>CM074722.1:475653638-476073638 GCA_037306005.1 Rhinophrynus dorsalis
CTCTCCAACTAGCAGGACATATCCAGCACTAGAGTGATGCTTCGCAATGGGTTGGAGACCACCCGGCACTCAAAGGATTAGAGGACAAAAGTGAAATAAGGAAGAGGAACCCATCTGAATTTAAATAGCCTGAAGAAATTCAGAAAACTCTGTGTGTATATATATATTACTTTATTTTACAAACGACAGTTGGAAGTACATGATATTTTAAACGGAACTAACACCGCTAACAAACGTTGTTTGTAATAATCCCCTATCTGGAGACTAGCTGCTTAGTAGCGCTAGTCACCAGAATTATTACCTCTTCATAGAGAAATTTGAAGTGATCCTAGGCTGACAGGCAGGACGGAGCGCGGACATCTTGCCATTGTGACGCCTGCACTGTCAGTCCCTTCCGGAGCCGAATGGCCCCTAGCAACGCCTCCTACAGCCGTCTGGGACTGACAGCGCAGGCGCGCGGACGTCACTAGGGCAAGATGTCCGCGCTCCGTCCTGCCTGTCAGTCGAGGATCACTTCAGATTTCTCCGTGAAGAGGTAATAATTCTGGCGACTAGCGCTACTAAGCAGCTAGTCGCCAGATAGGGAATTATTAAAGACAACGTTTGTTAGCGGTGTTAGTTCTGCTTTAAATACTGTATCCCAATTTAATTTTGAAGTGTTAGTGTGCCTTTAATGAAAATTCAGTTTTCCTGTGAAAGCAGGGTAGTCTGCAGGGCAGGAGTGAGCAACCTGTGCCTCTCCAACTGTTGTCAGACTACAATTCCCATCATCTTAGAAGTACCGGCAGCTTGCACTGAGAACCAGTTGCTTGTTTTAGTGTGTCCTTTGGCTCCCTCTAATGGTCACTTTGCTGGTTTGCGGTTGTGCTTGTCAATTTAGTGATATTTGCAGCTATGTTTATAACTTTTTCCCCAAGTTTCCCAACAGCCAACTGAAGTATATTGAACCCTTCATATCCCTGGAAGTGGGAGGAGCACAGATATTAGAACACAGACACACGTGATGCATTCACACAGCTCAATCACTTTGTCTCACATTCAGACACATGCTGTTTCATACACTCATTTCTAGGGTTGCCATCCAGCTGGTATTTTACCAGCAGGCCGGTAAAAAATTGGTGTCTGTCCAGTGTTAAGTCTATGGAGGGAATGCCATGGCCGGTATTTTTTTGAAGAAAAGGTGGCAAAACAGTGTGTGTGTGTGTGTGTGTGTGTGTGTGTGTGCGCATGTGTGTGTGTGTGTGTGTGTGTGTGCGTGTATGAGAGTCTGTGTAAGATCCACACACATTCACAGTTTTCGCACTAAGCTTTATTTTTCACACATTGAAATTAAAATAGAAGTTCTTTCTGGAGGTATTGTACCTCTTTAAAAGTGTGATATGGTGCAAGAATATAATTTTTTTGTTTGGTGGTATGGGGGTTAATTGACGTCAATATCCTGATGAATTATATTATTAGATACACACACAAATAACTCATCCACTATGTCACACACAAGCAAACTGCTCCATTATATCACACGTTGCCAAAGGGGTGCACAACGCATTGCTTTGCGTACCCATCGCCATTCAAAGGGTTACGGACTTACCTATAATGGGATCTCTTGGCATGGTGGCAAGCTTAGAGCACTATGGCCATATTATGTGACTAAAACCTCATCTTTGATATAGTGATTATATGCAGGCAACATGCTGCAGTTTAAAGGTTTAAAGGGGAACTACCACCCCATACAATGTTTACCTTTACTAAGTCCCCATCTGGTGACTAGCTGCTTAGTAGCGCTAGTCGTCAGAATAATTACCTTATTTAATAGATTTATCCTCTCTTCCATGGGCGACAGGCAGGACAGAGCGCAGACATCTTGCCACTGTGACGTCTGCACGTCTGCGCTGTCGGTCCCAGCCAGAGCCAAATGGCTCCTAGCAACACCTCCTAGACCCAGCTGGGACTGACAGCACAGACACGCGGACGTCACAATGGCAAGATGTCTGTGCTCCGTCCTGCCTGTCACCCATGGAAGAGAGGATAAATCTATTAACCCCTTAAGGACCCATGACGGTCCTGCACCATCATGGGTTGTTATACCCTTAACGACCCATGACGGTCCAGGACCGTCATGGGTTAAATGATATCAGCGTGCCTCCGTGCACGCTGCTATCATTAATTCCAGGCTGAGATTGAGCGCTCCGAGGCTGGGGCATTCAGTCTCAGCCCTTCCTGCTTGTGTCAGTTCATGTGATCACTGTAGGAGCGATCACATGTACCGGCATAGTGACAGACAGAGGCAGCATGCAAAGCATGCTGTCTGTGCCTGTCTCTTCTGCCTCTGTCTCCCTTGCTATCAAAGTAAGGGAGACAGAAGTAGACGGGAGACACCTAGTGGTAAAAAAAAAACAGCAGCTGGGGGTATTAACCCCTTCACTGCTGGTGCAGGAGGCTGGCTACATGCAGGTCAATTTTTGACCTGAAACTATACACTTTTTTTTTTTAAATAAAAAAAAAACATAACACACTTTTTTTTTTACAAAATTTTTTTTTTTATTTAAAAAAATATATATAACTAAACAATAAGAGGCGGCTCTTCAGCAGAGCCAAAATAGCGATATTTAAAAATAACTACTTCATTGGAATGGTCTACAAAGTGTGCTTATAAACCAGGCACACTTTGTAGACCTTTCCAATGAAGTAATTATTTTTAAATATCGGTATTTCGGCTCTGTTGAAGAGCCGCTGTCTGGTCCCAGGACCGAGATCTGTCAGTAGAGCGCTGATGTCAGGAGAAGGGAAGGGAGGGGGGAACTTTAGCACCGAATATCTCTCAAACCATAAAGGTTTGAGAGATGGGACGTCCTGCAGATACTTTATTTTTTTAACCTCTACAACACTGCATCAACTTATATACATTACTAACCCTTTAACCCTTTGAGTGCCATAAGGGTGTGCAATGCATCCTTGTGGCACTCAAAGGGTTAATTATGGCCTCACTCAAAGGGTAAAACAAAACACTAAGCTTTCTAGGAGATGCTTCATTCAAACATTATTACAGCTCACACCTTGTTTATTTTAATTAAAGAGCTAGAAACATCACCATCTAGTGAATTAAAAGGCATTTTTTCATAATACACTCTATGAGAGAGCTTGAGTCTTAGGGTCTTATGTTCAATAGAACAGCACAGCAATTCTGCAGCAAACCAACTGCACCATGGGGGTGTGTGGGGGGGGGAGCAAATATTCTCCAAAACCTTGACTTGATTTAAATAGAACTTTAATTCCTTGGATGTTATAGAGATCTCCAGAGTATTGACTGCAATGCATCAGAGGTCTCTGTAGCATTCAATGGATTAAAAGTCCCTATTTCAATTAAAGGAAATTTAAATTGTAGCCTGCAGTGCAGTTGGTTCGCTTTAGGATTGATCCTCTGTTCTTTTGGGCACAAGACCAATATAATGCAGCTTTCCATAGGAATTGGCAGGAACAGTGCCACCTGGTAGCCACAGTAGGAAATTACAGCTTCATTTACAAACAAGTCTGAGCTATCATATGTTTTGAATGACCACTATCCCAAAAGTGAGAGAAGTCTTGATTTACTAGCTACAAAGATTCCACCCAACTTGTTTATTACCTCTAGAATCAACCGATTACAGCAGTGATTCTCAACCATGGTGCTATGGTATTTTGGGGTGCCGTAGACTTCAAATTAGGGAGCCCCATGTTTTCTGTCAAGACTGACAAAAAATATTGTATTTTAAATGTAGAAATATGGGAATATGTTTATTTGTATTACTATGATTGTGAGACCTAATATTTATGAATTGTACCTTTTATTATGCCCTTGATAAATTAAAGGGATAGTAATACTTCGTTTTATCGTTATTTTATTTTGTAGGCATTAAAAAAACATGAAGAACGATATAAGTCTTATCTCTTGAACCTTTATGGTTTGAGAGATATTCACAAGCAAAGTTTCCCCTCCTGCCCCTTTTACCTAGTGTAAGCCATCTCTTCTCAGACGGGGAATGCAGTCCATAGACCAGACAGATAACAGAAGGGGACAATCTTCTTCCTGTGAGAACAATGAAAGCCCTGCCCCCCTTGACAAGTTTTTCAGGGTTTTCCCTTATCTTAATTAAAGATTGTCCCTCTCTGCAGTCTACCTGGACACCTCCCTTCTGATCTGGCTGAGCAGTGTTACATCAGTAAAAGGGACAGGAGGGGGATACTTTGTCATTGAATTACTCTTGAACTACAACTCTGACAGAATTGAAATAACACTCTCCAATGTCCAAACACTATGATGATTAATTAGAGCTGATTTTATTATGAAAAATTACTATCCCTTTAAATTAAACATGCTAGGGGCACCCCCAAAGTTCCAGATTGAGTGTTAGCCTTGAGAAGAACAAGGTTGAGAACCACTGTTTTACAGGACAATGATCATATCTAACTAAGTTTGCTTCCATATTGTAAAAAGCCTGCATGCAATAAAAACATTGGTTTATTCTAAAAATGAAGTGCTAAGTTTATAAAGACCCTTGTCCGGTTTCGATGTGTAAAAACGCACACTAATTCCAGACCTCTTATATGTTCATGAAGTGATAATTATGCTGATCCTCATTATACATCAAACACTATAAGTGAATATGCCGCATAAAGACACACCACTGCTGTAATGGAGTTGGTCCAGGCCACAGTACTGGACCAACAGAAGGTACCTAGTGGATATTCAGTTGCTTGGTGAGAATATATTTTTGTTTCTTCCTATATGAATTGTGTTTCACTGTGTTGCTAACAGACAGGTTTATGCCTGGAAAAATAATCAATATACACTCGACCTATATATCTCCTACAATTTTATATTGAGGAGCGAGTGCCTGATTTATATCGATAAGGTCTGGAGTTAGTGTTGCAACTGTATGTAGCTCTACGAAGATAACATTTTTCATTGTGTCTCTGCCCAACTTACAATTAGCACTATTTAAAGGGATAGTAATACTTAAAATGTAAAAAAAAATATGTTGTAGAATTTATCCCCCTGAGTAAAATAAGGGTACTCCCACTGCTGAAAGGTGTTTTATTCAAAAGTTATTACAGCTCAAACTTGAATTATTTTAGGTGCAATATCACAGTGGCGCTGTTGTTACACAATCCTATTGACAGCTCTGGTCCCGGGACCATAAATCTCCATAGGATGGTGTAGCAACAGCGCCACTGTACAATTTCAGGCCACTGTGATATTGCACCTAAAAAAATTCAAATTTTAGCTGTAATAACTTTTGAATAAAACACCTTTCAGCAGTGGAAGTACCCTTGTTATACTCAGGGAGATAAATCCCACAACAATTTTTTTTACATTTTAAGTATGACTATCCCTTTAAATGTGGATACTTTGTATTGTTCTTAGCCTATGATTAAGTGAACCCCTCATGAAAAGCATTCGACTGGTAGCGTGTATGTGTGAGTCCTTGTATTATCTTGGGACTCTGTTTGTATGTAATTATTTTTACATATATTGTACACAATAAAGAATTTATGATTTTACTATATCCTTGATGACTGGTGTTTGTGGCTTTGCGGATCTGTAGAGCGCTCCCATCCTGTTGTCTTCAAGTCTGTTGAAACCTGTGCCGAGGTTTTGGGGGGCTGCACTGGATCTGCAAAGGCCTTAAATCAGGGTGAGTGATTAAACATTATGATATTTGTACCTGATGATTGAGCAACCTTTATGTATGCTTTCATCTGCCCAACACGCAAGCACTGAAACTTTGAAATCATCATTGCTTGGCACACAATGACCACTCAGTAGTTAAAATGATTTATTTTACATGTGTCTGAAATACATAATACATGCTACATTTTTCCATAAATAAATCCTCTTAATTCACATTTTACAGATAGTCATTTGCATGTATCCTTTGTTTCCACAACGTGGGAGAAATATATGGTACTTATCTATTTCTACAGCTGGTGTAAGAAACCTTTGGCTAACGAATTGTTATACACTACAGCTCCAGTCATGATGGAGCACAGGGGCATGATGGGACTTGTAGTCTTCAGCACCCAGCATGCCAAAGTTTGAGCATCACTGTTCTAGCTAAAGGGATCTTATTGTAAATATACACTAAATATTCATTATTGCTACGGTCTTTTTTATCCTTTTTATATTCAAAATTTTCCCTATCAGACTGTTCCATAATGTTGTGCAGAAGAGGGATACACAATGACCATTCTGTTTAAAGAAGCAGTAAACTTTTATTATGAAAACACATATTTTATAGAGCTTTTCCTGCTGAATAAAATAATGTCACTCCCATCGCTGTCAGGTGTTTTATTCAAAATTTATAGCAGTTTAAATAACCAGGAAGTGAATTTACTGTGTTTACTTCCTGATAGTTAGAAAGTGACAGGCAGTTTCTATCACATTCTGTGGAGAACTGTATGTCTCTGACTTTTCTGACTTTCCTCTCCATTAGAATCTAACAGGAAATCTAATTAGAATTTGACCACTAGAGGGCACTGCTAATGTAAAAAACCATGGGTTTAAACATAACTCTGGAAATATAAATCTCTCGGCAGTGGGAGTACCCTTATTTTACTCAGTAGGAAAATCCCTACAATATATATTTTTTTCATAAAAAAAGTTTACTGCTCCTTTAACTGATTTACTTGGTCTGATGCTTGTATATGTTGCAACCAAACTATAATAATCCAGTAATGACTATGGCCAGGCATTTCAGTACCAGCCATCTACCTTGGACAAGGCAGGAAAATAACTAGGTGTGCTTCCTTGCCTGAAACCCAGAAAAAGGAGGATGGCTGCACTTGTTCAATGTGCCTTTTAACATTATATGAACTAAAGTTACAACACATAAAGTTAGTTTCTATTTATGATATAACTATGCTGGTGTACCAAGAGGAATTATGGGAACATGCATTAAGGGGCGTGGCAATGGTGAAGTGTGTCTGGCAATGTGTGGAGATCACTTTACCATGTAAATATAACACAGTGGCAGATAATTAAATCATTAGCATGTAGGGTTGATATGTTAGGAAAGGCATGTGGGGGGAATGGGGAGGGATGCACTCAGACTTCACACCTCTGTGGCACTGAAAAGGTTAGAACAGTAAATGCAATTGCCAGCACTGATGTAGAAAGTGAGAGAACTGGCAGAGAAGCTGTTACCTATACCAGCTTCTCTGAATCAGCTGTTCAGTGGGCTAACCACCGACCAGCTGATGCAGCTAAACGAAGGCAACATTATTCTATTGTGGCTGATGCTTCTCATAGCCCTCTGTTTCAGCCAGATTTGTGGTGGAGAGTGTATTTAGCTGCGTGAGCTTATAACTGCCAGAATGTAACCAAGCAGACTGGTGCATCTCACAGCTTGCTGTTTTCAGCGCCATAGCAAGCGGAGCTATAATCTGCCCTGAAGGAGGTGACATGGCAGACACAGAGCCTCTTGTCACCTCCTTCGGAGCAGAGTATAGCTCAGCTCGGTTATAACGAGATGTGCCAGTCTGCTCGGTTATAACCTGGCATTTCTAAGCTCACACATCTAAAGAAATGCTCCACCCCAAAAGCTGGCTGAAGCAGAGGGATGTTGCCTTTGTTTAGCTGCATCAGCTGTTCTGTTCTAGTTTGCTGAACATCTGATTCAGTCAGTAAAGAAATGACAGAGATACTCGTATATGTTACAGCTTCTCTGCCAGTTCTCTCACTTATTACATCAATTCTGGCAATTGCTTTTACTGTTGTAGCCCTTTCAGTGCCGCGGGAGGGTTCAATGCCCATTCTTATGGCACTAAAAGGATTAAGTGGGGGGGGGGGCAGTTGCTGTCTCTGCTCTCTAGTAGAGTCAGAAAACTGAACTTTGGCTCCATAGAGAGATATGGGAAGATTCCAACTTCTCCAAGTTGGGTTGGAGAAGTTGGGATTGTGAACTCAGACAGCAAAGGCAGCTATTGGGGCTTAGTGCACGTGGCAGAGGGCCACTTTAACATATAAACACACCTACGAAATACAATGACTCATGAAGTTGCACTTCAAAATACAAATTAGCCTTTGTCAAAGTCATCACTGCAAATTAGTAAACCTGGCGTAGGCATGGCTGATTTATGGCGAAGACAGTGTATTTGTGGAGGGTTCCAGGGATGTGATGGAGAAGACATCTTAGTGTACGTGTCGAGATGGAAGCAAAGCAAATACTTCATCATATCACCATCGTGGCCCATTATTGAACATTAATGCATCTCCCCAAGGAGTAATTTTGAAGCAAACGAACTACGTAATCGGCGTTAATAACCCTTTGAATGCCAGAGGGGTATGTAACGTATTGTGAAGCAAATTTCCATTGATTTTAAATTAGGCTGACCATGCGTACCGTTTTAAACGGGAGAGTACCGTTTTTTCATATTTCCAGACTGTTCTGTCTTTTTAATATAAATGTAAATTTTGTCCCGTTTTTAATTTAACTTATATATAGTTTTTAATTTTTTGTAAAAAACAGAAAGTGGTTTGTATATTTCTCATAAGATAACTTACATCGGAACTTCCTTTCGTCACACTAGTGGTTTTACTGTACGCTTTGATTACCATAGAGTCTTATGACTCGAGTGACTCATAACTGTCTAAGACTTTCGTGTCTATGGTAAATTACCATAGAGTCTCTTAGATAGTGATATGACGACGGGTCATAAGACTCTATGGTAATCAATGCGTACAGTAAACACAGTAAACCCGCTAGTGTGAGCGATGAAGAGAGAAAGTTCTGATTTACTTCAGGGGCAGGCTATTTGGCCAGAGAGAGAGAGAACACTGCTAGTAAGAGGCAGAGCAAACGCGTTCTCGCTGCTTGCAGCTTACTGTGATTGGAGTGACAGAGTCCCACACCTTGTTCCGTTTTTGTCTCAAGGAAATATGGTCAGCCTATTTTAAATGGAGCTCTCAACCTCTTGAATTCTAGAGAGGTCTCCAACTTATTGGTTGCCAGTATCTTTGAGATATCTTTACCATTCAACCAGTTCAATTCCCTGTTTAAAACATTGGAATTTTTATTTTTCTCCTAAGGTGCATTTGGATTGCTCCAAAATTACTCCAGCTCCTTTTAGTACATTAGCCTCCGTGAATCTCAGGGTCTAACCTAGAGAGTCGGATTTATGCCTCCATTGGAATGTTAATGGTATGAGAGAAGATCATGGTCCAACTGAGAGTTCCCACATGTGCTTCAACTGGAATCTTAGCCACACATTAGAAGATCAGGGTGTAGCTCTGAGAGTTCCCAGCACATGTGCTTCTACTGGAATGTTGGCAATGCATGAGACTATCAGCATCTAAATGTGACAGCTCTAGATGTCCCTCTCCTGGAATCCTGCCCATGCCTGAGTAAGAATCCACCATTTTCTATGCAGTAATTTGGGGTCTTCCAAGTGCCTTACTTCTGTAAAGAGCAAGTAACAAGAAGTTAGGTAATAACACTGTTTTTGTGAGTCTGTTCAGTGTTCAAAGTCTTGTTCACAGTCCAAAGCCTACTGATCACATCTCGGTCCACTGTCTTCTGATACTGATGTAGGAAGTGAATCTGTTTTTCTCTCTATTGGAATAGTCCTTTTTGTTTCCCTGTTACAGTTCTGGAGAAACTATCATTTGGTATTCCAGGCTTAATCCGTGGACAGACTCAGAAGAAAATGAAAGACTTCCTTCAATACCATCCATATGCATTCTTCCCAAATTTGTACACGAGCCGTCGGTCCACGCGTTCTAATATCCCAGTCTTATAATAATGTCTGAAATAACATAGTAAATAGCATTAAAGAATGTCACTTACTTTGGTTAATAGATAAACTTACCTAGGTAGGTTTGTATACACTTAAGTACCCTTTAGCTATTGTAAACATTCCTTATTTGTTTTCAGAGGCCTGGAATCCAGTCTTATTTAAGCTATGTGCTGGCAGCCATTCCTGCCTTTTGCATGGTTCCATTACCATAGCAGACCTGATAGGTTGTCTCAAAAGTGATAGTGCAAGATTGTCTGTAAATGTGCCGGATGAGGTGACAGCCTTTCTGAATACCCATCTCATTAATGTAACTGCATTGTGTCTCATTTCAAACTACACAAAAATATTCTATAGGACAGTCTAATAGTGTTATACAGGGGTAGACAACTGATGGACCTCCAGTTTTTGGGGACTACAAATACCATCATCCTCAACCAGCCATTGGCTGGTTAGGGATGATGGGAGTTGTAGTCACTAACAGTGGGAGGCCCAAAAAGTCCTACCTCTGGTGTGAAACAAGTACAAAGGCACCCACCTAAGAGCTCTGCTGAGTTTTTCATAATTCATCTTGTCGTTTCTCTTCCTCTTTCCCCACATTCTTGCCAGAGCCTCAGACTTCACCACTCTGAAGATTCCCTGGCTTTGATCCTCCCAATCCAAGATTCCGTTATTCTCTTCTGGAGAAAGGAGGAGATCCCGTAGGAATTCCCACAGGTGGGAACCACTTGTGTGTGCACCTAAGAAGACACAGCAGACACACAAGTTTAAAGCAAGAACAAACATATTGTGAAAAAGTATAGGCCTAATTCATCCAGCCAGACAGGTGCAAATTTGAAGCAAGGCAGTTGCACTATAGATTTGACTTAAATATTCTGCAAACTTCCATGGAATTTAAACACCTCGACTACCAGAATAAAAACATCTCTAGCAGTCAAGAGGTTAAAAGCCCCACTGCAATCAAGCTGATTTTTTATTAATTGTTTTCTATGGTGAAATTGCTTAGCTCCAGAATGGCTTCACGTCTGAATGTTCATATCGTTGGTTCACTATTAAAATGTTGTGGATTTGTGAACACACTTCATAAATAGCATGTTTAATATGTCACTGGCAACAAAATGGAGAATCTAAAATGTCACTTGCTTCAGAATGTTGCTTTTAAAATGTCTCCTTATCTTACCCCATACTACCCTAACCTAATCCAAACCCTTCCCTTTAACAATCCTAACACCAACCATAATCCATAGTTCCCCCCCAAGCAATCCCAAAATCTCCCTCACCCTGACACGCCTAGCCATAGACCCAAATCTCCCACAATCCTAACCATAACCCACATACTACCCTAACCTAATCCAAATCCAACCCCCATAATCCTTCCTAACCCCAACCATAGCCCAGATCCCCCACCCTAACGATCCTAATGCTAACCATAACCCAAATCCCTCCCACCATAACAATCCCTAATCCCAATCCCCCCATCCGTAACAATCTTAACCATAACCCAAATACTGCCCTAACCTAATCCAAATCCAACCCCCATTTTAACAATCTTTCCTAACCTCAACCATAACCCAAATCTCCCAACCTAACAATCCTAACCCTAACCATAACCCAAATCTTCCCATCCTAACAATCCCTAACACTAACCATAACCCACATACTGCCCTAACCTAATCCAAATCTAACCTACCCTTTAGCAATCCTTCCTAACCCCAACAATAACCCAAATTCCCCCACCAACCACAACAATCCTAACCCTAACTATAATCCAAATACTACCTTAACCTAATCCAAATCCAACCCATACCTTAAAAACCTTAACCCTAACCTAAACCCGAGTCCCCCTAACAGTCCTAAACCTAACCATAACCCAAATACCCCACACTAACAATCCTGACCATAACCCAACCTCCACCATAACAATCCTAACCCTAATCATAACCCAAATCCCCCCCATCCCATCCACCTAATACCTATATGCATTGGAAATCTCTTTAGCATTTAACAGGTTAAAAACCCGGTTTATATTAATAGGAATTTTACATTTTTGTTCCTATGGTGCTCCTTCAGAACGTTCCGCTCTGTATCAGCTGCAGCGCGGGCAGTCTCTACCGAGCATGACTGCAGCACGCGCACTGCGTCCTTACACACGTTTTAGCGAATTATTATATAGGATGCACGTTGTGAAACTCGCCATTGGCATTTGTAGTCTCTAGTGATGGGATTTGTAGTCTCCAACGGCTGGAGAACCAAATATTGACTACCAGTGTTCTAAATAAAGGGATCTTATTGTAAATACACACTGGATTTTCCTAATACTGATTTTCATGTAACTTACATGCAACAACCCACTATATAAAAATTATTGCTATTCAACCAGAGGTTATAGGACAACACTGGGTAGGAACAAAAGTGAATAAAATAACTAATGACAATATTTGGAATTTACATTGTTTCCCTTAACTATAAAAATGTTTCTATTCATTTTGGATAAATAATATATTTAAATCTAATATTTATACTAGTTGTTATATGAAAGTTCCATGAAAGTGATTAGTTTTCAATATAAATTAATGTGCTACAAATGTTACATACGTAATCTTCTACCAGGTACTGTTATAGCCTAATTAGGAAATGAGTTGCTGAGACATTGAAGGAGATGCACTCAGGGGAGGGCTGGCCTGGGGGGCAGGGAGGCAATTGCCCCCTAGGCTGGCCATGTGTCTGGGCTGGTGGGCCAGTGACTCACTCAATCTCCCACTTGCTGCTGTAAACAGAGCTACATTAGTGATACCACAGAACTTATTAAATGAATATATATGCAAGTGATACCGCAGAGCTACAATCCAAACATAGCTGCACTAGTAGCATAATCCATTTCCCTTGCAAGCTCTGTGGCATCACTATGCTATCTTTAATTATCCCTTTGAGTGCCAGAGGGGTACACAATGCATTGAAAAATCAATGTGTTGTGTACCCCTCTGGCACTCACAGGATTAAATTGTAAGCACTGTAGTGTCACTAACGTAGCCCCATTTCAACTGTAAGCTCTGTGGTATCACTTGCTTTAATTCACAGCATTAAGGCCAATTTTAAAATGAAGGAAGCAGGGGTGGGCTGGGACAATGGGTTTGGACGATAGTAGATACGGGCCACTTAATTGTATTTGCCCCCTGGGCCGTATGTTGCCAGCCCTCCCCTGGATGCACTAAGCGGTGATAAACAGGTGATAAAGTGGAGATAACTTCTCCACTGATATCACTTCTCCAGTTCCTATGTTATTCTATGGAGCCAGTGCACTAAGATTTCTTCCACTTTGGCGATCTTAGTCAATAGGCTCCACAGAATAACACAGAAACTGGGGAAGGGATAAACTGGAGAAGTTATCTCCACTTTATCACCTCTTTATCACCGCTTAGGGAATCTCCCCCTGTGTATTTTGATGGTTGTTTATTAACCACCTGAATGCTAGAGAGGTCTCGAAATAGACAAACAGAATATGCAAAATATATTTCCTTGAATATTTTCATTGGAGATTTCTGTGGCATCCAAGGGGCTAATAATTAACCCTTTGAGTTTCATAATGTGTTGCACACTCCTCTGGCACACGGTTGGTTAAACCCCACTGAATATTTAGATCTCAGGGCAAACAAACACCTTGACATCTATTTTTTTTTCCTTTTACTCTTACCCGCCCGGCTCCTGGTGGGAGATCGGTGTCTTTTGACGGCTTCCGTTTTCAGTAAAGTATTTTCGTCATCTAAAATTTAAGAAAAAAAAAATTAGCAAAGAAATTACCATCCCTGGACAGTTAAAAGTGAAACTGAAAAAAAATATATTTTTTTTATTTTCTTTTTAGCTTTTATTACATCTTATACAGTAAAAATACATTGACACATAACAAACAATATTTGAGAGGGAACATCAGTCTCAAAAAACATTCCACAATTGCAAATCCTTAGCATGATCGTAACATAAATCTACTCAAATTCAAAAATAGTGGAGGGGTAGTCTGTGAGGACTTCTATTATATCCACAACATCCAAAATACACCTACGAATTAACTCCCAGGGAATTAACATTCATATTACCTTTAATCTTCCATAATGACCACATTCTTCTATATAAAGTCACCAATCAGATCCCTATTATAAAAATAGGCCTCTGAATCCACCTGAATCTGTATCTGAGCATTTATTTCTGCCCTCAATGGAACCTCCTGCTTCTTACAATATCTAGCTAAACACATTTTAGATGCCCATAACACGTTAATAAGTAAATACTCATAGGTACCTATGAGTAAGGACTTTGATCAGAAACGCGTTAAGTGGTGTTCTTGTGTTGTTTGTATGTCACCTTGTATCGCTTGAGACAAGTTTTTTTCCCCGTGTTTGAATTAAATTTGAAGATTTAATCTTTGGACGGAGCTTAGTTGCTATTTGTACTTGATACTAGATTTATACCATGAGACTGCCATATCGCCAAACTGAGATTCTCTAAATATATAGATAAGACTTTAATCAGACTCGACATAGTGATGTAATTATCTGCTCTCATCCTGTCTTTAAATTTATTCATGGTTTTTACAATACTCTTGACTTGTTTACTACAAATATTAAGTTTCCTAAAATAATAGGGACTAACCCAGAAAAGGAGAGAAGGATCCATTTTCCCACATTTCTCTTTCTCTAAATTACACCAGCCAAGATCCCTATCTCTCTTAGAGTCCCAGACAAAAAGTGAAAAAGCATACTTGCCTCATGCAACTTGTAGACATCTGGATACCCTAGGCCATCCTTATCTAAACCTCTTCTTAGTACCTCAGCTGCAATTCTAGGTCCCTTTCCCGGCCAAACACATGCTTCCAAAATTTGATCAATTTGTTTTAAAACAGTGTAAGGGACCCAAATCTGTATGGCCCTAAAGAGATATTGTATCTTCGGGATGATGTATGCTTTAATAACATTAATTTTTCCAAGCCATGAGACCTCTAACCCTTTCCAGCTGACCATTAAGTTTTGAAATTTACAATCAATTCTCCAAAATTCAGCGAAACAATACATGCCAGGTCCAAACAAATCTTTATTCCAAGATAAGAGATGACGTTGTTTGACCAATCCATCAACCCCTGACCTCCTGGATCAACCAACAGAGCAATAGGCTTATAAAAAAAACTAAAGTTTGAGTTCTAGCAAGATTAAGTTTATAATTTGAAAATTTGCCAGATTCCTCTATTATCTCCCAAACTGTCAAAATAGAAGAGACTGGCGAAGATAAAGTCAAAAGGACATCATCAGCGTACAATGAAATAGTATGTTCCTTAACCCGTTAGGGACCCTTGACGTACCAGGACCGTCAAGGGTAAATTTGCTCGAACGACCCTTGACGGTCCTGGTACGTCGCGTACTTTTTACTTACAGCACTCTACCGGGAGCGCTGTAAGTAAAAATAGGGCATGAAATAGACCGCTCCAAGATCGGAGCGATCTGTTTCAAGCCCCATAGTGACGCGCCGATACATGTGACAGGTCACGTGTACCGGCTCGTCAAAGTGCCCCTATGCGGTCGTTATGGGACGGAAATGTCCCATAACCTCCAGTCCTTAAGGGGTTAAAGGGATAGTAATACTTAAGTATTACTAATCCCGATAGCAAAATACTACTTAAAAAAAAGTATTGCCCCAGTGTCATCTCTCAAACCTTTATGGTTTGAGAGATGATCGCTTCTAAAGTTGCCCTCTCCCTCCCCCTTCCCCGTAGTCAGCGTTGTAGCTGACTGCAGGGAAGAAAGTCGTACGACTTTCAGGCGGCTCTCCAGCACAACCGAGTTGTTACTAAAAAAGAAAACTTTCACTGAAATGGTCTTTAAGTGAAAGTTTTTTTTTAATTAACACGATCGCGGCTCTGCTGCAGAGCCGCCTGATGATCTCTGACTGGATTTCCCTGAGTCAGCTAGAGTGCTGACTACGGGGAAGGGGGAGGGAGAGGGCAACTTTAGAAGCGATCATCTCTCAAACCATAAAGGTTTGAGAGATGACACTGGGGGCAATACTTTTTTTTTTTAGTAGTACTTTACTATAGGGATTAGTAATACTTAAGTATTACTATCCCTTTAACACCAATCTGGATCCCATGAATTTCTGCAGTACCCCGAATATACGCTGCCAACGGTTCAACAGACAAGGCATACAACAAGGGTGGCAACGGACATCCCTTTCTAGTACCATTTCGGATCTTAAACAGTTTAGAATCAAGAAAATAGCCCGATATCTTTGTACTCGGGATAGTATAAAATGCCATTACTAACTCTTTAAATCATCCAGTAAGACCAAACACCCATGGAGTCTCAGACAAATATCCACAGCTAACCCTATCAAATGCTTTTTCTGCATCCAAAGCCATAAAAACCAAGGGAATTTTTTCTGATGTATTATTTCCATTATGTCTAGAACTCTTCAAAAACAAGATGAAAGACAGAACAAATCTAAAAATGTCGTTTATTCTGCACTCCCCCTACTAACTTAAGGAAATGCACTCACAAGATATAAAAACATCATAGGCACAAAATACTATCACCAGTGGTAGTAGCAACCATATTAGAGAACCTTCCTCCTCCAATCTGTCAGTATAGCCATACAGCATCGGCTTGAAGCCGATTAACACGTTCAGTCCTGGTATCAATTCACTGGTACCTTCACCTCCACCGAAGTCTCCGGTATTATCTCAGGTATTCACCCAGTAGAACGGGTCTATAGCGTGCCTCCGCTCTATCACTAGCACAGGTATGTCACAATGTCCTCTTATGTGCTCCCAAACGCTCTCCGGTAAAACACAGCAATCACAAAAACAATCATAGAATCCCCACGCGTATCGCCGTAACTATCAATCCCATTAAAAACACAACAAAGAAACAGAGAAATAATAAGGGATAAACTTTGATAAAAAAGAGCCAAGAATCCATCCAGTCCTGGTGCTTTGCCCTTTTTAAAATCTTTTATAACGCTATCAATTTCGCTAACAGTAAAGGGCACAATTAACATCCCCAATTTATCTTCAGCCAATCTCGGAAGATGTAAACTCCCCAAGAAATTCCTAATATCTCCAACTGATTTATCTAAATTTGGCAAGTTATCGAGGGATTCCTAAAATAACCTAAATGCCTTGCAAATCTGGAAGGGAGAAAGACATAAACGACCATCATATGTAATCTGTTTTATCCTATACTTTTGAATATGGAATTTTAATTTATTAGTCAAAACTCTCCCCACTTTGTTATTACTGTAAGACCATTGATGTTTAAGGTGTGAAAGAACCATTCTGCATTACACTTTAATTATAATCTGGATTATCTTTTAAAGTTAACAACACAGGGGCATGATCTGACCAACTAATATTGGCAATACTGGAACCTTGACACTTCCCGAGGTAAGTCCCCCGCATTAAAAAAATTATCATTATGTGAATAAGACTTATATGGAAAGGAAAAAAGTATAATCTCTCTGCATTGGATGCTGGACTCCAGGCATGTGCACACGTAGACACCAAGGGGGGCTTGAGCACCTGCCTTTTTTGTCCAAAGTGCCCTCGTGCCCTTTTAACAAAAAAAAAAAACGAATCAGTCCAATTTTATCGGCCCTCGTGCCCTTTTTTTTCATTTTAGCCCCTGCCCCCCAAAATATCTGTGCGCATCCCTGCTGGACTCTCCAGACATCACACATGTTGTGCTTATAAAGACAGGATTAAAATGCCTTAGCCCGAGAGCCTAATCTATAATCAGAATGTCAGAAGCAGATTCTGGTCGCTTGACCAGACGCAGCTCCTCAGCAGCACCGATATATCAATACCTAAAGATAAATACTTCATTGGAATGGTCTACAACATGTGCTTGCAAACCAGGCACACGTTGTAGACGTTTCCGATGAAGTATTTATTTTTAGGTATAGCTATGTCTGTGCTGCTGAGGAGCCGCTGTCTGATCCAGGAACCAGAATCTGCTTCTGGCAGCTTTACAGCTAGTCAACCAGAAAGGGGAGGGAACGGAGAACTTTATTTTCCTATATCTCTCAAACCATAACAGTTTGAGAGATACGAATAAGTGCAAGTACTCTCTTTTAATTGTATCTACCATATAGTTAATACTTTTTTTCTGACATTCCTAACCCTTTAAGTGAGTAAAAAGAGTTTATTGACTTAGCTTTCTCAGATTTATTAGAATTCTTAACTTTATCTCCCTTTGACTCGTTCCCTTTAAGAGCCATTATGTCCTCAGCTCATAGATTCCAGGCTGACTCAAAAATATTAAATGAGGTTATTTTTCTTTAAATACCAGCCATTGTGTTGGTAAATTAATTATTTTTTTAGTTGACGAGACATGATTCTTCTCCCCACCCAGAGCTGGTACTGTAAGCCCCAAAAGATGCAGCTGGTGATTTGTATTGGCTGCTGTACTGTCATATCCGTCCTCACAGTGAGTAGGAATGAGGCTGACACTGGTAGTACCACCTATGTCAGTAGCAGCATAATAAACTTACAGCCCTGTATGTACAGGTAAAGGAATAAAAGTTAATATTATTTTTTTCAGGTTTGTTGTCCTTTAATAAGTTTGCCAGAATTAGTACTGTAACAGATAGAAAAGGATAGCAGCACCATATAAAATGTATAACATTTGTTGTTTGAGATATAATGGGTGCAGTGTTTTTGTGTCCACTCCATTTTATGGAACATCTGATTCTATTACCGTCAATTAAAGGGATAGTAATACTTCCTTTTATATTTATTTTATTTTGTAGGCATTAAAAAAACATGAAGAACGATATAAGTCTTATCTTTCAAACCTTTATGGTTTGAGAGATATTCACAAGCAAAGTTTCCCCTCCCGCCCCTTTTACCTAGTGTAAGCCATCTCTTCTCAGATGTGGAATGCAGTCCATAGACCAGACAGATAACAGCAGGGGACAATCTTCTTCCTATGAGAACAATGAAAGCCCTTCCCCCTTGACAAGTTTTTCATCTTTTTCCCTTATCTTAATTGAAGATTGTCCCTCTCTGCAGTCTACCTGGGCACCTGCCTTCTGATCTGGCTGAGCAGTGTTACATCAGTAAAAGGGGTGGGAGGAGGATACTTTGTCATTGAATTACTCTTGAACTACAACTCTGACAGAATTGAAATAACACTCTCCAAAGTCCAAACACTATGATGATTAATTAGAGCTGCTTTTATTATGAAACATTACTATCCTATTAAGATTTTTTGGTCACTAAAGTATATTTTCTTACACAACAACCCTTAAAGGAGCAGCAAACTTTTTTTTAATGAAAACCTGTATGTTACAAAGGCCTCCCTCCACTGTCAGTTATTTTATTCAAAATTCAAATAACCAGGAAGTGAATTTACTGTGTGTTTGCTTCCTGATACTTCTAACTGACAGGAAGTGACACAGCAGTTTCTATCACATTTTATGGAGAACTGATTTAAGATGTTATTTCTTGAACAAAGGGCAAGGACAAAATCTGTTGGGGTCACTGAGATTTTCTGGCCATAACAAAGTAAGTAAAGTTTACTATTAGGAGATGTTAGTTGTGCTTTAAAGGGATAGTAGTGCTAAATATGCAAATAAACATGTTATAGTGTTATACCATGAGTAAAGCAAAGGTACTCCCACTGCTGATAGGTTTTTTTATTCACAAGTTATTACAGCTCAGATGTGAATTTTTTAGGTGCAATATCTCATTGGCCTGAAATGTTACAGTGGCGCTGTTGCTGCAACATCTTATGGACAGCTCTGGTCAGTCCACAGGATGGTGTAGCACTGTAAAATGCCAATGTGACACTTCACCTAAAATTTTTCAAGTGTGAGCTGTGATAACTTTTGTATAAACCACCTCTCAGCAGTGGGAGTACCCTTGTTTTACTCAGGAGGATAAACCCTACAATAGTTATATTTTTTGCATATTAAGTGTTACTATCCCTTTATGATCTGGCACTTCGATAGTATTTGAAGGCTGCAGACAAACTTGTACCATTTCCAGTTTGCAGAGAACAGAATAAAATATATTTAAAAAAAATATTTGGTCAGACAAATTTTGCACGTACCATTTGTACTTGGCGGCTGTGTGTCCTCCGTGCTGCTAAATGACATCCCTATAATAAAAAACAAAGGACAAGAGATCTTTATACGGACAATGTGTTACATGTAGTTCTGGATCATGGGAAGGGTTCAATCTATTAAGCTTTCTGTACAATATTATTTTGACAAACAACTTCCTGAACAGGGCTGAATTTCCCAATGGGAAAAGTAGGCAACTGCTTAGAGCTCCATATTTTCAGGGGCTGTGCCTCAGCTGTGCAGTCCACACCCACATTCTGAATTGTGGGTGTGGCCAGAGCAATCTTACTGTTGCCTCACCAGTTATATACCCATTTACAGGCTATTATTTAATCCACTGGATGCTAGAGAGATCTCCAACACATTGTGTGGCAATGCATTGGAGATCTTTCCAGCAACCAAGGGGTTAATGTTTTTTTCTCGTTATAGAACAAATGTTTTTTCTGTGCCAGGAAACAGTGGGTTGAACTGTGGGAGGAGTTATGTGTGCAGTGGGGTATGTGGCCATGGGTGGAGCTAATGGCACCTAGCATGCCTTGCCTAGGGGAGCCTGGGATGTAAATCCAGCTCTGACTGAGATAATGCAGTGCTACAAATAGCAAACATTGCAAACACCACTTATAAATTAATGAGGGCATATTTGTCTTGTAAATGAGAAGAGGCAGATTACATTGCATTGCTAATAAACTGAGACAAGAGCCAACTGCAGGGCCCTGTAACCCCTTCAAAGACAGTGCCATATATACAAATATAGTTTTAGACAAGGGTTGGGGCACCTGGAACAGAAGGCAATAGTGTTGCTGCCCTGATACTAAAATATATTTACTGTATATCAGGATCTACTCAGGCTGGTCAGGGAGTAGAACAGTCAATGTATTACAGTGTCATTGTCTGGATCGCAGGCTGCTTGTCCTATAGGAATAGACATTGCAGTCATTCCTATCACTTGTCTTAAAAGGATAAGAATACTTTGTTTTACCTTTATTTTATTTTGTAGGCATTAAAAAACATGAAGAATGATATAAGTCTTATCTCTCAAACCTTTTTGGTTTGAGAGATATTCACACACAAAGTTTCCCCTCCCGCCCCTTTTACCTAGTGTAAGCCATCTCTTCTCAGATGTGGAATCCAGTCCATAGACCAGACAGATAACAGAAGGGCACAATCATCTTCCTATGAGAACAATGAAAGCCTTGCCCCCCTTGACAAATTTTTCAGGTTTTCCCTTATCTTAATTGAAGATTGTCCCTCTCTGCAATCTACCTTGGCACCTCCCTTCTGCTCTGGCTGAGCAGTGTTACATCAGTAAAAGGGGCAGGAGGGGGATACTTTGTTATTGAATTACTCTTGAACTACAACTATGACAGAATTGAAATAACACTCTCCAAAGTCCAAATACTATGATGATTAACTAGAGCTGCTTTTATTATGAAACATTACTAATCCCTTTAAAGCGGAACTACCACCCCACATAAAGTTTCTCCGGAAGAATTACCCATCTGGCGACTAACTGCTCAATAGTACTATTCGCCAGATTTATTACCTCCTTATAGAGAAATTCTGCTGCCCCGGGACTGACAGCCAGGAAACAGCACAGACATCTTTGCATAGTGACGTCTGCGCGCCTGCGCTGTCAGTCCTCTCCGGGGAGGGACAATCTTTAATAAGCAAAAGGAAAATCCTGTCCTCCTTCATCAAGGGGACAGGGTTTTCCTTATACTTCCTGACTGAAGATTGTCCCTCACTGCATCCGTCCGGTCCCAGGTTTGGATCACAGATATAATGGGAGGTGACTAGACGGGGTGGGAGGGGGATTGTTTCAGCTTTAATAACATTTGTACTACAGAACTATGAGTAACTATATATAGCACAACATGTTAAAAAAGTGTAATAATCAGAACCATAGTTTTATTGTGGTATTACTATCCCTTTAAGCACCCCTGGCATTCAAATAGATAAAAGTATTCCTGTAGTCCAGGCCTCCATTTATAATTACATCAGCAGCCTTAGAAGCTCACTGATGACCCCAAAGACTGACCTTGTGAGCGGATGTCCTGTAGGAGTTTGTAGAGGTAATGCCCGCACACACCCGCTGCCTCATTGAAGTCTTCCTTGGTCATGTTGCAGAGTTGAAAGCCGTTCACATTAAAGTGGCAGAAGGAGATACAGTTGGCATCTAACTTATAGCTGTCGCAGCAGTACTGCAGCCAATCACAGACGTGGTCCTTGGTCCAGTGCTCTGGTGGAAGGGTTGTCCACAGATGGGCTATATCTGAGACAAGCAAAAGAGGATGATCAGGTCTTGTCCTGAATTATTCCCTGGAGGGTAGGGTTGCCACCTTTTCTTCAAAAAAATACCGGAATTGCATTCCCTCCATAGACTTAACATTGGACAGAAGCCAATTTTTTACCGGCCTGCCGGTAAAATACCGGCTGGGTGGCAACCCTACTGGAGGGCAGACATGGTGGTACTAGGTACTGGCCGAGGAAGCTAACTAAAGTCTCAGGTCTCATGTTTACAGTCCCTTAAAGGGATATTAATGTTTCACAAAAACAGCAGCTCCAATTACTCTTCATAGTATTTGGGCCACGGAGAGTGTTATTTCAATATTGTCAGAGTTGTAGTTCAAGAGTAATTGAATGATAAAGTATCCCCCTCCCGCCCCTTTTATCTAGTGTAAGCCACCTCCCCTCAGGTATGGAATCGGGTCCTGGGACCAGACAGGTCACAGCAAGGGACAGTCTTTTTTCTGTGAGCATAAGGAAAACCCTGCCCCCTTAACAGGTTTTTCAGGTTTTTCCTTATGCTCACAGAAGATTTTCCCTCTCTGCAATCCATCCGGACGGTCTTGCTGCTCTGAGGTGAGCAGTGTTACATCAGTAAAAGGGGTGGGAGGAGGATACTTTATCATTCAATTACTCTTGTACTACAACTTTGACAGTATTGAAATTACACTCTCCATGTCCCAAATACTATGAAGATTAATTGGAGCTGTTTTTATTGTGAAACATTACTATCCTTTTAACTTGTTTCCAGACTGGGTCATATAATGGTGCTTACATCCTTACTAGTAATGGCGCAGTTGGGTTGCATGTTACAATGATAATGCTTTATGTTGATCCAAGCTTTATATATTTGGCCGTAGTGTCTGCTTACAGTGAGTTATTTAGTATGAAATTAGAAATCATAGCAATATGTTATAACACTAATGTTATTTGTTCTACTAAATTAAGTTATGAAAATATAAACAATTTAGCTCGTTTCTCATTTATATCTATATCTATCCACTAACAGTTGCCAATATAGTATATTTCATTTGGTTATTATTTTTGTACATTACAATGTTAACGTTCAAATAGGTGGTAATCTCAGCTTTTTTGATTAGGGGCATTGTGGAAAATGCAATAGGTGGTATAGTTGGATCTCTAAGTGGTATAAATAAATTCAACAAAGAAAGAGAACACTGTTTGCTAGTCCATTCTTGAAAAAGTGTCAGGTGTAATACCACGATACATGTGAAATGTAGCATTGTCATTTTAAGTTTGTTTTTAAACATCATTGTTTATACTTACTATTAATTATGTTTAATTAGTGCTTGGGCTTATGTTCTTGATGTATCCATGTGCCAAGAATGATACATGATTAATATGACAATTGTTGTGGACTGAACAGGTACAGGCACACAATATTCCCCTGCAAGCTCTCATACACCAGTGGAGAACTAACAGCTGGTGTGTTTTATTATTTGAATATTTAATATATATGTGATGTGAATGGTGCTGATGTGTGCCCGTATTTTGGGGGGCCGAGGCTGCATGTGTTCAGGGGCCCAGTATCAAAGGAGATCCATATACCACAGAGTCTAATAGGGTCTAGGTATGCATTTGTGAAAATATATTTTTAAGGGGTCCCCAAAAATGTTTGCTCCAGGATCCTTTGATGACTACTGGTTGGATTGTTCCTTACGCTTAGATACTTCACTGAGGGCAGCCAATCTCTGAGCTGGAGCACTCATGTTTACTTGATAGCAATCTTTTTGGTTGAAGGTCACCTGGGGAGGTCACTCTAATTGGGTTGAGCATAGTCAGCTTGGATACTAAAGATATCTCCAGTGCAATGAAAAGCGATGTGATGGAAACATCACTAGTATCTAAAGGGTTATATTATAATAGTATCAAAGCCCGTATACATGGGCTAAAGTGCACCCAGCAGCCCCAGCTACTGCCCCGGAGCAGAGACAGGAAGTGAGCCGCCTGGAGCTCCCCGCTCCGGATCAGCGTGTTCGGCGACTCTCTCGCCTAACGCTTTGATCCTCATGGAGCTCCAGACAGCTCACAGCGAAGCTCCCTGTGTGCGAAACCGCACATGCACAGTCTGTACTGCGCATGTGCGGTTACGCTCACAGGGAGCGACGCATTCTATCACTTTATGTTATAGGATTCTCAGTCATTAAGGGGCAGTCTCATTTCTGGATTTTTGGGAAGAATTTGATTTTAGTATTGGTGTAAACTTTTTGTACAGAAAGATGTTGCTTCCTTCTCCTGTTGAGTAAAACATGGATACAATCATTGCAGAGAGATTTTTTTATTCGAAAGTTGTTACCTCACAAGCATATTTTTTTTTAACCCTTTAAGGACCAGAGACGTATACACTGCATACGTCTCTGGTCCTTATACGGTCGATCAAATTCTTAGCGAGAGTGCCAACTGATATCGAAAGTCATTTTTCTACGGGAGATCTTGAATCATTACTGTGGCACTCCATAGTAAGTGTTAACAACAGCACCACCTGGTGATCACATTAGAAAAGTGAAGTTTAATCAGTTTAATCAAAAATAAAGACATTTCATTTTGTAACACCTTTTTAACCCTCTTAAAGGGATAGTATTACTTCAAAATTACTATCCCTCATATTGTAGCCCTTAATAAACTGAGTTAAATGACACCAGCGGCATCTCTCAAACCTTTATGGTTTAAGAGATATCCGCTTTCAAAGTTTCCTCTCCCCTGCTGTCCGTGTTCTGCTGCCAGCAGGGGAATCCGGTCCCGGGACAGAAAGAGGCTCTTAAACAGAGCTGATATCTCGTTATGTAAGGAAAAACGATTCATTGAAACAGTCTTATACGTGTGCTTGGTTACCAAGCACACGTAGAAGACTGTTTCAATTAATCATTTTTCCTTCCATAACGAGATATCGGCTCTGCTGAAGAGCCTCCGCTTGATTCAGAGACCGGATTCTCCTGCTGGCAGCAGAACACTGACAGCAGGGGAGAGGAAACTTTGAAAGCGGCTATCTCTTAAACCATAAAGGTTTGAGAGATGCCGCTGGTGTCATTTAACTCAATTTATTAAGGGCTACAATATGAGGGATAGTAATTTTGAAGTAATACTATCCCTTTAAGGACCAATGCCATGCCAGGACCAGAGTCAGAGTCATGCCTGTCCTGGACTTAACCCTTGGAGTGCCAGAGGGGTCCGTACCCCTCTGGCACTCAAAGGGTTAAGGACAGCGACAGTCCTGGCACATCATGGAATTTAGGGCTCCTTGCGTAGCTGCACTCCATTCAGGGAGCTCTGAATCGAATGCCCCCCCAAATAAAATGTCCAGTGGTCCATAACTGCAGGATGTGCAGAGCACAGCTGGTCCTAAGGGGTTAAATGAAAAATCTCCCAGCTGTGAGAGTGCTCTTGTTTTTCTCAGCAGAAAAAAGGTACTTATTTTTCAAATCAATATATAATATGCCATTAAAAAAATAAGGAAATGACTTATATTACTTCATTAAAAAAATTGCCTTCCTTGATTTTTTTTCCCCCAATTTTTTTTCCAGAAACTTTCCTGGCAAAGTGTAACACCCTAATTTATATGCCACAGCATTCCTGCCATTCACATCTGCCTGCACAGACCTGCAAGCTCATTTGACTACATGAAGTAGGGAAAACCCCAGATATAATTATCACAAGTACAAACATTAAGGTGATTAATACATTATTCTTTAATGTCAAGCAAGAAATTAGAGGCGTGTAAATGAGAAGGGCATTTTTAAAGATCTATGCCACTATGTCTTCTACAAACTATGGTCCATGTTTATAAATGCAAACTGGAGTTATTCTGGAGTAAACCAATTGCACCATAGGGGACAAATAATAATTAATAAATCCCCATATACCTGAATAGAGATTTTAACCCCTTGAATATTAGAGAGGTCTCCAATGCATTGCATTTAAGCAGTCAAAAACCCAATTCAATTGGACAGGAATTTATATTTGTCCCCTGTCGTGCAGTTTGGTTTAATCCAGAATAACTCCAGTTTGATTTTATAAATATGGGCCTATATCACCAACTACATCAGAGTGGATCAATAAATTATTTCAATGGGGTGTTTAACCCATTGAATGCTATTGAGTGTACCTGGGAACTTTCAAAAAAAGAGCTGACGCTTAGATATTTTAAATATTAAATTGTAGCTATCCCTAGAACATAGATTCTAGGCAATAGGCCATGCTTGCTCCCAAGTGTCACTTTTTAGGAGGGACATTCCATCTTTGAGACCCAAATCCCTCTGTCCCTCTGTCCCACCCTGTTGTCCCTCATTTTAGGTGATCAGACTGTGTGGTGTGTATATAAGTGTATCACCCTGGTGTCCCTGTGTTTAGGAGATCAGACTGTGTGGTGTGTATATAAGTGTATCACCCTGGTGTCCCTGTGTTTAGGAGATCAGACTGTGTGGTGTGTATAGAAGTGTATCACCCTGGTGTCCCTGTGTTTAGGAGATCAGACTGTGTGGTGTGTATAGAAGTGTATCACCCTGGTGTCCCTGTGTTTAGATCAGACTGTGTGGTGTGTATATAAGTGTATCACCCTGGTGTTCCTGTGTTTAGTAGATCAGACTGTGTGGTGTGTGCATATAAGTGTATCACCATGGTGTCCCAGTGTTTAGGAGATCAGACTGTGTGGTGTGTATATAAGTGTATCACCCTGGTGTCCCTGTGTTTAGGAGATCAGACTGTGTGGTGTGTGTATATAAGTGTATCACCCTGGTATCCCTGTGTTTAGGAGATCGGACTGTGTGACTGTGTGTATATAAGTGTATCACCCTGGTGTCCCTGTGTTTAGGAGATCAGACTGTGTGGTGTGTATATAACTGTATCACCCTGGTGTCCCTGTGTTTAGGAGATCAGACTGTGTGGTGTGTGTATATAAGTGTATCACTCTGGTGTCCCTGTGTTTAAGAGATCAGACTGTGTGGTGTATATATAAGTGTATCTCCCTGGTGTCCCTGTGTTTAGGAGATCAGACTGTGTGGTGTGTATATAAGTGTATAACCCTGGTGTCCCTGTGTTTTGGAGATCAGACTGTGTGATGTGTATATAAATGTATCATATTGCTCCACAGCAATACAACTCATATTAATGTTTTCATAAACGTCAGTATATCTGTTTATACATTAGTTTGTGTAAAGAAAATACTTTGGCCTTGCTCTAAAGTATTATTTAAATTACACAAAGAGGTGTCATTAGATCATAAAATAGCCTAATAATAATTGGCAATGCCTCACCCCCCCATCCGCGTCCCCCCAACAAAATCCCCTAAAACATACCTCCAAACATTTCAAATGGACAAAGAGGGACACTTGTGTTTTTGGTGGTGTTGCTGGATGTGGCTAGTGGGCAGAGCATTACGGAGATTATTGCATGACCTACTGACACCTCTTTGTGTAAATGAATAAATTATTTACAACAGGACCACAAACTAATTTATAAACACATATACTGAAGTTTAAACAAACATTAATGTGTGTTTTATTGCTGTGGAGCAGTGTGATACACTTATATACACACTGCTTGGTCTGATCTCCTAAACAGAGGGACACCATAGTAGGAAAGAGGGATGGAGGGATTTGGGTCTGAAAGTTGGACTGTCCCTCCTAAAGAGGGACACTTGGGAGGTATGCTCTAAAAAAGGTGTTATCCTCTTTAGCTGTTTGTAATGTTGGGACGTATGCAAATCTTTCCTCTAGGAACACGTAACATGATACAACTGAACATTTCACAGCCTGAATGCCTATAAGGCAAATAGGACTTCTGCCTCAGCCTTTCTGCTAGAAATGGCACCAATTTAGAGATTACAAACCGTTAACTGACGCAGATCACATAGTAGGGTAGACTGCCTAACATTTCAAATGGCAAAAGATGGATGCTTTTGTTTTAGGGGATGTAACTGGGGGAGTGGCTGGGGAAATTAGTAATAATTTTTAGATTATTTCATGACCTATTGACACCTATTTGTGTAAATGAATAAATGATTTAGAACAAGACTAAAGCATTTTATTTACACAGACTAATTTATAAACACTTATACTGAAGTTTAAACAAACATTGTGAGTTTTATTGCCGTGGAGCAATGTGATACACTTATATGCACACCACACAGTCTGATCTCCTAAACACAGGGACACCAGGGTGATACACTTATATACACATAACACAGTCTGATCTCCTAAACACAGGGACACCAGGGTGATACACTTATATACACACCACACAGTCTGATCTCCTAAACACAGGGACACCAGGGTGATACACTTATATACACATAACACAGTCTGATCTCCTAAACACAGGGACATCAGGGTGATACACTTATATACACATAACACAGTCTGATCTCCTAAACACAGGGACACCAGGGTGATACACTTATATACACACCACACAGTCTGATCTCCTAAACACAGGGACACCAGAGTGATACACTTATATACACACCACACAGTCTGATCTCCTAAACACAGGGACACCAGGGTGATACACTTATATACACATAACACAGTCTGATCTCCTAAACACAGGGACACCAGGGTGATACACTTATATACACACCACACAGTCTGATCTCCTAAACACAGGGACACCAGGGTGATACACTTATATACACACAACACAGTCTGATCTCCTAAACACAGGGACACCAGGGTGATACACTTATATACACACCACACAGTCTGATCTCCTAAACACAGGGACACCAGGGTGATACACTTATATACACACCACACAGTCTGATCTCCTAAATACAGGGACACCCGGGTGATACACTTATATACACACCACACAGTCTGATCTCCTAAACACAGGGACACCAGGGTGATACACTTATATACACACCACACAGTCTGATCTCCTAAACACAGGGACATCAGGGTGATACATTTATATACACACCACACAGTCTGATCTCCTAAACACAGGGACACCAGGGTGATACACTTATATACACACCACACAGTCTGATCTCCCAAACAAAGGGACACCAGGGTAGGAAAAAGGGACAGAGGGATTTGGATCTCAAAGAGGGACTGTCCCTCCTAAAGAGGAACCCTTGGGAGGTATGTAGTAGGGGACTCCTTCACACTGATAACTGGTCTCTTTACCCTGAGATTTGGGTCACAACCCTGAGCCTGAGCCTGACTTTGAGGGCCAAACCCTGAAGAGTTCCCAGGTATGCTCCTGAGGTCTTCAACTTTGGTAAAACCATACAAGGGACACCTCTTTGGCATTTACATCTCCTGCCATCCCAGTGTTCATTAATAAAACCTTTTTTTTTTTTTAAATTGGTTAACCCTTTGAGTGCCAGATGGGTGGTCAACTCTCTGGCACTCAAAGAGTTAAAGGGATAATACCTAGTTTAAAAGAGCAGAACATAGAGGGCTGTGTACGTTAGTATTGGGGTTAATATTTATTTAGTGCTTGTTGATCCAAGGAGAAATCTGATTGCCATTTGGAATCAAGAAGGAATTTTTTCCCCCATTCAAAGCAGAAATTGAAATTGCTGTATTGAGGTTTTTTTTTTGCCTTCTTTTTGATCAACAGCGGTAAACAGGAATAGGAAAAGGGTTGAACTAGATGGATGCAAGTTTTTTTTCAACCTAAATTACTATGTAACTATGTAACTTAATGGTGCTGTTGCTCCATCATCCTATAGAAATCTCTGGTCAATTGACCATAAACTTCCATAGGATGGTGTAGCAACAGCGCCACTGTAAAATTTCAGGCCATCGGGATACTGCATCTAAAGAATTCAAGTTAATAAAACATCTCTCTGCAGTGAGAGTACCCATGGTGTACTCAGAAGGATAAAATATGAAAGTTTTAATCCCATATAATAATTCGCTAAAATGTATGTAACGCCTCAGTCATGCGCAATAGAGACTGCTGCACGTGCTGCAATCACGCGGGCAGTCTCTGCTGCGCATGACTGCCCCGCGACCGGCTGGCAGTGGCACTGTGGCCCGTATAACGGGCCTTTCAACTAGTATATATATAAAGTGATACTATCCCTTTAACCCTTTGAGTGCAAGAGGGGTACGCAACGCATTGCTTTGCAATGCGTTGTGTGCCGCTCTGGCACTCAAAGGGTTTAGTGCCTGTGTAGAGTTCACTTACACATGAGAACTAGTGGAACTTAAAATGTGGAACGTTTTAACATACTCCATTAATATAAACATACACTTGTACACTTTACATATGTTCCAACTGACTCACAATGAATACACAAAAAACAAAGGAGGGAGGCTCCTAGTGTAATAAATCTTGAGCAGTAAACACCACCACCAATAAATCACCTCACTCACAATATTAAGACCCACTAGCTAGTGGTCAGCGAGACAGATGGAGGATTTACAACTGTCCCCACTCAGTTACTCCAATAATGGACTGTGGATGCTGCTTCTCAACGAACGTTCAGAGATCTCTCCAGAAAACTCCTGGCGAAGAAACAGAAGAAAGGGGCGCAATACTACTCTTAAGGTGTAATAATAGTACACAACCGGTATTAGGGTGACCATACATCCCGGAATGCCTGGGACTGTCCCTTATTGGGGGTCTTTGTCCTGTGTCCCGAGTCAACCCCCCCACCGGGACAACAAGAGTCCCGGAATGGAGCAACATGCACCAGTCCAGCCAGCCAATGAAATGTATTTGCTCTATGGTCCTCATTGGCTGGCTGAGCCAGCCAATGAAGACCATATAGCAAATACATTTCATTGGCTGGCTGGACTTGTGCGTGCGAGACAGCTGGGATGGAGCAGGTATGCTGGTGCTGCAAGTGAGACCCGCGGCTGAGGCTCCCGCCGGCGCTGACCATCTTTCTGAGGCTGACACAGAGTAAGAGTTCCCACTGGGAGCTATTACTCTGTGTCAGCCTCAGAAAGATGGTCAGCACCGGCAGAAGCCTCAGCCGCGGGACTAGGGTGAACACATGTCCTGGAATGGCAGAAAGGAAATGTGGTCACGCTAACCGGTATAGAAAGCAGGGATATATAAATCCGCCCTGCTCTGGATATACTCCTCTTGGCGGATATACTTTTTATTATTTGCTTGTGACATTGAGTATACCGGTTGTTATATTAGCCCTATTTTTCTTTCCTGAGGAAGAAGTGGTGCTTTGAAACGTGTTGAGCGTTTGAGCTCTATATAGTCTAAGTCACATTTTATCCTTTATTTTAATAAGTCTGTCATACATTTGATATTCAAACTTGGTTCCAGTACATATTTTTACCCAGAGAGGAGTATATCCTGAGCAGGGCGGATTTATATATCTGTGCTTGCTGTACCGGTTGTTGGTCAGATCAACTGATGTTTCTACTGATTGTGAGTATCAGATCCTTTATTGCGTACTATTTATTACACCTTAACCCCTTAATGATCATGATGTGCCAGGACCTTCATGGGTAAACTTTCCTTAAAGACCCATGACGGTCCTGGCATGTCATGGGTTAAATGATAGCAGCGTGTCTCCGTGCATGCTGCTATCATTCATTTCAGGCTGAGACTGAGCGCTCCGGGACCGGAGCGCTCAGCTTCAGTTCCTGTCTAGTCTGCCGGTTCACGTGATCGCTCCAGGAGCAATCACATGTTCCGGCATTTAGATTTAAAAACACAGTGTGCTTTACACACTGCCTTTGTATCTGCTCTGTGCCTCTCTCTTCCTTACTATCAAAGTAAGGGAGAGAGAAGCAGAGAGCAGACACATAGTACAAAAAAATGCAGTAGCTGGGGGTATTAACCCCTTCAGTGCTGGGAGCTGGCTGGATGCAGGACAATTTCTGACCTGCTAAAAGCAACATGTTTTTTTTTTAAATAAATAAAAAAGAGAAATATTTTATTTATAAATTTTGTTTATAAAATAAATTGTCTAAGTTTAAAAAATAAATACTGGGAGTATGATTCTTGTGGAGCCATGTAATACACTTATACACCCCCTCAAATCTCATCAATAAAAAAAGTGGGAAAACAGGGTGGCAAAGAGGGACATGGACATTTTCACCCAGGGGGACATGGCCCACTTAAAATTGCCCATTTTGTAGGTATGACTGAGGTATTTAACCCATTGCGCCCAACTGATCCCAAGAGAAAAAAATAGTGTTTTTTTATTATTTTTTTTTACAGTTTTCTTTAATTTTAATAAAGTAAATGTTGGGTTATCCATATAAGCGTGGTATCAAAAGAAAGCCCTATTTATGTGTAAAAAATGCTATATAACTTATGTGGATGGACTAAAAAATTTAGAGGGAAAACACTGTTGAACAAAGACATAGTCAAAAAGGTCAGAATTGCTCCAGTCCTTAGGTGCAATCCACCTCAGATTTTCCCGGTCCTTAAGGGGTTAAAAGTGGTAGTGCGCTCCTTTTGGCTTTCTTCTGTCACAATGAATACACCAGCCAAGACCAGGCACATTATTCCATATGTATTTCCTCCTATCCTAAATAATAATTTGCTAGGATGTTTGTCAGAAGCCTTCATGTGCAGGAGAGACTGCCCGAATGCACAGAATGCTGGGAGTTCTGTGCTGAGAACACAGAATGCTGGTAGTTCTGTGCTGAGTGCACAGAATGCTGGGAGTTCTGTGCCGAGAGCATAAAATGATGGGAGCACAGAATGCTGTGAGTTCTGTGCTGGGAGCATTTTGTGCTTTCGGCCGGTGTCTACAGTGCATGACTGCGTCGGCGGCAGGACGCAGAGCAGAACCGTCCTCTTAACCCTTTGAGTTCCAGAGGGGTACCCAACGCATTGCAAAGCAATGCGTTGCATACCCCTCTGGCACTCAATGGGTTAACATCACCCGGACCTTGGCCCGTGTACACGGGCTTTTACACTAGTTTGTAATAATCCTATATAATAATTCGCTAAAATGTGTGTAACACCACAGTCATGCGCAGTAGAGACAGCTGCACGTGCTGCAGTCATGCACAGTACAGAGGAGCATCCAGCTCTGTATCAGCCATGGCGCGGGCAGTATCTACTGCGCATGACTGCCCCACGACCATCTGGCAGTGGCACTGTGGCCCGTGTAACGGGCTCTTCAACTAGTCTACAATAATCTACATCATGCATGCACGTCAAATAAATAAGCAAAAAGAAAGGACCATTTTTGGTGAATTTGCTGTTTACTATTTTAGCATACAAATCCACTTTGTCTCCATGTTTAAATTATTTGTTTTTGGAGGCATTTAATTATGATTTTTGGGTTATATTTCAAAAATGGCACTAAATGTTTTCTGTACCAGATTGGGCTGGTCATATAAGTAGATTTAACCATTCGAGTGCTAGAGAGGTATCCAGCACACTGTTTCCCATTGCATTTGACAACCATCGAGCACTGAAAAAGTTAAATCTACTGTACATCGACACAAGCTCTATTATAAGTGAAAAACGAGGCATAATACACAATTTGTGCTGCATCAGTCAAACTGAAGCATAATTCATGTGCTTACTAATTAACAGCTGCTCCCACTAATTAATCTGAAGTACCAGCAAAAAACTATTTCAGGTTAACCCCCGTAATATTAAGGAGGTTAATCGTAGTGAGTTATCAGGTTATCAGTTCATATTTGTACTTGTCAATATTGTTGCCTTTTATTATTGTCTCTGGAAAATTAACTAATGTCCAATAATAACTCCATGTTGTTTTGTAGATATGAAAAAAATTAATTATGTTGTGCAAATCCCATTGGTTTGAGAGATATTCGCATCTACAATTCCCCCCTCCCTCCCCTTCTCCTGATGTCAGTGCTCTATTGACAGCAGGAGATCCTGGTCCTGGAGCCGAAATAGCGATATTTGAAAATAATTACTTCACTGGAACGGTCTACAAAGTGTGCCTGGTTTGTAAGCACACTTTGTAGACCATTCCATTGAAGTAGCTCTTTTTAAATATCACTATTTCGACTCTGCTGAAGAGCTTCCTCGTGTCGGTCGACACATATCTCCTTCTGTCAGCCTTACAGCCAACATCAGGAGACGGGGAACTTTGGATGTGAATATCTCTCAAACCATAAAGATTTGAGAGAGAGAATTTGTTGCACATCATTTTTTTTTAAAAAAAATCTACAAAACAACATAAAATTATTATTGGACATTAGTGTCCCTTTAAAAGGGTTGGGGCTGTGCTCTAACCCCACCTCACCACTAGATAGTAAGAATGTGCTCTTCACCTTGCGATGGTTCTCTGTACGTGGGGTACATGTCACTGTAGAGCAAGTCTGTCCAAGAAAAGTGCGATTCAGAAAATGATGGCATGATGGCGCTGTGTGTAATAGAGTCTATCATCCCCTGTAACATGCAAAGAACAAGAGAAGAACATCTTAGTAACATTGTAATATTCTTGATGCCACATACAAACATCACAAGGTCTTGCAATATTCTGTATAAGATACTCAAATGTTATATGTAGAATAAAGGGACAGCAGCTCCCATCATCCCCATCCAGCCTTTGGCTGTAATATAACAATGTAACATTTCGCATACCTGTGCATTCTGCAAAATTCTCTTTGTTATAAGCAAAATGGCTATAAATCCATTAATCACATTAGTTCACATTGAAACCGAGTTTTAATTCCAGACAAATAAATGGCAAATTCATATTCTCTGATTTGGCAGATATATCCAAGTGGTCAATTCTGTAATCACATTCTGATCGCACCTCGACTGACTTCTGATATTCAATCTAAAGGCACAGACTGCCTCTCAGCTATCTCACACTGGATGGATCATAGGCACCTCAAGCTCAATATGTCTAAAATGGAGCTAATCCTCATCCCACCTAGGCCTGGCCCAGTAGCGCCCCTTCCAGGTGACTGTAATGACACTACCATAAATCCAGTATCTGAAGCACAGTGCCTAGGGGTGATAATTGACACTGCTCTCTCATTTGCTCCTCATATTAATGTCATCGCAAAATCCTGCCTCTTTCTCTTGTGCAACATAGCTAGAATCCATCCCTTCCTCTGTCCCTCCACATCTAAAATTCATACACAAGCACTCATCCTTTCCCATATGGACTACTGTAACCTCCTTCTCTCTTGCCTTCCTGCCTGCCAACTCCATCTACTTCAATCCATACAGAATGCTGCAGCATGAATTACACTATTGTCACCTATTTTGAGGCAGAGGGTTGACTGCATTTGAGAAAGTAGCTAGGGAGCTACGAAACGTTATGCAGAGCCAAAAAGTTTTGTTTTAAAGAATCTTTTGTTCTTTCTATCATTTGAATGCTCGGCAGAGCATATTTTATCTGTAAAATGTATTGTTCTTTGCATTAAAAATCTTTTTTTGAAACAAAGACTACACCCAGTGGCGTAACTATAGGGGTCGCAACCGCGACCGGGCCCGTCACTCCAGGGGCCCAGCTGCCCCCTGTGACCCCCTCCTCCTGGCGCCGCAACCTCCTTCCCACGCTCTAGTGATGCAGAGCGCTGGGAGATGACATCATCTCCCAGCGCTCTGCATTACAGAAGAGGACAGCGCGGGAGCATGTCTCACCAGCCCGCCTCTCCTGCCACTCCACTGGACCACCAGGGATTGGGAGGTAGGAAATGGAGCCAATGTGTTTGGGGGTTGGGGGGGCCCATGGAACTTCTTGCACCAGGGCCCGGACCGTTCTAGTTACGCCTCTGACTACAGCATAGCTCCTGAACTTCTTCAATATACGAGGAGACCTGAGCAGAGACAGGTATATTCTCTGCGAGCGCATTCTGTTATTTGTGGGTATAAGCCCCCGAGTAACAACTTCATTTGTGAGTATAATTATTTATTTATACTTAAAAGTGATGATATTGGGATAACAGGCATGAATGGGCGCCCTCCTGTTTGTGTTCTTTTGTTCCTGCCATGCTCCTCTTCAAATCTTTCCAATGGCTACTTATCAAACTCTGTATAGCTTACAAAATATTGCTTCTCTCATTTAAGACCCTTGCCTCCTCTACCCCTCTTCCTTCATTTCCTCTCTGATCTCCTGCTATACCCCATCCCGCCACATACAATCAGCCAATGATAGTCTTCTCTCAGCTCCTTTTCTGTCTACAGCCCTCTCACGTATCAAACCTTTTTCTCTCATTGCTCCTTACCTATGGAATGTTCTACCTCCCACCCTGCACCGCTGCACCTCTCTTATGGTCTTCAAGTAACGCTTAAAATTACACCTCCTTAACAAAACTTAAATATGCTGATGGTAATGACTTTGTACAACTAAATCTCTTATAACTTATTTAAGTTATTTGTGTGCCCTATCCTGACCAAAACTCTAGCACTGTATTCAGCACTTGACTATTATGTATTTTGTATGTCTTCCTTTGCTATTCTATACTGTAAGCTTTGGGGCAGGGACCTCACACAGTGTTTCACATTGCAAAGCACTTGTAACCCTGTATTGTTTAAACACTTAGATTGTAAAGCGCTGCGCACACTTGAGGTGCTATATAAACATATTCATTCATTCATTCATTGATCGATCGATGGTCAGGGTTAGAATTGCATTTTGTGACCTCAAAATACCTCTGATGAAAAATATTCCAAAATGACCCCTAACCAAGGTTAAGGGAATCGCAAGGAAGGTCATTGAAAATCAGCCACTTTTCTAGGACTCGATCAGACTGAGAAAGCAGGGGGCCAATAGTCCCCCATCCCCTGTCCCCTGTCTGATTTCCCCATGTGCCCAAAAACCCTCTCCATATCACCAACAATCAGAATTAATTCCTCTGTTGGCTGATCTCAGTTATGTCACTGCTCTAGAATGTTGGATTAAACTACATGTTAAACCAATTTTAAAAAAGCCATATTATTTAAGAAAAATATTGAAGGGGTCCTTGGAACTCCTTCCATCACCCCAACCCCCCATGATGTGTGTTTTAAAATCCCACAGCCACACTTACCCCCCTAAAAATAAAATAAATAAAATAACTCCCCCCTCTCAATGCTGCCTGAGCCCTCACCAGGCCATTATGAGAAATGGGTATCCTTTTAAAACGTCGCATTTAAAACATTGTGTGGCTACGCTCCGTAATCAGCATGTCTCCGTGTTGAAAAGGGCGACATGAGAATCTCTCCCTGCATAAAAAAGCAAGATTCTCATGTCGCCTCCTTAAACGGCGATTCATCCCAACCTGCAGCATCCGGATGATTCTTATGTTATAACTTCGTATTTTAAGCATTGGATTCTTAGAAAAAAAAAATAAAGTAGTTAAAACTCTAAAATTGTCCATAATTTGTTTAGCAAATATGGTAGAGATTACAGTCTAACATGAAGCTGGCACTCTCTGGCACTCAAAGAGTTAAAGGAACACTGAAAAGGAGCAATATGCCTGTTTATAAACTCTTTGAGAGATCATCAGGAAAGTCTACCTCTGGAAAAGTTAACATGCCTAAAAGTACACAGTAATCTTCTCAACTATCATCATCATCACCATTTCCAAGTCCACTATAAACCTAGTCATTCTCACTATTGCTGGCTATGCAGCAACGTAGGTCTTTAACCCCTTAGTGACCCAGGTTCTTAACAGCTCCCCGCTCCAGATCAGGCAGTTGTTAAGGGGTTAAAGGGATAGTAATACTCAACATGTTAAAATATATGTTGCAGGACTTATCCCCTGAGTAAAACAAGAGTACTCCCAGTGCTGAAAGGTATTTTATGCAAACATTATAACAGCTCAAATTTGAATTTTTTAGGTGCAGTATCTTAGTGACCTGATATTGTACAGTGGCTCTGTTGCTACACCATCCTATGGACGGCTCTGGTCATTTGACCATAAATCTCCTTTGGATGGTGTATCAGCGTCACTATACAATGTCAGGTCACTAAAGATACAGCACCTAAAAAGTTCAAGTCTGAGCTGTAATCACATTTGAACAAAACACCTTTCTGCTGTGGAAGTACCCTTGTTTTATTCAGGGGGATGAACCCTACAACATATGTTCCATGCCACTGACATCTACTGCTAGTGTTATTACATTATTTAACCCCTGTAGTCATAGTAGTCCCCCCAAGAACCCCTTAGTGGATAAAATCTACAGTATGTATCTGTTGTCGCTGAAAAAACATTTGAGCAGGGGGAAAGCAAGATCATATCTAGTCATATCCCTGAAAGCAAGATCATATCTAGTCATGTCACTGAAAGCATCATCATATCTAGTCATATCCCTGAAAGCAAGATTATATCTAGTCATATCCCTGAAAGCAAGATTATATCTAGTTATATCCCTAAAAGCATCATCATATCTAGTCATATCCCTGAAAGCAAGATCATATCTAGTCATACCCCTGAAAGCAAGATCATATCTAGGCATATCCCTGAAAGCAAGATTATATCTAGGCATATCCCTGAAAGCAAGATCATATCTAGGCATACCCCTGAAAGCAAGATCATATCTAGTCATATCACTGAAAGCAAGATCATATCTAGGCATATCCCTGAAAGCAAGATCATATCTAGGCATACCCCTGAAAGCAAGATCATATCTAAGCAAATCCCTGAAAGCAAGATCATATCTAGTTATATCCCTGAAAGCATCATCATATCTAGGCATACCCCTGAAAGCAAGATCATATCTAGGCAAATCCCTGAAAGCAAGATCATATCTAGTCATATCACTGAAAGCAAGATCATATCTAGGCATATCCCTGAAAGCAAGATCATATTTAGGCAAATCCCTGTTCAGCTCCTGTAGCACATCTACATTATATCAGTAACAATAACAACCACGGGGGAGATTCACTAAGCGGTGATAAACAGGTGATAAAGCAGAGATGACTTCTCCAGTTTATCAGTTCTCCAGTTCCTATGTTATTCTATGGAGCCTATTCACTACAATCTCTTCAACTTTGGAGATTTTAGTGAAAAGGCTCCATAGAATAACATAGGAATTGGAGAAGTGATATACTGGAGAAGTCACCTCCACTTTATCACCTCTTTATCACCTCTTAGTGAATCTCCCCACATGTCTCCTACTGCTGTTGTGCAAATGTAAAGCGTGGAGGAGGAGGAGGACTGAGTCATTTGTGGGTGAAATGAGTAATGGAGTTCCCACACTCACCGTCACCACAACCACTAGTCATGTTGTTAAAACAAGTTACCTCTTCTATGTGTTGCTAATCCACGTTTACTGAGTTTTTAGAAAGAGGTAAAAAATGCACAAAAATAACCCAAAAGTATGCCTGTGAAATGGCAATCTCCAGCATGTTGGCGGTTGACATGCTGCCCTATTTATCACCACTTAGTGAATCTCCCCAGGTTGTTATTGCTACTGATATGTTGAAAAGAGAGGATTTCATGAACTGATGTTATGTGTTGCATGTCACTGGTATAGCCCTAGCTGCAGTTAATTGTCAAGGATGCTGACAATGTGAAATTGTTCCCAAGATAAAAATCAGGCACTTTTTTCCACCAAAGATTACAAGAACACTCATGGGACTTATAAAACCTAGAACCAAGACAAGGAACACTCACAGAATCCACTAAGCCTAGATGCTATCAAGTAAACAGGGATTAGGTTTGTGGGAATATTAAAGGTATAGTAATACTTCGTTTTAACTTTATTTTATTTTGTAGGCATTAAAAAAACACAAAGAACGAAATAAGTCTTATCTCTCAAACCTTTATGGTTTGAGAGATATTCACAAGCAAAGTTTCCCCTCCCGCCCCTTTTTCCTAGTGTAAGCCATCTCTTCTCAGATGTGGAATGCAGTCCATAGACCAGACAGATAACAGAAGGGGACAATCTTCTTCCTATGAGAACAATGAAAGCCCTGCCCCCCTTGACAAGTTTTTCAGGTTTTACCCTTATCTTAATTGAAGATTGTCCCTCTCTGCAGTCTACCTGGGCACCTCCCTTCTGATCTGGCTGAGCAGTGTTACATCAGTAAAAGGGGTGGGAGGGGGATACTTTGTCATTGAATTACTCCTGAACTATAACTCTGACAGAACTGAAATAACACTCTCCAAAGTCCAAATACTATGATGATTAATTAGAGCTGCTTTTATTATGAAACATTACTATCCCTTTAAAAGCCATCTCCACTCGGCTGCATTCAGGACAATGTTGCAAATATGGACACTATAAAATTAAACTCTGAATATTAACTTGGAACATCCCACCACTCTGTTAGGGAGCAGGGACAGACATGAAATGTGAAATGCAAAACACCTTTATTAAAATAACCAAAGCAAACAAAGCAAAAATCGTGATCCAGGAGCATAAACCAAAAGACAAGCCAGGGTCAGGAACCAAGGCAGGTACTCAGACAAGCCGAGGTCAAGAATACGGAGATCAGCAATGTCAGAAACAAGCCAGGAGTCAGGAGACAGAAGGGACATCAGAGGAAGCCAGGTCATGCATGGATAATCAGGAACTCAGGAGAATGCACTTGCAGCCAGAAGCAGACACAAGGGCAAGGAGGAAGTGAGCCTAGCTACTTTAAATAGCCTGGAAGGGGTTGGTTGATAACAGTCAGGTGAGTGACCATGGAGACAGAGAGGACAAGGCAGTTCGTTAATCTGTCAGCCTGACCCAGGGAAGGAAAGGCAGCAGACTTCTAGAGCAGCTCAGCCAAACCTTGACAGAAAGGCAGCACTAATCAACAGCAGACTTCTAGAGCAGCTCAGCCAAACCTTGACACACTCTCAGTCAGTACAACTAACAGCTAAATGGAGAATTCATTATTTTCAATTACAGGATGATGAAGTCCTTGTATCAAAATAAACAAGTGCTATATTCAATGGTCTTAAACTAAAGATGAGTTTATTATAGAAAGGAAAAAAAATTAAAACAAATTAAAGCAATAAAAAACAGCATGTTATTCTTCAAGAGCTAACAAAGAGGTAGGGGATAACCCCTCCAAATATTTAAAGATCACAGAGGCGTAGCTATAGCGTTACAACAAAATTAAAGGTATATGACCACATTAAGAAAAGGAGGTACAAAACAATGCATAATGCATAATACATAATCATGAGCAATTTATATTAATTACTAAAAATATTATACAAAAAGACACACACACACTCATCCTGTCTAGAGTATAAATAATAACTGTAATATACAAATACAATAAAAAGTAACAAGCTTTTAATGTATGAAAACTGACCAAGAAGGATGTGTGGTTGATATATATTAGATTTCAATTCAGTCATTAACACTCAAAGCAGAGATAGTGTGAGTCTGAAAATCCAGAATGTTTCTCTAATGAGCACATTTTAATTTACTTTGATTGGATTTCATTCTAACTTGCTCAACAGGTAAAAAGAAATGACTCTGAGATTTTTATTTTGATATATTGTACAGTGTCAATATTTTGCCTATGGTGTGCAAAACAACTTCTTAAAGGTTGTGTTATCTGACCTACATATAGGAGGTCAAACACACAATTTAAGATATAGGCAACATTTCTGGTTTTACATGGCAAATGGCTCTTAAAGGTATAGCATTACTTCAAAATTACTATCCCTCATATTGTAGCCCTTAATAAACTGAGTTAAATGACACCAGTGGCATCTCTCAAACCTTTATGGTTTAAGAGATAGCCGCTGTCAAAGTTTCCTCTCCCCTGCTGTCAGCGTTCTGCTGCCAGCAGGAGAATCCGGTCTCTGAATCAAGCGGAGGCTCTTCAGCAGAGCCGATATCTCGTTATGGAAGGAAAAATGATTAATTGAAACAGTCTTCTACGTGTTCCTGGTAACCAAGCACACGTAGAAGACTGTTTCAATGAATCATTTTTCCTTCCATAACGAGATATCGGCTCTGTTTAAGAGCCTCCACCTGTCCCGGGACCGGATTCTCCTGCTGGCAGCAGAAAGCTGACAGCAGGGGAGAGGAAACTTTCAAAGTGGCTATCTCTTAACCCCTTAACGACCAGCGGTTGCGGGATGTGTGGTCCTTTAAGGACCCGATAGGGAATTTCAGCGTGCCACCCCACGTGACTGATCACGTGGGGCGGCACGCCGAACTGAGGGACTGAAAGAGATCGCTCCAGTCTTGGAGCGATCAAATTCAGTCCCCGGTATTACTCACTGCGCTCCTGCAGGATTGCGGTGAGTAATAGTACGTGACGTACCAGGACCGTCACTGGTCCTTAACTGCCGGACCAGAGTAACGGTCCGGGTACGTCACCGGACGCGAAGGGGTCAAACCATAAAGGTTTGAGAGATGCCGCTGGTGTCATTTAACTCAGTTTATTAAGGGCTACAATATGAGGGATAGTAATTTTGAAGTAATACTATCCCTTTAAAGGGGATGTATCACCTATATAAAACTTAGGCTAAATAGTTAGGTTATGTAGCTAATCTCACTAAAAGTGTGTTCTTTTTTTTTAAAAAAAGCTTTATTTTGTCAAAAGCTAAATTATAGTCTGGGCTGCAGCTAATTCTGGAAAAACTGCAGTTACCTGCTCTGTAACCGCAGTCTGTTGCTCTCCCTCTACTCCCCTCCCTCTAGCCAGCCTCCTTTGATAACAGAGGCTTTCTGTCTGTAAAATGGAGCTATATCATTGGCTAGATATCGCGATCTCTGCCAATGAGACTGCTCCAGCTTCTCCAGTAACCTCTGTCATTGGAGGAGGCTGGCTAGAAGGAGTGGAGCAGAGGCAGAGCGACAGACTGCGGTTGCCAGAAGTAGCTGCACCACAGACTTTAGAACATAAATTTTGGCAACATAAAGCTTTTTTTTTTTTTTTTTTTTTTTTTTTCTTAAATGAACACACTTTTAGTGAGATTAGCTATATATAACCTAACTATTTAGCCTAAGTTTTATATAGGTGATACATCCCCTTTAATTTGAAAGGTATCCACAATAGTATATGAAGTAATCTCTTTACTCTTATTTTTCATATACTTACAAGTTAAACTTCGAGTCTGTCCCCATACTTATGCTTCTTTGATTTTTTTTTATTTTCTTTAAAATTACTAGATTGTAATCTAATGATGCCATTAATTATTTTATTTTATTTTTAGGAACTATACTTCGGTAATTATGTTTTTTAGAGAGGGTGCTCATCTGAATATAACTTTAGGCGCTCTAGATAAGCACTTTTTCAAAAAAAGGATCTTTTTGTAGGATTAACCAGTGTTTTTTTTTTTTTTTTAAATATTGAAAATTTGTTTAGAAGGTTCATTAACTTTAGTGTTGAACAAAGGGTTTTGATCATAATTTTTTCTACTTTTTAGGTTTAAAGTTTCTTTCCTGGGATAGAATATGTGCTTTTAAAAATTAATTTTTGATAAGTGATTGGGGTAGCATTTTAAAACATTGGATTAATAGACCAGATTAATTTTCAAAGCTTTCTAAGTTACTACAGTTTCTCCATACCCTGCTGAATTGACCATAGGAAATATTGATTAGCCATTGCTTATTATGACAGCTTTTGACGTCTAGATAGCTACAAGAATCTACTGTTTAAAGGGATAGTAATGTTTCATAATAAAAGCAGCTCTAATTAATCATCATAGTATTTGGACCTTGGAGAGTGTTATTTCAATTCTGTCACAGTTGTAGTACAAGAGTAATTCAATGACAAAGTGTCCCCCTCCCGCCCCTTTTACTGATGTAACACTGCTCACCTCAGAGCAGAAGGGAGTATCCAGGTAGATTTCAGAGAGGGACAATCTTCAGTTAAGATAAGGGAAAAAGCTGAAAATCCTGTTAAGGGGGGCAGGGCTTTCATTGTTCTCACAGTAGAATATTGGCTCTTGATGTGAGCTGTCTGGTCTATGGACTGGATTCCACATCTGAGGGGAGGTGGCTTACACTAGGTAAAAGGGGCAGGAGGGGGATACTTTATCATTCAATTACTCTTGAACTACAACACTCACAGTACTGAAATAACACTCTCTATGGCTCAAATACTATGATGATTAATTGGAGCTGCTGTTTTTGTGAAACATTACTATCACTTTAAAAAAAATCTATGTGATAGAGAACAAGGTTATTAGCCCAGATGTAATTATATTCAAACCAACCCATAAACCATTTGGCTAAACTTGGTAAGGACCTAGTTCCCATCACATCACCCTTCTTCTGAAAGTAAACATTACCATTAAATGTAAAAAATTATGTTGTCAGATAAATTGTATAGCAGAAGCATAATTTCAACCTGATTTAAAAGGCATAAGAAAGCCTTGTTCAAGAAAAAAATTCCACAGCTTTGATTCCCAAAGTATGGTCAGTATTAGAATAGAGAAAACTGATGTCTAAAATTATCCAATGGAAATCATCTTCCCACTTGATCCTAGATAAAATATCCAAACACTGAGTGGTATCTGCTAAATAAGACTGTAAATCCAAACACATACTTTGTAGATGCTAGTCCACAAACCCCAATTCATTGGAAGTTAGGGACCTAATTCCTGAGATTATAGAATGTCTAGGAGTCATTTACTTTCCAAAGTGTTGTGTACGCCTTTGGCACTGAGCAGGTTAAGTTCTCATGAATTTTGGAGAGGTGATAATATATTGCGGTCTGTGGATGACATATACAAGAAATTCATTTTGGGCTTAGTGATAGTATTGTTTAACAAAGCATTTTCGATTGGTTCACTAAATCTCTATGATATACAGAAGAGTGATCACTATCCAGTTGTTCATAATTGGATCAGGTAGAATATGATTGGCTACTTCCAAATAATCCCCTTTATTCTGTACTACTATGCCCCCTTCCCTGTCTGCTGGTCTTATAACTATTTGATCATTATATTTTAACCTGCAAACTGATTGTTTGGAATTTAAATTAGAAAAATATTAAAATTCTGGATTTTCAAGCATAGAAGGTCTCTTTAAAGGGATAGTAATACTTAAAATGTAAAAAAAAATATGTTGTAGGGTTTATCCCCCTGAGTAAAACAAGAGTACTCCCACTGCTGAAAGGTGTTTCATTCAAAAGTTATTAATTTTCAAAGTTGAATTTTTTAGGTGCAATATCACAGTGGCCTGAAATTGTACAGTGGCGCTGTTGCTACACGATCCTATGGACAGCTCTGGTCAATTGACCATAAATCTCCATAGGATAGTGTAGCAACAGCGCCACTGTACAATTTCAGGCCACTGTGATATTGCACCTAAAAAATTCAACTTTGAAAATTAATAACTTTTGAATGAAACACCTTTCAGCAGTGGGAGTACTCTTGTTTTACTCAGGGGGATAAACCCTACAACATATTTTTTTTTACATTTTAAGTATTACTATCCCTTTAAAATGTCCCTTATATTGTGGGGTAAAATTGAGATTTAGGTTTGCATTTCGAAGGACTACAATGCTTTAAGAAAAAAATCTGTTCTGTCATCTGATGTTTGACTTTTAATATCCCCACAAGCTTAAAGGGATAGTAATACTTCGTTTTATCTTTATTTTATTTTGTAGGCATTCAAAAAACATGAAGAACGATATAAGTCTTTTCTCTCAAACCTTTATGGTTTGAGAGATATTCACAAGCAAAGTTTCCCCTCAGTGACCAAAACAGTCAAGTCTGCCATCTAGCTGTCAGATTTGGAATCCAGTCCGCGGACCGGCCGTGGCGCTACAGCAGAGCCGAGATTACGAGATATAAGAAGAACTACTTTATTCAAAAAGTCTACAAAGTGTGCCTGGTTTGCAAGCACACTTTTTAGACCCTTCCAATGAAATAGTTATTTTTATATCTTGCAATCTTGGCTCTGCTGAAGAGCCACCAGTTGATCTGCGGACCGGATTCCAAATCTGACAGCTAGATGGCAGACCTGACCGTTTTTGGTCAGTGAGGGGAAACTTTACTTGTGAATATCTCTCAAACCATAAAGGTTTGAGAGATAAGACATAACATTCTTCATGTTTTTTTAATGCCTACAAAATAAAATAAAGATAAAATGAAGTAATACTATCCCTTTAATGCCTGTTCACTTGATAGAATCTAGTTAGTGGATACTTGAGTGCTGCTGGTATTCATTACTTTTTCATCTCACATCAAGATATTTTGTTAAAATACTATATCAAGATTATCACATTCTTTAAGATCATATTAATCAAGATATTACTATTGTGATCGGGCTTACCTTTCTCATTATGTTATGCAAATCATTATTTTGGTAAATGTGTAATTGTATTGGATATCTTCTGATTCACAAACACATTTGTCAAGAGGCATTGTGTGTGGATGTGTCCTTTATTTTCTGTATATTTTTATTGTGCAGTTTTACACTATGGGGGAGATTCACTAAGGTAATAAAGAGGTGATAAAGTGGTCTATTTTTGTCTATTTAGAGACCTCTCTAGCATTCAGGTGGTTAATAAACAACCATCAAAATACACAGGGGGAGATTCACTAAGCGGTGATAAAGAGGTGATTCAATTCCTATGTTATTCTATAGAGCCAATTCAATGACATCTCCAAAGTGGAAGAAATCTTAGTGCATTGGCTCCATAGAATAACATAGGAACTGGAGAAGTGATATCAATGGAGAATTTATCTCTAGTTTATCACCTCTTTATCATCACTTAGTGAAACTCCCCCTATGTGTTATATATATTTTTTATGGGTTCATCATATGTGACTCATCTGAAATCATGATCTACCACTTGTTGTATTTCTTCATCTATATTACTGTTTGCATCATTTCGTATTTGTAGTTACTCCTCATATGGTCACGTAGGATGCACATTGTCTATTAACTAGCAGTTGTGGTAAGGCTACACCCGTGCCGTGAATTATTTAACCCTTTGAGTGCCAAAGAGGTATCCATGCACTGTGTTGCAATGTGCTGGATACCTCTCTGGCACTCAGAAGGTTAGTTACATTGTTAGGGGCAGACCTCGTGGTGGGGCAACAGGACCCCTCCTGATCCCCCTCCAGCTACTGATCTCCCAGCCGATTCGAGCAAGAGGGCTCCCCTGATTCTACCAGGTAGGAGTGGGTGGGATCGGGAAACCATTTCATGTCAATAAGAGAGACTTTCCCTGATTGACATGAAAGGGTTTCCCGATCCCGTCCACTCCTACCGAGTACTTCAGGTGGGATGGAAGCAGGGGAGCCTTACTGCTCCCCTGGGGCGCCTCTATTGATCTCCCAGCTGAATCGGATAGGAGGTCAGTAGCTGGAGGGGCATCAGGAGGGGTTCTGATGTCCCACCAAGAGGCCTGAATATTGTTTTTTGTAATGCCATGTGGGGTGTTTTTTTTCTTTTAGTTTTAACAGAAAAGATTAACTCAGAAATGGTTAAGCCAACTGCAGTGTCACGGGTTGGTTGAGGAGGCAGGGGGCTTTTTCCTCCTGCCTCCTCTTGCTGCAAGTGTTTCAGAGTACTGCAATGTCTGCATTTGGTTGAGGAGGCAGGGGGCACGCCTCCTAAGCTAAGTATGGTGCTGTGCATTTGGTTGAGGAGGCAGGGGGCATCCCTCCTAAGCTAAGTATGGTGCTGTGCATTTGGTTGAGGAGGCAGGGGGCATTCCTCCTAAGCTAAGTATGGGGCTGTGCATTTGGCTGAGGAGCCTGCCCCCATTGCATGCCATTTCCTGGCCTTGCATATTAAGCCCACCCTGGGGTGTCTCTGCCACCAGCCGAGAAACCAGCACGGTCTTCATATATATGTGTGTATATATATATATATATATATATATATGTGTGTGTGTTTGTATTGCTTCATTTTTACACAAATTGACATACTTTCAGGCTAGTCACATTTTTAAAAATCATGTTTTTAATTTAGGGTCTGACATATATTTCCACATTGTAAAGTGAATTCTCGATTCTATAGGAAGCATTAGTGAAAATAGACAGTTTTCACAGGGATATCATTGGCAGCAGTGAAAAGAAAGAAAACATATGTATTTTTATGTGCAGAAATTTCTGCAGAAAAGGTGGCAAACTGAGTTTTTTCCATTAAATTCTGACAAAAAAAGAGAGACTTTTTACCTGTGCCTACAGACTAGAACAGGAACTGTACATTGAAGTAATATATAATCTTCTAAGTAATTTATCCCCAGTTAACAAGAAGTAGGTGTCTGGAGAATCTGAACTAGGGGTGACAATGGTAAGGTTGGCATATCCATCCCATAATCTGTATAATGGGAAATCCAGCTCTGACTGTCTGTGACTCTGATTACCCAATCTCATAATGTGATAGTATGGGACAGAGGACAGACCAGGACTGAACTTACACACATTCTTCTATCTGCACTGTACAATTAAAGAGTGTTATTAGTGGAATCCTGGAGACTGGCTCTGTCAAGGAACTCTCAAAACCCTTTTATTACTGATGAGTATATTGAGTAACCGATACATCTGTAGACCCATTTGAGTAATAACTGAGTATTTTAAGGTAATACTTAAATGTATATAAAAAATGTTGTAGGATTCATCCCGCGGAGTAAAACAAGGCTACTCCCACTGCTGAAAGGTGTTTTGTTCAAAAGTTATTATAGCCCAAACTTGAATTTTTAGGTGCAGTATCATAGTGGTCTGAAATTGTTCAGTGGTGATATTGCTACAATGTTCTATGGAGGTTTATGGTCAACTGACCAGAACGGTCCATACGATGGTGTAACAATAGCGCCTCTGTAAAGTTTCAGGCCACTGTTATACTGCACCTAAAACATTCAAGCTTGGGTTGTAATAACGTTTGAATAAAACACCTTTCAGCAGTGGGAGTACCCTTGTCTTACTCATGGGGATAATCTCTACAAAATTATTTTTTACATTTTAAGTATTATTTTCCCTTTAAAGGGGACCTCTCGCCTCCAATAAACTGCTTCTTATGAATCTTTGATGGCAATACATTTTCAAAAAGGATTTTTCTTAAAAAATGCAGTATTAACATAGCTATCGGCTTTTTAATGGAAGTGTGTGATGTCACTTCAGGACAAGCTGCGATACAGCTCTGTACCGCAGCCTGTCAATCTTCACTCCTTCCTGTCCCCAGATGTTTCCTGTTACCACCTCATCCTCTGACTGAGCGCTCTCTTGCTAATGGGAGTGCTCTAGCTCACATGCTGGATTCCTCTGTCGGAGGAGGTAATGGGGTACAACTGGGGAGGGGAAGTGACTGAGACTGACAGACTGCGGTAAAGAGTTGTACTGCAGCCTGTCCTGCAGTGACATTGTGCGCTTCCATTAAAAAGCCGATACGTCTATTTATACTGCATTTAAAAAAAAAAATAAAATTTATTGCCATCGAAGATTTATATAAGAAGCAGTTTACTGGAGGTGAGAGTTCCCCTTTAACCAGCTGAAATTGTTCCTTGAGGCCAATGATTTCATTTCTTAAATGCTACTATGAGTTCTACATTCCAAAGAATTCTGTACAAACCAGCTGCATCCCAGTGGACACATACAAGCTCCCGAAGTCTGAGGCTTTTAACCCCTCGAATGCTAGAGAGATGTTAAACACTTTATGAAGCAATGCACTAGACATCTCTCTAGTGTTCAATTGGTTAAATACTTAATTTAAATCAATTGAGAGCATTTACTGTTCCTGATGGTGCCGTTGGTTTAACCCAGAACGAGTCCAGTTTACATCTGACCATTGGGCCTCTACATACATACTGGGACATATATGCAAAAGTCAGTTGACCATATACTTCCACAGGATGCTGCAGCAATGGGACCACAGTAAAATTCAAGGCCATAAAGGTACTGCACCCACAAAATACAAGTCTGAGCAGCAATAACCTTTCAGAAGCGGGAGTACCCTTGTTTTAATCAGCAGATAAACTCTGATATATATATGGTTTTCAGTATTGAGTCACTCTCCCTTTAAAGCGGAACTACCATCTTGAAAACACTGTATCTTCAATAATTCCCCATCTGGTGACTAGCTGCTTAGGACCGCTGGTCACCAGAATTATGACCTTATTCAAAAGAAATATGTATTCTTATCGGGCTGACAGCAGCACGGAGCGTGGACATCTTGCCATAGTGACGTCTGCGCGCCTGCGCTGTCAGTCCCAGCCAAGTCTAGGAGGCATTGTTAGGAGCCGGCTGGCTCCAAAAGGGACTGACAGCGCAGGAGCGCGGATGTCACTATGGCAAGATATCCGCTCTCTGTGCTGCTGTTAGCCCGGTAAGAGTGCATATTTCTTTTGAATAAGGTCATAATTCTGGCGACCAGCGGTCCTAAGCAGCTAGTCACCAGATGGGGAGTTATTGAAGATACAGTGTTTTCAAGGTGGTAGTTCCGCTTTAAAATAGGAATCGCTTCCCTGATACATTTAGAGCTGTGTGTGTGTATATATGTGTGTGTGTGTGCGTATATATGTGTGTATATATGTGTGTGTATATGTGAGTATGTGTGTTTGTATATGTGTGTGTGTATGTGTTTGTGTATATGTGTGTGTATGTTTGTATGTGTGTGTGTATGTGTGTATGTATGTGTGTTTGTGTGTGTCTGCGTGTCTGTGTATGTATGTGTGTGTGTGTATATGTATTTATATGTGTGTGTGTATGTGTCTATGTGTGTGTATATGTATGTGTGTGTATGTATGTATGTGTATGTATATGTGTGTGTGTGCATTTCTGTGTATGTGTATGTGTGTTTGTGTGTGTATATGTGTGTGTGTATGTGTGTATGTATGTATGTATGTATATGTGTGTGTGTGTGCATTTCTGTGTGTGTGTTTGTGTGTGTATGTGTGTGTATGTGTGTGTGTGTGTATGTATGTGTGTGTGTGTATGTATATGTGTATGTATGTATGTATGTGTATGTATGTGTGTGTGCATTTCTGTGTATGTGTGTTTGTGTGTGTATATGTGTGTGTGTATGTATGTATGTATATGTGTGTGTGTGTGTGCATTTCTGTGTGTGTGTTTGTGTGTGTATGTGTGTGTTGCAGGGTTGCCAGTCATTATTCTCAGCAAATTTACTAACAGTCAGTAAAGAATTTGATAGAATTGGAAGTGTTTGTAGTAAAAATGTAGATAGCAGTAAAATTACTGCTCCAACACAAAGCAAAGACTTTAATTTTTTCTAGCATTCGTTACAAATTTACTGTTTGCTTTACAATAAATTAACTACCATCTCTATGCATACGATACACAAATATATCTCTCTGTACCCTCAATATCACCTGAAATACAGCGGCGGGTCTCAGATTGCCTTACTGCTGTCTCTTCCTGGATGGCTCATCGTCTCTTAAAACTTAACTTGTCCAAGACTGAGCTCCTTATCGTCCCTCCTAAATCTTGCACAACACCTCCATTCTCTATAACTGTCGAAGGCTCCACAATTTACCCTGTAGACAAGGCCCGCTGCCTCGGGGTAACTTCTCCACCCACATTAACAACGTTACCAAAACCTGTGGCTTCTTTCTTTGGAATATAGCAAAAATCCGGCCATTCCTCTCTCACTCTACAACCGAAACCCTCATGCATGCTCTTATACTTTCTCGCCTGAACTACTGTAACTCTTTACTTATTGGTCTTTCTACTAACCACATCACTCCTCTTCAATCAGTTCTTAATTCAGCCACCAGAATACTCTTCTTCTCCTCCAGAACAGTACTCACCCCACCACTCTTAAAATCACTGTCATGGCTTCCCATAAAGCAGAGTATCACATTCAAAATCCTCCTCATTACCTACAAGGCTCTCCATCACTTGTCCTTGCCTCATATTTCATCTTTGATATCCCACCATATTCCTGCACGTCTAGGGTTGCCACCCAGCCGGTATTTTACCGGCAGGCCGGTAAAAAAATGGCTTCTGTCCAATGTTAAGTCTATGGAGGGAATGCCATGGCCGGTATTTTTCTGAAGAAAAGGTGGCAACCCTATGCACGTCCACTACACAGCACACATGGTGGACGACTCTCTGCCCCTTTAACCACTATTGCTGTTTCACGATTGAAAGCTTTCTCACTATAACTTCCATCATTCCCAGCCATTAGACCTCCTCATTCTTCCAGCTGTTGCCAGACTACATCTTCCGTCTTCCCCTGCTAGAGGGCCTCATATTGTCCATTCCTGATTTAAAGTGATAGTAATGTTTCAAAATAAAAGCAGATCCAATTAATCTTCATAGTATTTGGGTCATGGAGAGTGTTATTTCAGTACTGTCAGAGTTGTAGTTCAAGAGTAATTGAATGATAAAATATCCCCCTCCCGTCCTTTTACCTATTGTATGTCGCCTCCCCTCAGATGTGGAATCTGGTCTCTTCACCAGACAGCTCACAGCAATGGACAATCTTCTTACAGTGAGAACAATGAAAACCCTGCCCTCCTTGACAGGTTTTTCCCTTATGCTCACTGAAGATTGTCCCTCTCTGCAATCCATCTGGACACCACCTTTCTGTTCTGAGGTAAGTAGTGTTAAATCAGTAAAAGGGGCGGGAGGGGGATACTTTATCATTCAATTACTCTTGAACTACAACTCTGACAGTATTGAAATAACACTCTCCATGGCATCAATACTATGAAGATTAATTGGAGCTGCTTTTATTTTGAAACATTACTATCCCTAAACATTACTATCCCTTTAAACTGAATCTACAGATTTTCAATTGTACTTTTATTAACTCTGGAAATAGCTACGCAGAAAAGTATCAGTGAAACAATTGTCACAGGGGAAATGTAAAGGAACACTCACACCGCCACACAACTTTAGTAGTTTTAACCCTTTGAGTGCCTCTGGCACTCAGAGGGTTAAAGCATACACTGAATGCTTTATTACTTTTCTTGTATTGTTTATTGTATTTTTACCGTGCAACTTCCAGGAGATAGCAGAGCTTAATTTCCCCACCTCTGTGTCAGATTTCAACATAAGACACTGCACCTGCACCCTCAGTGGTGTCTGTTCAGAAGCCCCATGTCCCACAATGACATTACGTACCACAATTGTACCTAGTGACAGTGCAGAAGAAAGCAGTCATTGTATTGTCTTGGGGAAGTAGAGTGAGGCTGGTACAAGAGAGGTGTGTGATGTCATCTGGGGGTGGGGCCAGACTTAGACCTCCTAGGTGCCTTCACCACACCTCATACTATAGTGCCTCATGCTACCACTAATGGCTGCTCACACAGCCAAAATTGCCAACGAAAGGGAAGTTAATTTAAAAAGTAAAATCTTCATAGATTTAGCACACTTTATGTCTTTTATTACTATGTAACTGTTTTTTTTTTTTTGGGGGGGTCTATGGATGTGTGAGTGTCCATTAATCCCTTAATGACCAGCGGTCGCGGAGTGTGTGGTCCTTTAAGGACCCGATAGGGAATTCCGGCGTGCCGCCCCACGTGACTGATCACGTGGGGCAGCACGCCGAACAGAGGGACTGAAAGAGATCGCTCCGGTCTTGGAGCGATCAAATTCAGTCCCCGGTATTACTCACCATGCTCCTGCAGGAGCGCGGTGAGTAATAGTATGTGACGTACCAGGACCGTCACTGGTCCTTAAGTGCCGGACCAGCATGACAGTCCGGGTATGTCACCAGACGCGAAGGGGTTAAAGAAACTTTCGTTAAAGCGTGAATGTAAGCTCCCACACATACAGATACATTGAGAACCCCTTTAAGTTATGTGTTTACCATTATTAGGCGTATTGATATTTGTGGGTAAAGCACCCAGGTCAGCCTCTTTCCATTCTTACCACAGAACTAAACTGGTTCCTTGATAAGAAAAAAACAGGGTACTTTGGAAGCTGAGTTTTAGCCCCCTACGGGTACATCCATATACAGGGCTGGATTTACATCCCAGGTGCCCCTAGGCAAGGCATTTAAGGTGCCCTTAGCCATACCTCTCAAGTGTCCATCTTTAGGAGGGACAGTCCCTCTTTTAGACCGAAATTCCTCTGTCCCTCTTTCTCACCCTGGTGTCCCCCTTTTTAGAAGATCACACTGTGTGGTGTGTAAATAAGTGTATCACCCTGGTGTCCCTGTGTTTAGGAGATCAGACTGTGTGGTGTGTATATAAGTGTATCACCCTGGTGTCCCTGTGTTTAGGAGATCAGACTGTGTGGTGTGTATATAAATGTATGGCCCTGGTGTCCCTGCGTTTAGGAGATCAGACTATGCGGTGTGTATATAAGTGTATCACCCTGGTGTCCCTGTGTTTAGGAGATCAGACTGTGTGGTATGTATAGAATTGTATCACCCTGGTGTCCCTGTGTTTAGGAGATCAGACTGTGCGGTGTGTATATAAGTGTATCACCCTGGTGTCCCTGTGTTTAGGAGATCAGACTGTGTGGTGTGTATAGAAGTGTATCACCCTGGTGTCCCTGTGTTTAGGAGATCAGACTGTGCGGTATGTATATAAGTATATCACCCTGGTGTCCCTGTGTTTAGGAGATCAGACTGTGTGGTATGTATATAAGTATATCACCCTGGTGTCCCTGTGTTTAGGAGATCAGACTGTGTGGTGTGTATATAAGTGTATCACCCTGGTGTCCCTGTGTTTAGGAGATCAGACTGTGTGGTGTGTATAGAAGTGTATTACCCTGGTGTCCTTGTGTTTAGGAGACCAGGCTGTGTGATGTGTATATAAGTGTGTCTCCCTGGTGTCCCTGCGTTTAGGAGATCAGACTGTGTGGTGTGTATATAAGTGTATCACCCTGGTGTCCCTGTGTTTAGGAGATCAGACTGTGTGGTGTGTATATAAGTGTATCACCCTAGTGTCCGTGTGTTTAGGAGATCAGACTGTGTGATGTGTATAGAAGTGTACCACCTTGGTGTCCCTGTGTTTAGGAGATCAGACTGTGTGGTGTGTATATAAGTGTATCACCCTGGTGTCCCTGTGATTAGGAGATCAGACTGTGTGGTTTGTATATAAGTGTATCACCCTGGTGTCCCTGTGTTTAGGAGATCATACTGTGTGATGTGTATGTAAGTGTATCACCCTGGTGTCCCTGTGTTTAGGAGATCAGACTGTGTGGTGTGTATATAAGTGTATCGCCCTGGTGTCCCTGTGTTTAGGAGATCAGACTGTGTGGTGTGTATATAAGTGTATCACCCTGGTGTCCCTGTGATTAGGAGATCAGACTGTGTGGTTTGTATATAAGTGTATCACCCTGGTGTCCTTGTGTTTAGGAGATCAGACTGTGTGGTGTGTATATAAGTGTATCGCCCTGGTGTCCCTGTGTTTAGGAGATCAGACTGTGTGGTGTGTATATAAGTGTATCACCCTGGTGTCCCTGTGATTAGGAGATCAGACTGTGTGGTTTGTATATAAGTGTATCACCCTGGTGTCCTTGTGTTTAGGAGATCAGACTGTGTGGTGTGTATATAAGTGTATCGCCCTGGTGTCCCTGTGTTTAGGAGATCAGACTGTGTGGTGTGTATATAAGTGTATCGCCCTGGTGTCCCTGTGTTTAGGAGATCAGGCTGTGTGGTATGTATATAAGTGTATCACCCTGCTGTCCCTGTGTTTAGGAGATCAGACTGTGTGGTATGTATAGAAGTGTATCATTCTGGTGTCCCTGTGTTTAGGAGATCATACTGTGTGATGTGTATGTACGTGTATCACCCTGGTGTCCCTGTGTTTAGGAGATCAGACTGTGTGGTGTGTATAGAAGTGTATCACATTGCTCCACAGCAGTAAAACTTACATTACTGTTTTTTTAAACGTCAGTATTTGTGTTTATACATTAGTCTGTGTAAATAAAATACTATGGTCTTATTATAAGTCATTTATTAGGTTGCACAGAGAGGTGTCAATAGGTCGTAAACATTCTTGGTAACTCCCCACCTATCAGCCACAGCCCCAGCAACTCCACCTAAAACACAAGTCTTAGCTCCGCCTATGACCACACCCCTATTTCCTCACATGACCCCACTCCTAGTCTCATCCACTGTTTTCCTATCACAGAAAATACCCTTGGCCTACAATAAGCAAGAGAGAAAAAACCTCTAACCCCTTGGTTCCTAGAGAGATCCCTAACACATTGGTCCACAATGTGATGGAGATCTCTCTAGCACCCAAGGGGTTAAATAATATTCTGTTATGGAGTATAAAACTGGTGCAGGGACACTGCTATTGTTCTGGCCACACCTACAACACAGAATGTGGGTGTGGCCAGAGCAGCTAAGTTGCTGTCAAAATCTGGAGCTGTAGGCAGTTGTCTAGTCTACCTATTGAGAAATCCAGTCCTGCCCTAGTGTGTTACTAAAAAAAAGTCAGTAACAAAAACACTGTGTTGTAGAAAATACATCACATATTTTTAGTTTACTACAAAATCAGTATATTTACCGAGTCTGTAAACAAGGGAGGGACAGAGGGGTTAAAGCGTAATCTTACCTGATGATTGATCCTATGTGGGATTGTAATTTAGATATATATATAACTCAGATGGCGATAGCCTGACATCAGCAGTAGGTGATCAGAATTCATCAAAAGAAACATGCAGTCTGATTTTAGGTTTGTAAATATTGAATTAAGCATCTGCCATCATTTTCCGTTCTTTGCTTCACTCCACAGAAAAATCTGTATATATTTTCATTTGAAACATCAGTATTCCTTTAACCCTTTGAGTGCCAGAGGGGTACGCAATGCATTGCGAACCCCTCTGGCACTCAAAGGGTTAAAAGTGTCTCTTATATTATCTTGACATTTCTTACCAGCAAAGTGATTCAGCTGGAAAAGACCAACAGTATAGTTTTTGTTCATTACAAAACTTTTCTGATTCTGTAACCCTTTGAATGCCAGAGAGATCTCCCATCACATTGACCTCTCTGTCACGGAAGGGGTTAAGCCTACTTGCATTGCTTCCTGTAGCACTTCAAATAATGTTTCTGTTGAATAATTTACAACACATCTGAGTGTAATCAAGTGAAACACTTCTATTGGAAAAAAAAACAAAACACCATTTTAACTCTTTGAATACCCGTGTACCGCAGCAGGTTTAAGATGAATCAGGTACTTACTGGACAGAAAGACAATCACTCACCTTAGAAAGGGTTGTTCAGGTCTCAGAGAAAAGCTTTGCTGGTCACACTCTGAAGCCTGTGGATGGTTTACAATACACACACACACACACACAGCCTTGATTCACTAACCTAAGACAGGTTGGGTCTGTTCTTCAAGTTTAAACACACACACCCTACTGTGATGAGTAGGAATGGGCAGGCTCATTCATCAGCAAAGTGCCTTGCTCAAGTCTAAGTCATCTTTTGTGACCTACAGATGTCCTTCTGGGATGATGAGTGGTCACCTTTGCTTTACAAGGAAGGACGGGTAGACTGAGCTGTGGGGTATTTGTCAGAATGTATTGGACCATGGTCCATATTTATAAAAGTGGAGTTATTCTGGAGTAAACCAACTGCATTATAGAGGACATATAAAAATCTGATATTTCCATGCTCATAAATAGAGCTTTTTAACCCCTTGAATGCTAGAGAGGTCTCCAATGCATTGCTTCGCAATGCATTGGAGACCTCTCTAGCATTCAAGGGGTTAAAAGCCCAATTTGATTTAACAGGAATTTTTATTTGTCCCCTGTGGTGCAGTTGGTTTACTCCAGAACAACTCAAGTTTGCTTTTATAAATATGGTCCAATGGCAGAGATGTATAAAACTGGATGAAAAAAAATGTTTGTAAAATTGTCGCTATAAAGATATGTAAAAAAGTTTAGCGAAATTCTCACTTCTGTCAGTCGTCTTTTTGTGAAAAGTGGAGTAGAAATGGTCTTCTCCAAATAAGAATAGTGATGCAACAAATCTATAAAGACATTCGCTAATTGCACCAAAAGTAAAGACCGTTTTACTGATTAAATCTTTACTCCAGATAACATATTAACATAGTAAATTAGGTTGAATAAAGACACAAGTCCATCAAGTTCAACCTTCTCCTCATACCCCAGTAATCTTATAGCTTTCCTGCTAAAAAATAAGTTAGTCTTTATCAGACCGTCCTGATCTGCCTACTGATAAACAGTATGTTCCCTTTGGAAAGAAATGTATCTAATCTTCTCTTAAATGTATCCATTGTATCTGCCATTACCACCTCCTTGGGCAAAGAATTCCAGAATTTAACAGACGTCACTGTAAAAAAGAACCCTTCCTCTGCTGAAGTCTAAACCTCCTTTCCTCTAATCTCAAGGGGTGCCCCCTGGTCACCTGATCAGGCCTTGGAATAAATAGCTCACCACAGAGATCCTTGTATTGACCTCTCATATACTTGTACAGTGTGATAAGGTCTCCTCTTAGTCATCTTTTCTCTACAGTAAATAAACCAAGTTTGTATAGTCGTTCCTCATACGTCAAGTCCTCCATTCCCTTAATTAATTTTGTTGCTCTTCGCTGTACCCTCTCTAGTTCTAGTATATCCTTTTTCAGAACTGGTGCCCAAAACTGCACTGCATACTCAAGGTGAGGTCTTACCAATGATTTGTACAATGGCAAAATTATGTTTTATTAATGGAAGTATATGGCAATACTTATGTTGCTAAAAAATTCTCATGTGTAAATTTTCTGCACATTTTCTGAGCATATAGACATATTTATAAACTTGACTTAACGTCTTTATAAATATGACCCACATTGCCAAACTTTAGCGACGGTTCTTAAACATACTCTAAGAATGATTTGTATGCCTCTCCCCCAAATTCTTAATTTGGCACACTCAGCTTCATTGGAAGGAATAAAAATCTTGCATGCCAGTCATCTGCAACACATATCAGTCAAGGTGCTAAATAGAAACAAAGGAAAACAATCACAGCACTAGAACACCATACTATACCAGAGCCGGATTAAGAGTCTATGGGGCCCTATGCAGGATCCCAAATTGGGGCCCCCCTCCAGCTTTCCCCTCCTCCTGCAGCAATCCTTTCTGGATTTTGTCCCTTTGTCCTCCTCCACATTGTCCACCTCTGCATTGTTCACCTCCACATTGTCCCCTGTGCGGCCAAGAAGATGATGGCAACATGCTCAGTCAAGGAACTAGCTTCCCTTCATTGAGACTCAGTAAATGGAAGTTAGTTCCCTGACTACTCATGCGTGCGCAACCTTGTTGTCTGAGCAGCATGTGCAGGATATAGAAGGACAGAGGCAGAGCGATCAATAAGAAGCTCCCTGTCAATACCAGACACTGACAGTGAGCCGCGTTAGGGGCGGGGTGGGGGCCTAGGTCGCCTTGCCCATGATCCAGCTCTGTACTATATGTGCCACTCTGGTACAGTGCAGTCTGGTAGATAGACCCTGCTGGGGACTAGCGCCACAACTATGTTGTTTTGAGTGGATCCCCCACAGTTCATGGATTAACCAACTGAGCCATCTCATCAAGTGATATAAATATATAAAAGTTTCAGCAAGCTGCATTTGGACTTTATTATCGATGGCACGATTTCCAATGTGATCTGTGGCAATATGAGTAACTTTGTGCATTTAAACACTGCCTTATAAATGCTTTTTTAAACTAGGGATAAATGGAGGACAAGTGTTAAATACAAATGGCTCTTCAATGGAAATTGAGTTGTAACATTCAGTTATATATGCAACATTTTCCATATCATGATATATTTAACTGCCTACACAGAGGTAAAGGAACTGGAAAGCAGGAAGTGAGGAGAGGAATGGAAACTTGCTTTCTCCAGTCCACTGAACCCGCTCCCCTTGGAACGTGTATTGTTATATCTTCCTCTTGCAATTTTATATCTTAAGTGCTATCTAGGTATGGAACTGTCATTCATATAACAACAAGCAGTTTTTTTAATATTCATATTCTTTTCACCCTTTGAATGCCAGAGGGGGATCCAACGCATTGCTTCACAATGCTTTGGATGCCCCTCTGGCATTCATAGGGTTAACACATTTATGACAAGAGGGAGTGAGCAACACCGAAAGCTCACAACTCTCTCTAATGCTCAGAGGGTTAAAGGGATAGTAATACTTTGTTTTATCTTTATTTTATTTTGTAGGCATTAAAAAAACATGAAGAACGATATAAGTATTATCTCTCAAACCTTTATGGTTTGAGAGATATTCACAAGCAAAGTTTCCCCTCCCGCCCCTTTTACCTAGTGTAAGCCATCTCTTCTCAGATGTGGAATGCAGTCCATAGACCAGACAGATAACAGAAGGGGACAATCTTCTTCCTATGAGAACAATGAAAGCCCTGCCCCCCTTGACAAGCTTTTCAGGTTTTTCCCTTGTCTTAACTGAAGATTGTCCCTCTCTGCAGTCTACCTGGGCACCTCCCTTCTGCTCTGGCTGAACAGTGTTACATCAGTAAAAGGGGCGGGAGGGGGATACTTTGTCATTGAATTACTCCTGAACTACAACGCTGACGGAATTGAAATAACACTCTCCAAAGTCCAAATACTATGATGATTAATTAGAGCTGCTTTTATTATGAAACATTACTATCCCTTTAAATGATAGCTCTTGCTGACACTGTGGGCTGAGATTCTGCAGTAGGCAATCTGAGATCTGGAATGTTACCTCACCTGCATCTGATTTGCATATGCCTACCACAAAATGACTCTACCGTCAATACAGGTGTATCGTGTGGGCGATTGCGTAATAAGATTGACGTTTACCTGTCCTGTGACTCAGAATAGTCTGTTGCATCAGAAGTTCATTAAAGGGACCTCAGTTAAGAGTAGTGAGGCCACCTGGACCCTTTAATATTGGACACATGCTTTAGAGACCTCTGTAGCATTCAAGGAATTAAAATTACCATTTAATATCATGAAGCTTTTAAACTGACTGCTCGTGCAGTTTGCAACTATTTAAGTTTCTGCATGAGGTCACAAGAGAAATCTGTGCTCCTGAGCAGAGGACACCTTGGTGGAAGATTCACTAGGTGGTGATAAAGAGGAGATGCAGCAAAGAAATGAACAGCACTCCTGATACAAAGTTGTAACAACCAAGCTTCATAAGTATCAATTCTTTATTGTAGAAATAGTTAAAATCATAAGGATGGCATGTGTAGACAGATGGGAGAGAGATGTAACATGCTCTCAGTTATGACCTCTGTATCAGGTCTAACGCATTTCACAATGTACTAGCACTTACTCGTAGACATAGACAGTCTATGAGTAAGTACTAGTACAGAGTGAAACACAATGGACCTGTTGCAGAGGTATTGAGACAGAATAGTGGGGCAGAGAGAAGAGAAGTGGAAGTATGGAAAGGGATGTGTAGGATAGGGAGAAAAGAAGAGTAAGTGTGAAGAAAGTACCGTGGGATAGAGAGAAGAGAGGAAAATATAGGGTAGTGAGAAGAGAAGAGGAAGTTAGGACAGACAGATTTTAGGGCAGAGAGAAAAGAAACAAAGATGGAGAGGATAATGTAGGACAGAGAAGATAAATTAAGAGAAGAGGAACGATGGAGAGGAAAGTATAGGGCTGAGATTAGAGAAAATGTGGAGGAGAAAATGTAAGTAGGCACAAAAAAAGTGCATTTGTAGAAGAAAATGTCAGAAAAAGAGGAGGGAAAAGGAACTATGGAGAGGGAAATGTCAGAAAGAAAGGAGAGAAGAAAGAGTATGGAGAGGGCAATGTGAGACAAGCAGGACTGAAGAGGAAGTATGGAGATGGAAATGTCAGTTAAAGAGGTGAGATGTGAAAGTAAAAAGAGGCAAAAGTCAGGCAGAGAGGAAAAAGAGGGAGTATGAAGAGTGAAATGCTAGTCAAATAGGAGAGAAGAGGAAGTATGTAGAGGGAAATGCCAAGCAGAGAGGAGAAATAAGGAAGTATGGAAAGGGAAATGCGAGGCAGAGAGGAGACATGAGGAAGTGGGGAAAGGGAAATGCTAGGCAGAGAGGAGAAATGAAGAAGTGTAAAGGAAAATGTCAGGCAGACAGATGAGGAAGTGTAGAGAGGGAAATGTCAGGCAGAGAGAAGAGATGAGGAAGTGTGGAGAGGAAAATGTCAGGCAGAGGGGAGAGATAATGAAATGTAGAGGGAAATGACAGGCAGAGAGAAGAGATAAGGAAGTGTAGAGGGAAATGTGAGACAGAGAGGAGAGAAAAGGAAATGTAGAGGGAAATGTCAGGCAGAGAGAAGAGATAAGGAAATGTAAAGGGAAATGTCAGGCAGAGAGGAGAGATAAAGAAATGTAAAGGGAAATGTGAGGATGTGTGGAGAGTGAAATGTCAGGCAGAGGGAAAAGATAAGGAAACATAGAGGGAAATGTCAGGCAGACAGATGTGATGAGGAAGTGTGGAGAGGGAAAAGTCAGGCAAAGAGGAGAGATGAGGAAGTGTGGAGAGGGAAATGTCAGGCATAGAGGAGAGATGAGGAAGTGTAGAGGGAAATGTCAGGCATAGAGGAGAGATGAGGAAGTGTAGAGGGAAATGTCAGGCATAGAGGAGAGATGAGGAAGTGTAGAGGGGAATGTCAGGCACAGAGGAGAGATGAGGAAGTGTAGAGGGAAATGTCAGGCAGAGGGAAAAGATAAGGAAACATAGAGGGAAATGTCAGGCAGACAGATGTGATGAGGAAGTGTGGAGAGGGAAAAGTCAGGCAAAGAGGAGAGATGAGGAAGTGTGGAGAGGGAAATGTCAGGCATAGAGGAGAGATGAGGAAGTGTAGAGGGGAATGTCAGGCACAGAGGAGAGATGAGGAAGTGTAGAGGGAAATGTCAGGCATAGAGGAGAGATGAGGAAGTGTAGAGGGGAATGTCAGGCACAGAGGAGAGATGAGGAAGTGTAGAGGGGAATGTCAGGCAGAGAGGAGAGATGAGGAAGTGTAGAGGGGAATGTCAGGCACAGAGGAGAGATGAGGAAGTATAGAGGGAAATGTCAGGCACAGAGGAGAGATGAGGAAGTGTAGAGGGGAATGTCAGGCACAGAGGAGAGATGAGGAAGTGTAGAGGGGAATGTCAGGCACAGAGGAGAGATGAGGAAGTGTAGAGGGGAATGTCAGGCACAGAGGAGAGATGAGGAAGTGTAGAGGGGAATGTCAGGCACAGAGGAGAGATGAGGAAGTGTAGAGGGGAATGTCAGGCAGAGAGGAGAGATGAGGAAGTGTAGAGGGGAATGTCAGGCACAGAGGAGAGATGAGGAAGTGTAGAGGGAAATGTCAGGCACAGAGGAGAGATGAGGAAGTGTAGAGGGGAATGTCAGGCACAGAGGAGAGATGAGGAAGTGTAGAGGGGAATGTCAGGCACAGAGGAGAGATGAGGAAGTGTAGAGGGGAATGTCAGGCACAGAGGAGAGATGAGGAAGTGTAGAGGGAAATGTCAGGCACAGAGGAGAGATGAGGAAGTGTAGAGGGGAATGTCAGGCACAGAGGAGAGATGAGGAAGTGTAGAGGGGAATGTCAGGCACAGAGGAGAGATGAGGAAGTGTAGAGGGGAATGTCAGGCACAGAGGAGAGATGAGGAAGTGTAGAGGGGAATGTCAGGCACAGAGGAGAGATGAGGAAGTGTAGAGGGGAATGTCAGGCAGAGAGGAGAGATGAGGAAGTGTAGAGGGGAATGTCAGGCACAGAGGAGAGATGAGGAAGTGTAGAGGGGAATGTCAGGCAGAGAGGAGAGATGAGGAAGTGTAGAGGGGAATGTCAGGCACAGAGGAGAGGTTAATGAACTGTGGAGATGAGGTGATGACACGGAGTAGAAAAGAAGCATGGAGAGTGAAATATGTTGGAACCTCTCTATAATCCAATCCTAACAAAGTACAAAAAACATTATTTCTATATAGGAAAGATGTAAATGCAACTTGTATTTTAGGATTAGATTTCCTTTAATGTGGTAATGTCACAAACTGCAATCCATTCAGTATTTAATCACCAGCAGGTTTGTATAGTTAATTTATTATTTTTTGGCATAGTACAAGTGGAATATAAATTGCACTTTTAATGGCATTTCTGCCATACCTGACATGACTCCATCATGTGCTTACCTGCCTGGGCTGTTTAATAGTCAATTATATCCTGCCAATTTGAACATGAAATGTGGGGTATAATTTACATGCAAAGTAAGGTTGCTAGATCATCCTTTTAAAAAGGGATATTTATGAAAATGCTTGATACAGGGCTGCATTGATTTTTAGTAATTATTACCGGGCTGCAATGGTTCAGATGACTCATACATTTTTGTCTCATTTTAACTCTTTGAGTGCCAGAGTGTATGCAACGCCAAGCCTTTCTGGTACTCAAAGGGTTAAAGGGATGATCTGGCAACCCTAATATGCAGGGACTTGGTTGGTGAAATCAGGTTAGCGTTCATAAAAAGTAGTGTTGATAAAGTTGGTGCAAAAAAAAAAAAGTTCTGAGCAAGGTTACTGATTATCTTTTCCTCTGGGCCCACCCATGACTACATTCCGAGCTCTGTTTGCCATTGTCTGGCACATGAAATTTAATTAGTGTATATATAACATTCAAATATGAAATGCAGCAATGTCCTGGAAGCTTCACTATCACCCAATATGTTAATCCTTTCAGTGCCTCCCTGAAACAGAAGAAATTATTTACATTTTTATCTTGTGTTTCCAGGTAGTTTCCATGCTCAGGATATAACAGGTTGTCCTGGAATATTTCTGTGAAGACAGGTGAGGGTTAAAGGGGCTCTGGACTATGAGACGTTCAAACTGTATGAACTACATGTCCAATCCAAAGACAGAGGAGACCCTATTGTGTGAAGAATCTGCTGCCCTCTTCCCACCTTGCCAGTCACTGTTTATCCCAGAAGTGCATTGCTGGCTGCACTTTTTATATATATTCCCATGTTCTTAATCATCTGTGTCTCCCCATCCATATATTGTCTCCACCCATCCTTTACTTCTTATCAAATTCCAGCTGTAATATCCCCTCCTCTGACCCATTCATGTGACTTCCTCAGTCCTATTCTGCTCCTAGTCCAATCCTTCATGCCCTTTCCCTTTGCTACTCCTGAGGTCTGTCCCTTTGAAGACCCAGGGGGTGAACAACATTTTGCAAAAAGAATCTTAACTGAACAGGGGAGAGGAATTCCAGAGCAGAATGGCAGATGACAAATCTAGTTTCTGTGGGTGTCACTGCATGGATGTCTGATTGAGATCAAACACGGTGTAAACTGTTAAAACATCTCCTCAGTCCTGCAGTGCATTCCAAACACGCAACGTAATCTACAGTGTTCCTTGGAGTGGAATCTGTCATAGGCTATTGGAGGGAAAACTTTTACAAGGTGTGGGATTATGGAGTCATTGGTTTGATGGGAGTAAGGCTGGGGAGGAGTAGTGCTGTCAGAGGTAAGGACAGGGAGGATTATGCTAGATAAGGCGATGTGTCAGAGGTAAGGACAGGGAGGATTATACCAGACAAGGCAATGTGTCAGAGGTAAGAATAGGGAGGATTATACCAGATAAGGTGATGTGTCAGAGGTAAGGATTGGGAGGATTATATCAGATAAGGTGATGTGTCAGAGGTAAGGATTGGGAGGATTATGCCAGATAAGGTGATGTGTCAGAGGTAAGGATTGGGAGGATTATACCAGATAAGGCAATGTGTCAGAGGTAAGGACAGGGAGGATTATACCAGATAAGGCGATGTGTCAGAGGTAAGGACAGGGAGGATTATACCAGATAAGGCGATGTGTCAGAGGTAAGGATAGGGAGGATTATACCAGATAAGGCAATGTGCCAGAGGTAAGGACAGGGAGGATTATGCTAGATAAGGTGATGTGTCAGAGGTAAGGATTGGGAGGATTATACCAGATAAGGCGATGTGTCAGAGGTAAGAATAGGGAGGATTATGCCAGATAAGGCGATGTGTCAGAGGTAAGGATTGGGAGGATTATACCAGATAAGGCGATGTGTCAGAGGTAAGGATTGGGAGGATTATACCAGATAAGGCAATGTGTCAAAGGTAAGGATTGGGAGGATTATACCAGATAAGGCGATGTGTCAGAGGTAAGGATTGGGAGGATTATATCAGATAAGGCAATGTGTCAAAGGTAAGGATTGGGAGGATTATACCAGATAAGGCGATGTGTCAGAGGTAAGGATTGGGAGGATTATACCAGATAAGGCAATGTGTCAGAGGTAAGGATTGGGAGGATTATACCAGATAAGGTGATGTGTCAGAGGTAAGGATAGGGAGGATTATACCAGACAAGGCAATGTGCCAGAGGTAAGGACAGGGAGGATTATGCTAGATAAGGTGATGTGTCAGAGGTAAGGATTGGGAGGATTATACCAGATAAGGCGATGTGTCAGAGGTAAGAATAGGGAGGATTATGCCAGATAAGGCGATGTGTCAGAGGTAAGGATTGGGAGGATTATACCAGATAAGGCGATGTGTCAGAGGTAAGGATTGGGAGGATTATACCAGATAAGGCGATGTGTCAGAGGTAAGGACAGGGAGGATTATACCAGATAAGGCGATGTGTCAGAGGTAAGGATAGGGAGGATTATACCAGACAAGGCAATGTGCCAGAGGTAAGGACAGGGAGGATTATACCAGATAAGGCGATGTGTCAGAGGTAAGAATAGGGAGGATTATGCCAGATAAGGCGATGTGTCAGAGGTAAGGATTGGGAGGATTATACCAGATAAGGCGATGTGTCAGAGGTAAGGATTGGGAGGATTATACCAGATAAGGCAATGTGTCAAAGGTAAGGATTGGGAGGATTATACCAGATAAGGCGATGTGTCAGAGGTAAGGATTGGGAGGATTATATCAGATAAGGCAATGTGTCAAAGGTAAGGATTGGGAGGATTATACCAGATAAGGCGATGTGTCAGAGGTAAGGATTGGGAGGATTATATCAGATAAGGCAATGTGTCAAAGGTAAGGATTGGGAGGATTATACCAGATAAGGCGATGTGTCAGAGGTAAGGATTGGGAGGATTATACCAGATAAGGTGATGTGTCAGAGGTAAGGATAGGGAGGATTATACCAGACAAGGCAATGTGCCAGAGGTAAGGACAGGGAGGATTATGCTAGATAAGGTGATGTGTCAGAGGTAAGGATTGGGAGGATTATACCAGATAAGGCGATGTGTCAGAGGTAAGAATAGGGAGGATTATGCCAGATAAGGCGATGTGTCAGAGGTAAGGATTGGGAGGATTATACCAGATAAGGCGATGTGTCAGAGGTAAGGATTGGGAGGATTATACCAGATAAGGCAATGTGTCAAAGGTAAGGATTGGGAGGATTATACCAGATAAGGCGATGTGTCAGAGGTAAGGACAGGGAGGATTATACCAGATAAGGCAATGTGTCAAAGGTAAGGATTGGGAGGATTATACCAGATAAGGCAATGTGTCAAAGGTAAGGATTGGGAGGATTATACCAGATAAGGCAATGTGTCAAAGGTAAGGATTGGGAGGATTATACCAGATAAGGCAATGTGTCAAAGGTAAGGATTGGGAGGATTATACCAGATAAGGCGATGTGTCAGAGGTAAGGATTGGGAGGATTATATCAGATAAGGCAATGTGTCAAAGGTAAGGATTGGGAGGATTATACCAGATAAGGCAATGTGTCAGAGGTAAGGATTGGGAGGATTATATCAGATAAAGTGATGTGTCAGAGGTAAGGATTGGGAGGATTATATCAGATAAAGTGATGTGTCAGAGGTAAGGATTGGGAGGATTATACCAGATAAAGCGATGTGTCAGAGGTAAGGATATGGAGGATTATACCAGATAAATTGATGTGTCAGAGATAAGGATATGGAGGATTATACCAGATAAAGCAATGTGTCAGAGATAAGGACAGGGAGGATTATACCAGATAAATTGATGTGTCAGAGGTAAGGACAGGGAGGATTATACCTGATAAGGCAATGTGTCAGAGGTAAAGATTGGGAGGATTATACCAGATAAGGCGATGTGTCAGAGGTAAGGATTGGGAGGATTATACCAGATAAATTGATGTGTCAGAGGTAAAGATTGGGATGATTATACCAGATATGGCAAGCTGTCGGAAGCAAGCATCTGCTGCCATCTTCCCACCTTGACAGTCACTGTTTATCACAGAAGTGTCACAAATGGCCAGCTAGTACAAGCATAGCTTCCATCTACCTCTTATTATAGACTATTTTTTATATTTTTAAGTGATCATAATGTTTTGGCTATTTTATAGGGAACATCATCATTATAGTATCTACAGTATTCTCTTTATCAAACTACATATTTTCATAGCTACTTGTTTTTTATGTTTTTTTATTTTTTTATGTGTAGCCAATAAATATTTATATTAGTATACTACATATACATGCACTCTTCTTTTTTATACTCTTTAAGGGTATATAAATTTATATATTGTTTACTTTTAATATAGTTACATATATGTTTTTGTTTACTTTTTGTATACGTTGCCAAGATATCCTCTTTAGGACTGTCATGACTGTCCATGCATTAACGACCCGTGATGGTCCTGGCACCTCATGGATATTTATCAAAGAGTGCGTACAGGAACGCTGTGATCATGCTGGGATCTAAAACTGACTGATCCAAGAGCAGAGCAGTCAGTTTCAGCCTCTCCTCCAGCAAATCGATATATGTCATCGCTCACACTTGTTGCCTCTCCAAACAAAATGTCCTTGGTCCTCAGGTGCACAAAAACCCCGGTCTTCCTGGTCCTTAAGAGGATATAGAGCAAGAGAGAGCGTGAGAGCATACCTCACAAAATTTCAAATGGCCAAAGAGGGACACTGGTGTTTTAGGTGGTGTTGCTGGGGGCGTGACTTGTGGGTGGGACATTACCGATCATTTTTACATTATTTTATGACCTATAGACACCTCGTTGTGTAACTGAATAAATTATATAGAGCAAATCCAAAGTATTTTATTAACGTATAACAATTTATAAACACATATACTGACATTTATACAAACATTAATGTGAGTTTTTTTGCTGTGGAGCAATGTGATTCATTTATATATATACATCACACAGTCTGATCTCCTAAACACAGGGACACCAGGGTGATACACTTATATACACACCACACAGTCTGATCTCCTAAACACAGGGACACCAGGGTGATACACTTATATATACACCACACAGTCTGATCTCCTAAACACAGGGACACCAGGGTGATACACTTATGTGCACACCACACAGTCTGATCTCCTAAACACAGGGACACCAGGGTGATACACTTATATACACACCACACAGTCTGATCTCCTAAACACAGGGACACCAGGGTGATACACTTATATACACACCACACAGTCTGATCTCCTAAACACAGGGACACCAGGGTGATACACTTATATACACACCACACAGTCTGATCTCCTAAACACAGGGACACCAGGGTGATACACTTATATATACACCACACAGTCTGATCTCCTAAACACAGGGACACCAGGGTGATGCACTTATATACACACCACACAGTCTGATCTCCTAAACACAGGGACACCAGGGTGATACACTTATATACACACCACACAGTCTGATCTCCTAAACACAGTGACACCAGGGTGATACACTTATATACACACCACACATTCTGATCTCCTAAACACAGGGACAGCGGAGGGGATGGGGGGGAGGGGACAGAGGGATTTGGGTCTCTGAGAGGGACTGTCTGTCCTAAAGCGGGTCATATGGGAAGTGTGGCCATGGGTGGAGCTAACGACACCTAGAATGCCTTGCATAAACTGCCGCACTCTATGGCACATATAGGACTGTTCACAAAGTCATGGTAACAGAAGTTGTATGTAATTACTCTGTAAAAGTATTTACTCCGTGGTCCATTAATTCTCAAAAATATTATTATTTGTTGTATTTGTGTCCACTGTTTCCATCAAAGGGAAAAGGCAGCCTTAACCCTTCGTTGCTTATCCCTCTGGCACTCAAAGGGTTAAAAGTGTGCATGGTTTAACCCTTTGAGTGCCAGAGAGGTAAGCAATGCATTGCTAGTGGGCGTGGTTTAACCCTTTGAGTGACAGAGAGATACTCAATGCATTGCGTACCTCTCTGACACTCAAAGGTTTAATCCACCGTCTTATTATAAGGTTTCATTTTTTTAATTAAATCTAATCAACACCTTTTTTTATCACTTCCTTCTTTTTTTTCCCAGCCAAAATAAAAATGATCTTAACTTGAAAAAGACCGTTTAAAGAAATATTAGAGGAAAAAAGGTAATTACACAACCACTTCTTATCTGTTTGTCATTTTCAATACTTTACTAAACATTTTCAAAAGTTACAGATTTACTCCTGAAAATAACATCCTCCTTTTACCACCAAACAATGATCTGATATTTTTTCATTATAACAACTTTTTTGAACATCTTGTCTAAAAGATAATTTCTTCACAATTATGTATTGCACAGAAAAAATGGTTAGAACAACAAATGGGCAGATTAAGCTCTCTGTAAAACAGAGTAAACTTGTCTTATGGACGGGTCCAGTTTAAATGTCTCTTTATTTTAGGTGATACTGTACCTTTAACTATGAACCAGTCTTTGTGTCTATTTCCAGGGATGCTGAAATGCATCAACCTATCACTTAGAGTGCAATTGTGAGTCACATAGATCCCAAGTGTCCCTCTTTAGGAAATATTAGGGGTCCATACCTCCCAAATGACACTATTTAGGAGATTTTAGGGGTCCGTACCTCCCAGGTGTCCCTCTTTAGAAGACATTAGCACTCCATGCCTCCCAAGTTCCTCCCATGTGTCCCTCTTTAGGATATAGTAGGGGTCCATACCTCCCAAATGCTCTTCTTTAGGAGATATTAGGGGTCCATATCTCCCAAGTGTCCCTCTTTAGGAGATATTAGAGGTCCATACCTCCATGTGTCCTGTTTTAGGAGATATTAGAAGTCCATACATCCCAAGTTTCCCTCTTTAGGAGATATTATGGGCCCATACCTCTCAAGTGTCAATACTTAGGAGATAGTAGGGGTCCATACCTCCCAAGTGTCCCTCTTTAGGAAATATTCATTGTCCATACCTCCCAGGTGTCCCTCTTTAGGATATTCATTGCTCATACCGCCAAAGTGTCTCTCTTTAGGATATATTATGTATCCATATCCCAAAAGTGTTCCTCTATAGGTGATATTAGGGCATCATACCTCCCAAGTGTTCTTCTTTAGGATATGTTAAGGATCCATATACCTCTCAAGTGTCCCTCTTTAGGAGATATTTGGGATCCATACCACTCAAATGACCCTCTTAAGGAGATATTAGGGCTCACAAACCTCCGAAGTGTCCCTCCTTAGGAGATATTAGGGATCCATACCACTCAAGTGACCCTCTTAAGGAGATATTAGGGCTCACAAACCTCCGAAGTGTCCCTTTTTAGTAGATATTAGGGATCCATACCTCCAGTGCTTCCCTATTTAGGAGATATTAGGAATCCATACCTCCAAAATGTCTCTTTTTAGGAGATATTAGGGGTGACCAAACCTCATAAGTGTCCCTCTTTAGGAGATAATAGGGGTCCATACCTCCCAAGTGTTCCACTTTAGGAGATATTAGGGGTCCATACCTCCTAAGTGTTTCTCTTTAGGAGATATTATGGGTCCATACCTCCCAAGTGTCTCTCTTTAGGAGATATTATGGGTACATACCTCCCAAGTGTCCCTCTTTAGGAAGGACAGTCCCTCTTTGAGATCCAAATCCCTCTGTCCCTCTTTCCCACCCTGGTGTCCCTGTGTTTAGCAGACTGCGTGGTGTGTATATCAGTGTATCGCATTGCTTCACACAAATAAAATTCACATTAATGTTTGTTTAACCCCTTAACAATCACCTGATCTGGCTTGTGGGTAGCCATTAAGGACCACATAGGTTTTTGTTTTCCTCAGTGAATTCTGGGATTGCGGAGTGGCGTTCAGCTGCGCTGCCATCCCAGAACTCCATGAAGTGTCAGGACCGTCACAGGTCCTTAAGTGCCAGAAATGGCATGATGGTTCCGGAAAGTCATGTGTTACTAAGGGGTTACATTTCATCATATGTTTTTATAAATTAGTCTGTGTAAATAAAATATTTTGATCTTGTCTATATCTATCTATATCTATCTATATCTATCTATATCTATACATATATATATATATATATATATATATATATATATAAAAGAAGAAACCTGCGTCTCCAACACATACCCAGGGGCGGCAGTAAGGAGGAGTTATACATTTCTCCTCTATACTGCCATTCCCATTGGTGTAAGCATGGGGTGTGAGTTTCACAGGAGTGAGCAGGAGGGTGTAGCTCTGCAGGGACACCCCCCTCCACCATAGTACACACCTCCTCACCATTACACCCTCCCAACTATTCACCTCACACTCTGCTTTGCCAGAAAGGAGTTTTACCCTCTACATCATACACCCTCACTGCTCTGTGCATCCCTCTTCATCTCACTGCTATCCCTTTCAGCCGTCCTTACTATGTCCCATTCCCCACAAAACAACATTGCCAACTCATGCAGCTCCATCACTCACACATCGTCTTATAATAATGCAGATGTAAAACTGTTCTCCCATTCCTCACATTCAACCTTTCTCCCCATCTCCTCCTTCTACAATATTGTCCCTCCTATTGTGTCTCCCTTCTCTCTATTGTGTCCTCCTTGCTTTTGCAACTGATTACTCCTAACACGTTTTCACCATAATCATGACTGATGAGGATGATGGGAAATGTAGTCCAGCTACAGCTGCAAGCCAACGAAGTTCCACCTGTTGCCACTCAGCAAGCTTAGCCTCCAACCAATTAGCAGACTGCTGGGGAGCAAGTAGCTCACTTACTAGCAATCAAACACCTGGAGAACAGTATCTACACAACTAGCAAGAAAATCACTGCATTACCTGTGCGGAGAGGCAGGTCTCATTATATCTACTCTTCTTTTTGCTCCCACCTTTCCACTTGTCTTTGCTCCATCACAGGGGCGGACTGACAGGACCCAGGGCCCCTAGTCCAAAAAGAGGTCTGGGCCCCCTGCCCAATGACATAATTGGCCCCTCCCCATGCCATCACAAGCGCCACCCTATGACATAATAAGCCCCTCCCCATGATAGCATAAGCCCCACCCCATGACATCATAAGCCCCACCTCCCACTACATCCTCAGCCCCACACACTTACCCTGCCCCCCACACACATACCCTCTCATCCCATCCAGAAGTTTCACATTACACAAATTAAGATACTCCACACCATTTCAGAAGTCCAATAACCCCCCAGGCCATCCTTTATCCCCCCAGGCCATCCAATAACCCCCCAAGCCATCCATTACTCCCCCAGTCCATTCTGGTATTCTTCAAACTAGACATAATACAAGCTAATATGTCTACATATCATATGCTGGTTTATAGAATAACAGCAGGGATACAGTGGGGAATTGGAAGGCAAGAGGCAGTTAAACAGGGAAGTGAGAACAACAGAAACTGACTGTGAGAATAAAGGAGAAAGAACATGGCAGGGAAAGAGTGTGGCAGAAAGCATGGGGACACTGCCACCATAAGTGTAAAAATTTATTTCTTGGAAATAGCCATCAGAATGTGCATTCTAGTGCATGCATGTGTGTGCCAGGGTGTGAATGTGTTTGCTAGTGCATGCATGCATGTGTGTGTGTTCTAGTGTATGCATGTGTGTGTCAGGGTATGAATAGGTGTGGATATATGTACTAGTGTGTGAATATGTGTACTATGTGTGCCAGTGTGTGAATGCGTTAGTGTGTAAAAGTGTGTGAATGTGTTAGTGTATGCATGTATGTGCCATCATGTGAATGCGTGTGCTAGTGTATACATATGTATTTACTAGTGTGTGAATATGTGTACCAGTGTGAATTTGTGCACTAGTGTGTGCGTCATTGTGCATGTGTGTTAGTGTGTAACAAGAAGAGGAGGGCAAATAGGGCATAATTTGTGCAAAATATATCAGCTATACAAAAATCATGTGTAACCGCCAGATGTGATCATCCGACTGGTGCAGGTTGTCAGAACTGTTTATTCTCATGATAATGTGATGTACAATAGACTGCACTCAATCCGGAAGAGAGCCACAGTAAAAGTAAAAAATATTTTTTTGGAACAGGCATCAGAATATTTACATGTGGACATCGGGACAAAATCCAAGCAATTAAAGAAGTTCTGCACTAAAGGTTCTTACTCATAGATCTATGAGTAACCACCTTAATGTGAAATGACTATTTCCAAGAAATTATTTTTTACTTTTATGGTGGCTCTCTTCCAGTTTGAGTGCAGTCTATTGCACACATTACACCTGTATACCTGATATAGTGTGCATAAATGATGTCCTTATTTGCCCTCCTCTTCTTGTTACACACTAACATACATATACACACACACACACACTTTTGCAAAAATTCACACACTGGTACACATATTCACAAACTAGTACATACACTTGTATACACTAGCACATACATTCACATACTGGCACATACATGCATACACAAACACACATTCACGCACTGGTACACACTAACACATTCACACACTGGCACACATAGTACACATATTCACACACTAGTACATTCATACCCTGGCACACACATGCATACACTAGCAAACACATTCACACCCTGGCACACACACACACACAGTCACACAGATGCATACAATACTCTAGCACACACATTCACAAGATGTCAAACACATGCATACACTAGCACACAAATTCACACCCTGGCAGATGTATGCATACACTAGCACACACATTCACACACTAGGTATTTGATTCAGGCATTTTAATAGTCTTTGCTCATTTATTAATTATATATATATATCTATCTATATATATATATATATATATATATCTATATATATAAAAGAAGACTTTGTGCCTGGCAAAACACACCCAGGGGCGGCAGTAAAAAGGATTACTGCTGCCATTGGGTGATTCTGTGGGAGTGTGATTTTTGGCCTGCCCCCACTATCCAGCCCGCCCACCACTATCTAAGGCTGAAAAAAAAAATGGCTGCCACACACTCCTACACCACAGACACATGCACATGCCCTCCCACACACACACGCTGAGGATGATGGGAACAATGTTCAAGCTACAGCTGGAAGGCCATGGTCCAATCTGTATTATGCAGCTTCTTCATTCCCTGTCTTTGAGCCTACACAGCTCTGCTAATTACTACAAGTGAGCTGATTTCTAAACAATCAGCAGGAGGATACTGGCTTGCTGAGAAAGTGGAAACAACGGCAGAGAGGTGATCAGACAGTGCAGAGCAAGGCTTCAGCTGAGCTGGTAAATGGCAGAGACATGGATGTGACTGTATTTATATATTGCACAAAGAGAGAGAAAGAGAGCAGGTTGTTTGTCAGTCTGTCTGTAAGTAGAGGTGCCAGTTCCTGCAATCATCTCCATGCTGTACATAGCTCACTGTGTAGCATGTATGACAAACTATTTATATATGGTCTGGCATTGTATAGTATACAGTCTGTGTATAAGGACTGGCACTAGTGTTGAGCGAGCACCACGATGCTCGGGTGCTCGGGTGCTCTGACCGAGCACCCCCTGAGGCTCGAGTGCTCGGCCGAGCACCCGAGCCCCATTGGAATGAATGGGGCAACACCAGGCACCCCCTGCTCTGATGAGGGGAGGGTGCCTGGTCAATGCCCCCTTCATCTCCGCTATGCCCCCTTCATCTCAGAATGCCCCCTTCAGCTCCGCAATGTCCCCCTTCAGCTCCGCTATGCCCCTCTTCCACAATGTGCCCCTTCATCTCCGCTATGCCCCTCTTCCACAATGTGCCCCTTCATCTCCGCTATGCCCCTCTTCCACAATGTCCCCCTTCATCTCCTCTATGCCATAGAGGAGATGAAGGGGGACATTGTGGAAGAGGGGCATAGCGGAGATGAAGGGGCACATTGTGGAAGAGGGGCATAGCGGAGATGAAGGGGCACATTGTGGAAGACGGGCATAGCGGAGATGAAGGGGGACATTGTGGAAGAGGGGCATAGAGTCTATGCCCCTCTTCCACAATGTCCCCCTTCATCTCCGCAATGCCCCCTTCATCTCCGCAATGCCCCCGTACCTCCAGTCCCTGGTGGTCCAGCGGAGCTTCTTCGGATCTGTGCCTCTTCCGGCACAGATCCCCGCTACCCGAACATGTCGGGCGAGCACATGGCGGTACTCGACGAGTACCGCCATGTGCCGAGCAGAGCGATGCTCGAGCCGATCCGAGCATCGGCCGAGCACGCTCGCTCATCACTAACTGGCACTATACAGTATAGGAGGGACAGTCCCTGTTTGACACCCAAATCCCTCTGCTCCTCTATTTAGGAGATCACACGGTGTGGTGTATATACAGTAGGCTGACCAGACCTCACCTTTAACCGGGGACACATAGGAAATAAGCATATTTCAGGAGTGCACCAAAATCAAAGCAGCCCTGCAGTATGCATTTTTCATATGTGTCACTGGTTAAAGGTGAGGTCTGGTCAGCCTAATGTACAAGTGTATCAGATTGCTCCACATCAGTAAAACCCACGGTAATGTGGGTATAAACTTCTGTATATATCTGTTAAATTAGTCTGTGTAAAAAAATACTTTCATCTTCTTCTAAATCATTCACTTACAGAAAGAGTAACTTAACCATTTCAGTGCCAGAGGAGATGCAATGCATTGCTTACCCCCTGGCACTCAAAGGGTTAAAAATTCTCTACAGTGGTCTGGCACTGTATAGCAGTGGTTCTCAATCTGTGCCCTCAGTGGCTATTAACAGGCCAGGATTTTAGAATTTCCTTTTAAGAGCACAGGTGAGTTAATCAATATGACTGAGCCTCTGATCAACACACTTGTGTTCTAGCAGTGAAATTCCTAAGTCCTGGCCTGTTAGTGGCCACTGAGGGCATGGGCTGAGAACCTCTGCTGTATAGTATACAGTCTGCATGTGTCTGTGTATAAGGACTGGCACTATACAGTATAGGAGGGACAGTCCCTGTTTGACACCCAAATCCCTCTGCTCCTCTATTTAGGAGATCACACTGTGTGGTGTATATACCAGTGTATCAGATTGCTCCACATCAATAAAACCCACAGTAATGTGGGAATAAACTTCTGTATATATCTGTTAAATTAGTCTGTGTAAAAAAAATACTTTCATCTTCTTCTAAATCATTCACTTACAGAAAGAGTAACTTAACCATTTCAATGCCAGAGGGGATGCAATGCATTGCTTACCCCCTGGCACTCAAAGGGTTAAAAATTCTCTAAAATACACCACCAGCCACGCCCCCAGTAACACCACCGAAAACACAAGTGTCCCTCTTTGGCCATATGAAATGTTGGGAGGTATGTTACTTACACTGCTCACACTGTATGTATTTATGTTCTGATTTGCAGCTGTGTGTCACTGTTTGTGTTGTCAGTGCATGTGTGTGTATATGTGTGTGTTGCATGTGTCTTTGTCTATCACTGTGTGTACCTTTCTGACACGTACACCCTACGCTATAATTCACTATCATAACATTTATTTAAAAAAAAAGAAACATTTCCTGCATAACATGACGGGCAACGCCGTCCCAAACTGCTAGTATATATATATATATATATATATATATATATGTGTTTAACCCTTTGAGTGCCAGAGGGGGTGTGCAACACCCGTCTGACCCTCAAAGGGTTAAAGGAGGTCAAGTATCTTTTTGTGAACAGAAAGCAGTCACCCCCACATTTAAACCTTTGAGTGCCAGAGGGGTATGCAATGCATTGCAAAGCAATACATACCCCTCTGGCATTTATAGGGTTAACAGCACTTCCTACATAGGTTTCATATGTCCATATAATGACCTCTGTGCTCTCATGGCACCACTCACTGCCCCTCCGCTGCGCACAGAAGCCACGTAGCCACCCACCTTCTGTGTGATCCCTGTTGCCTGGCCATAAGTATCCATGTGTTGCTAGGCAACCGACCGCTCACCGCACCAAAGTCTCTCTCCAATCAACATGACGCCTTCTTGGCCCGGGCTCAAAAAATGTTTGTAGTGACCAGTTAGGGCAAGGGCCGGCAGCCTTCAGATGTCTGCATGTGGGAGTTGAAGGGAGGCTGTTGCACTCTATCCTCCTTGGCGCTCTGCTCCTGACCCACAGTCCCCCACCCCACATCACGAGCCCCTGCGGGCTGTGATGACATCAATGCGCATGCTGCGCAGACCAATTGGTCACGTAACATGCGCAATGAACAGGAAGACGCACAGAGAGAGAATCCGAAGCGCCCTCTGCCAGCAGCTGTCAGACTAACAACTTCTGCAGTGCGTCTGGACTCTGGCAGCAAGCGGCGGATCCTGTGTTGGGGGCAATGTGGCATTAGTCTTATTATGCTGCCTTTAGTTAAGCATGGTGGAAGGCAGCATGACGGCATTATTTTACTGAGGCCTTAGTGCCTCATGTCATGGAGCACAGTGCGGCCGGCGGGAATCACAGTAACATTACATAATTGGCGGTGATGGGCCCCCCTCGGTCACGGGCCCTCGGTCCGTGACCGAATGCCCAAATGGTCAGTCCGCCCCTGCTCCATCACCTCCCCCAGACACTCCTTGTACCTTCCACCCTCTCCATACTGCAGTAAGAGGTAGGTAAATAGAGAACGTGTGTGTATGACTGTCTCTATCTCTTTCCTCCATTCTCATAACTTTTAGCTCGAATGATCCCCTGCACCTCCCTATCCACTACTCTCTTATGTGTGTGTGTTCTTTGTGTTTTCAAACATTTCAGCGCCAGACAGCTATCCAATGTATTTGATACCTCTTTGGCACAGAAAGGGTTAACATCTCACTGCCACATATCTATCCAATGTATTGGAAGCCTCTTTGCCACTGTAAGAGTTAACTCTTTCAGTGCCAAAGAGGTATTGATTGTTTTGGATACCTTAGTGCCACTGCTAGGGTTAACCCTCACAGACCTATCCAATGCATTCCACACCTCTGTTAGAGTGACAGGGCAGTCAGAGGGTTAAGCGGTAGTTCCCTGAGCAGTATCCCTTTATGTGTATGTCTGTCTATTTTATGTGTTTCACAGACCTATTCAATGTATTTCAGTACCTCTTTGGTGGTGAAAGGGTTAATCATTTTAATGTCAGAGAGATCCAGTGCATTGGATAGCTCATTGCCACTGAATGGGTTAACCATTTCATTGCCCTTTCATTGCCACAGACCTATTCAATGCATTGGATATCAGTCAAAGGGTTAACCCCTTCAGACACACAGACGTATCAAATGCATTCCATACCTCTTTGCCACTGAAAGGGTTAACCATTTCATTGGCAGAGGGCTCCACAACCCATAGGTTATTTCTTTAACCCTTCCAGTGGTATAGAGTCATATGAAAAGCATTGCAATGCATTATATACCTCTTTGCCTGAATGATTTCCTGTGACTCTCCTCCTAATCGCCTAACCCTGCACTGTGCCTCCTCGCCTCCCCTCCTATCAGACTTATTGCATTGCAATGCGCTGGATACCTTTCTCACTCTCAGACGCTTACATTTCCTAACAATACAGCTCCCACTATGTAGAACACACAATATCACCTGCTCACTGCTCATAGGTGTGCACGTTTAATGTATGTTCATTTGAAGACATCCTGCAAGGGACACAGCAGCAAAGGAAGTGGCTGCCAATTCAAGCATGCCACACTCTGCCTCCAGAGGGAAAGATGGTCATGGTCATTACAGCTATAGGTCAATGAAGTGCTCCATGTCGAAAAGAAATAACACAGTTCAGGTTTGTTAGGCATTCTGTACCAAATCCTGTATAATTATCATATTGTATTAGATGGTACATTCAGTTAACCCAATTTTGACTTTGGGAATTTGTATTTCCCTGTTGTCCAGTATAGGTTACTGGTAACTTTGGGTAGGCAACCACTCCTTTAAGTAGGCAGGAACAATTCCTGAAGAGAATGCTGGGTAGGGCCTAACTTCTCTCCTTAGCTGCATCTAGCCACTTCTCTCCAGTAAGATTTGTTCCTTGAAGAAGATACAAGGCAAGAGAACAGTTCTGCTGGAGTTTTAGCTTATTTTTTGTTTTCTGTTAGATATCGGAATACCACAATTAGGCGGATTACCATTACTGACATTCCCTAGTGGATAGCCCAGTTTCCAGGCACCATGGTGGACCTCTTAGCCCGGGGGTGGGGGTAATCTTGTTTAGCAAGTTCTTTCCCTAGGAGTTGCCCACTGAGGCTTCTTCTTCATCAATGGTAATCTGAACACAGAAGACATGCTAAAAAGGTGAGCAACCCTTTAAGTGTGGAGGTCCATATGTCCCATGCTTCCTTTCCGCACATAGGTCTCCTTAGGGTTCCTAATACATACTCCTGCACTCATTGGGTTTGTCTGTATGTCTTAGAGGCCTGGAGCAGAGTTTCTGTGGTAAATTCACCCTTTGTCTGCTGATTTGGTATCTTTTAGGGGGTTTTAGCACTTTTCCCTTCAGGGTATAGTGTTTATTTGCCTTTTGAAATGTTTTGTAGTGCTTTTTACAACTTTTTAACTTCACTGTAAAATTTAGCAAATTTGAGTTAAAGGCTCGCTTTACCGAATAGACGGAATTGCTCCATTCACCTCTATGGGACTTTACAGTTTGGGACATATCTCTGCAACTGCTCACCTTAGCAACTTCAGAGATGGCTCATTTTGTTTGTCTGCCCTTGGTTTATCATCCCGTCAATATTCTGTGTGTGGGGGGCTCAGGGCACTGTTGGGGTACTTTTTTAGGGACAACTACATTTCCCATGAGCACTTGCTTCACGTGCGTATTTCTGATTGGCTCCCATTGTGGCAGCCATTTTCTGCTTTTCCCTCATGAGTATCCTACGCAGGGCTTCGACTCTCCTTCTCTCCTCAGCAGATTAACCCTTTGTCTGCCAGATAACTGCAATTTAGCGATTTCTGGGGTGGAATTTTAATCTTACACACTGTATTTGGTTGTTTCCTTAGACTTTGGATATTTTTGACACTGTGAGGGTGTCAACTCCGTTGGAACTTGGGCTAGACCTAAGACTAAGGATACTAAGGATACTACGTGTCTGTGTCCCCCATTGAGCACTGCTCCTCATGTCAATCAGGGTTACCTAGCGAGTACTCAGGTCATTTATGCCCAGCATGCGCTGCTGCCCCTGCGTCTCCCCCAAGGACCTCCAGCCATGTACTAGAGCCACTGTGGATGCAAGAGTTTAAGGCCACTACTAGAGACCTAAGGTCTACCTTACAACTCCTTGCATCCCAATTGCAGGGGGTCTTCCAGACTTGGCAGCCCCCTACTCCTATCAAGTCTTCCCTACCAAAACCACAGGGCGTACCTGATGCATCTGACTCCTCTGAGGAGGAACTGCTGGTGGATTCTGATGAGGGGGAATGTTCTGCAGTGGTCTCTTTCCAATTCTTTGGGGACCCCTTTGAAGCTGATCCTGATCCCTCGACTGAGGGCCTGATCAGGGCAGTGTTAAACACGCTAAACATCCACTTGGTTCCAGAGGCTTCCATGGACCCCTCTGATGTGTTTCAGGAGCCTAAGAAGCAGTCTACCTGTTTTCCACCTAATCCCACTCTTGACAGTCTTGTGTCTGACCAGTGGAAAGCTCCTGACAAGAAGCCTTCTGTATCTAAGATGTTTGCTAAGTTGTACCCTTTTTCTGAAGCGACTGGACTGACAGGAAGCTTGAGACATCTCTGAAGAACATCTTTGCTACCGGCGTTCGCTGCTGCTTGGGTGAACAAGGCCATTGCAGTTTGGACTGAACAGCTGACTGTGGCTGTCCGCCATAGAGCTCCTACTGCTGATATGTTGCGGCTCCTTGCCAACATCTTTGAGGCTCAGCATTATGTTTCTGCTGCTATCTTTGACGCCATCTGATTGGTGGCTAGAGTTTCTACCATGTCTGTGGTAGCCAGATGAGCTCTCTGGCTCAAGATCTGGTCTGCTGACACTACCTCTAAGAAAGCCTTGCTTTCGTTGCCTTTTCAGGGTACCTTTCTGTTTGGGCCGGAGCTTAAAGACCTCATTAGTGATGCCACAGGGGGTAAGAGTACCCTGCTGCCCTTAATGCCTAGGAAGACGCCTCCAGAGAAGCGGAATCAGCTTTTTCATCCCTTTTGGGCTGAAGCGTACACTACGAACCAGGTGGTTCCTCAGGCTCCGTGCTCTTCCTCCAAGCCCAAACAACAATGGAGGGCCAAGGAGTCCTCCACCAAGCCCAAGGCTTCCAAACTTTCTTCGGCATGACTCACAGAACCCCAGTCCCCACGCTGCAGTGGGTGGTTGTTTGCTCCACTTCCTCAGTGTCTGGACAGACACCGTGGTGGATTCATGGGTTTTGCAGGTTGTGTTGGAGGGATGCAATATCCCTTTCGCATCTCTTCCCCATTTAGATCCTTTCCTGCTCACACTCCTCAGGGAGCATTGAAGTGCCGTCTGTTCCACGGCGCCATCCAGACCCTTTTGAACAAGGAGGTTCGGGAACCAGTTCCAGTACCCGAAATAGGTTTGGATTTTTACACCAACCTGTTTGCGGTCTCCAATAAAAACGGTGGCTGTCATCTAATTTTGGACCTCAATTCCTTTGTGGTCAGGACTCACTATCACCAGGAGTCCCTGAGGACAGTGATCGTGGCCATTTCTCCTGGGGAATTTCTTGCTTCTCTGGATCTTCAGGATGCATACCTTCATATTGCCATTCATCCAGAGGGCCGACAGTACCTCAGGTTTGCCTGAGACTAAGGGCATGTTCAGTTTCCTGCTCTTCCCTTTGGTCTGACTACAGCTCCCCAGGTCTTCAATTGCATCCTGGGTGCATTAGTGGCTGTCCTCCACCAGAATGGCATCAGAGTCACTCCATACATGGACGACTTACTTTTGAAGGCCCCCTCTCCGGAACGCCTTCATCAGCAGGTTAAGGTCTGCATTCATGCACTGACCCATCACTGATGGATCTTTAACATAGACAAGTCGGACCTTGTACCATCTCAGAGACTAGTCTTCCTGGGTCTCCTCTTCGACACCAAGCAAGGTATGGTGTTTCTCACGGATAAGGTGGCTCACCAGGTCATCTACAAGGTGTCTGCTGTTCTGGCTTAAGATCCAGTCCTGACCAAGAAGCTGACCTCCCTAGTGGGGAAGTTCATTTCCACCATAGTAGCGGTTCCGTTTCCCTTGACTCACACCAGGGAACTTCAGAGGTTTGTGATCCATATGTGCAGGAGTCAGCAGGATCTATTGAAGATCTCAGTGTCTCTTCCCCTTCACGTGGAGCTGAGTCTGTCGTGGTGGCTCAACCTCTCCAATCTGCTGAAGGACTGTCCCTTCCTGATATCCTTCTGGACTACTGTGATGATGGATGCCAGCCTCTCTGGCTGAGGAGCGGTCCTGGGCCACAGTGGTCTCCGGAGGAATCTCTCCTTCCCAATCAATGTGTTGGAGCTTCGGGCGATATTTCATGCTCTTCACCACTGGACGAGCCACCTGGAGGGTTGCCCAGTCAGAGTCCAGTCCAACAATACCCCAGCCATGGCTTACATTAACAAACAAGGCGATACAAGAAGTCTTGCAGCTTGGTTGGAGGTCAAAGTTATTTTAACCTCGGCAGAAGAACATGTTCCTGCCATATCCGCAATTCATATTCCTGGCATAGACAACGTGCTGGCAGACTTCCTAAGTCAACACACAGTGGACAGTGGAGAGTTGGAACTGAATCAAGAAATGTTAACCTCACTGCTCAGAAGTGGGGACTGTCTTGCAGACAGTTGGCACATATGCAGAAAAGTAAAAGTAGAACACATTTGAGATAAACCATCTGCATCATAGGAGATAGAGAAACATTTATTTATCACATGGATCACATGCACTGGAGACTTCTCCAGCATTCAAGAGGTTAACAAACTATTTTATATCCATGATGATTTTGGGAACGTGCATTTATTTTCCTATTATATTTTTGTTGTGCTTCTTTTTCTTTGTGCATATCACCTTTAGTACCTGATTAGGTAATGTGAGGAAACACACTCTCCGTACATACTGCCAGTGTTGGGGACTTTTCATGCCAGTTTGCAGGGCTAGATTTACATCCAGGCTCCCCTAGACAAGGCACTCTAGGAACCTTTAGCTCCTCCCACAGTAACACCCCCATTCCTCTCAAGACTCCGCCCTCAGTCCCATCCACTGATATCTGACACAGAAAACACCCTTGGCCTATAACAAGCAAGAACAAATAAGCTTTAACCCCTCGGTTGCTAGAGAGATATCTAACACATTTGGGAATCAATGTGTTGGAGATCACGCTAGCATCCAAGGGGTTAAATAACATCTTGTAAATCAGTATAAAACAGGTGCAGGGACTGGTACTGCTGTGGCCACACCCACAATTCAAAATGTGGGTGTGGTCAGCACAGCTGAACCAGCAAAGTGCTCCATGGACATGACATCCGAGGCTGATCCAACCTATTACCTCTTCATCCAAGGTAGAAAGACAGATGCAGAGTGGCCATTAGGATTTTCAGGCCATAATAAGCTGAGTAGAGGGTTACTATTAAAGAGGTGCTAGTGTTCCTTTAAGAAAGCATGAAAACTCAACATATAGATATTTTTATGTTTAATAATAATAATTATACTAACACTACGAATACTAATTCTACTAATAAATTAATAATACAGAAGTTGATGGAGATGTGGCAGTTCCATGGTAGTGCTGTTGGTTCCATTCCCAGTCACAAATCTGAGCCCATAAAGGAAAATCCACGGAACAGCTGCTGGTCCTCTGAAGCGATGGGCGGCTCCAGTGCGTCCGTGGATGAAAACGGGCTTTCCTCTGCCACATAAAATTTGTTCTTCTCCATCAGCTGCAGAGAGAAGATGCACACATTTCACTATCATCTCATCCACTTTCATATAAACAATGGCCCATACACACAAGGGGGGCATGGACTAATACAATTACACTGTAATACAGGAGATGGAACACGGTTTTTGGTGCTAGTCCTACCTAACACTAATTTACTAAGCAGTTTCCCCTCCATATGCCTCTTGTACCAAGGGGAAGTGTGCGGGTGATCTGGAGCCTCCCTTCCCTTTGTGCAGGGCACAGAGGAAAGTGTCAGAATGTTCCTTTTCCTTCATATGATATAGGGGAGGGTTCTGGACTTGATCACATTAAAGTCTGAATGACGATAGCATGTGTGCGCTGGCCTGCACTAAAGCCTTCATACACGCGTGTTTAGTACATTCCCCAGAGTGCAGACGTGTGTGAGTTGGAGGCTAAAGTGAAAAGAGATGTGCTAGTGGATTCATACAAACCAGCTGCACAACAGGGAACTAATTCACATTCCCAAAATTCCTTATGAGCTAAATGGTTCTTTTAACAATGTAAATGCTACAGAGGTCTCCAATGCAATGTACTGGGTACCTTTCTAGTAGTCATTGGGTTAAAACCCCTATTTAAATTGATGGACATTTTTTGTTGTCCCCTATGGTCAGGGCGGGATTTACATCTCAGGAGCCTGTAGGCACAGAAATCTAAAGCGCCCCCCCCCCCCCCCACTGGCCATCTCCACTGGACACCTACACAATGCTCCAAATCTCTACATTACCCCCCACATAACCATATTGCCCTCACATTGCCCCCATCAGCTCCAACTTGCCCCCATCAGCTCCAAATTGCCCTCACATTGCCCCCATCAGCTCCACACTGCCCCCATCATCTTCACTTTGCCCCCTGTATCTGTTTCCTACCTCCCTGGTGGTCCAGCGGCAGGAAAGGTCTGTGCCTCTTTCTGCACAGACCTGTATGCTGTTGCTCCCGTGCGGTCTTCTCTTCAATAATGCAGAGTGCTGGGAGATGATGTAATCACCCAGCGCTCTGCATTACTAAAGAGCCGATGAGGGAGCAACAGCATACAGGTCTGTGCAGAAGAAGGCACAGACCTTACCATGTGGCTGTTTACTGCTGCCACTGTGCACAGCGGGAGCGCTGTCAATAAAAGTTTTTTTTTTTATTATTGATTTCAGTGACAGGCGACCCTCTGTGGGGAGCGCCTGTAGGCAGATGCCTACCCTGCCTATGGTATAACTACAGAGAAAACACACTCCATGCAGATGGGCGGCCTTTGATCATGCCCCAGTGGTTATATATTGGGAGAGATACTCTGAGGTCCATGATCAATATGGGAAGGGTGGACTGGCAGGGGAAGTCTCTCATACACTCTGGGATTTTCCTTCATCTCCATTCACATGTTAATTAATGGACTTGTACCCATTTACTAATGCATGAGTACGAATTTATGGTTACAGCTCACAGCATTCTTTAGGTCAGGTCCTGGCAGATGGAGTCCATTTAAGTCAACAGGGAGGATAAAGCTAAGCATTACGCCTACAGGAAATTTAAATAATTACTATGACTTTAATTCTGTGCCCTATCTGCGCACAGTCCTACTGTCTGCTGTCCGACATGCAGGTATGGCAGCATATTAGGTTAATGTACTTACTTTTGGGAATGGTGGCTGTATGCGGCCTTTCTGTAGATCCTCCCAGTTGATACTACGAAAGAATGGGTGGCTGCAGATGGTATCAGCAACCTGCTGGCGTCGAACTGGGTCTTTGACAAGGAGCTGTGGAAAGAAACAAGATCATTTGGTATCTTACTGTCTATTTGTAATTATATCGCTTCAGCCATGTCTGCAATGCTTTAATACTGCAGCTACGTTTAAACCTTAGGCACCCCTAAGCACCACCCATCACCACGCCCCATTGTTTACCTAAACACCGGTCCCCAGCAGTATTCCCCTTTTCCTGGCACAGAAAATACCCTCAGCCTATTATAGACTGGCACCAACTTTCACAGTGCGTAGAAATGACACAGGCATCCAGGGTGTTAAATAAAGACCATTAAAGCGGAACTACCATCCCTAAAAAACTTGAGTTCCAATAATTCCCCATCTGGCGGCTAGTTGCTCAGTAGTGCTAGTCACCAGAATTTTTATCTTGTTAAATAGAATTATCCATTGTTCCAGGGCTGACAGGCAGGACGGAGCACTGACATCTTTCCATAGTGATGTCTGTGAGCCTGCGCTGTCAGTCCCAGCTGGCTCTAGGAGGCGTTGCTAGGAGCCGTTCGGCTCCAAAAGGGACTGACAGCGCAGGCCTGCAGACGTCACTATGGAAAGATGTCTGCGCTCCATCCTGCCTGTTCGCCTGTGAATCATGGCTAATTCTATTTAACAATGTAATAATTCTGGTGACTAGCGCTACTGAACAGCTAGTCGCCAGATGGAGAATTATTGGAGCTCAAGTTTTTTAGCGGAGGTTGTTCCGCTTTAAATTAATGGTAATGTAAACTGGTAAATTGTCTAGACAGCAAAAACCAGGAGCAAGTGTCTGGTACAGGGGAGTTGGGAATGTCCTGACCACACCCACAATTTGGAATGTGGGTGTGGCCATCCAACCTGAGGTACTGCTGAACATTCGGAGCATTATAAAGGCAGACTATGTCTAGAGAGGACTTGTCACCATCCGTCCTAAGGTTAATGGTATATTCAGGGCTGCGGGTCCAATCTGGATCATGATTACACCATGCACGTGTTAAGTATAATCTATAGGCCATATGCTTAAAGGAAGAGGAGCAATTCTGAGGCAAACCAAGTGTATCACAGAGATAAATCAAATTCCTATTGATTTAATTGGGGCTTCTAATACTGTAAATGCTAGAGGTGGGCAGATCATTGCAAAACAATGTATCAGAGATCCATCTAGCACTCAAGAGGTTAAACTGACCAGTACATCAATGGAAATGTTTATTTGTCGCTATGATACAGTTGTTTATCCCAAAATTGTCCCACTTTTCCTTTGTGTGTGTGGCCTCTGTGTGCAGGTGTGAACTGGAAGACCAACAGGACTATATTAACCCTTTAAGTATCAGGGTGTGTGCAAAATGATACACAGCCCTCTGGTTCTTATCAGATGAAGGGCCTATGTACATTAACTCTTCATTTATATCTCCAATAAATAGACCAATGGGCTCCATATGAGGCTGGTGACATCAGTGATCGCAAGGTATTGGATCTTCATGGCGGCCTGTATAACCCTGCTCATACCTACCTTCCTGATCAAGTCCTTGGTGTGACTGCTGACTGATGATGGAAATGTCAGCTTCTGGCTGGATGGGGATTCTTCTGGAAATTCCCCGGTCACCATATTATACAAAATAGCTCCAAAGGAGTACCAGTCCACAGCCGTGTTGTACCGTTTCCCATTCTGTATCTGTCAGAAGAACAGAGAGAGATAGAGATTACTTTCCATCTACTTGCAAGCCCAAAGCCATGGTACCTACCCATACACCTGCACAAAGCCACAGTAACCTACCCATACACCGGCACAAAGCCACAGTAACCTACCCATACACCGGCACAAAGCCACAATAACCTACCCATACACCGGCACAAAGCCACAGTAAACTACAATGCACCGGCACAAATCCACAGTAACCTAATAATGCATCAGCACAAAGCCACAGTAACCTATCAATGCACCAACGCAAAGCCACAGTAACCTAATAATGCATCAGCACAAAGCCACAGTAACCTATCAATGCACCAACGCAAAGCCACAGTAACCTAATAATGCATCAGCACAAAGCCACAGTAACCTATCAGTGCACCAACGCAAAGCCACAGTAACCTACCAATGCACTGACACAAAGCCACAGTAACCTACCCATACACTGGCACAAAGCCACAGTAACCTACAATGCACCGGCACAAAGCCACAGTAACCTACAATGCACCAGCACAAAGCCACAGTAACCTAATAATGCACCGGCACAAAACCACAATAACCTAACTATGTACAGGCACAAAGCCACAATAACCTAATAATACATCAGCACAAAGCCACAGTAACCTACCAATGCACTGACGAAAAGCAACAGTAACCTACCAATGCACCGACGCAAAGCCACAATAACCTAACTATGTACAGGCACAATGCCACAGTAACCTAATAATGCACCGGCACAAAGACACATTAACCTACCAATGCACCGGCACAAAGACACATTAACCTACCCAGACAGAGGCACAAAGCCATAGTAACGTACCCATGTACAGGTACAAAACCACAGATCTCTAACCATATACAGACAAAACCACTGTAACCTACAAACTCATAGACAAGCATGAAGCTGCTGGTGGAACACTAGAGCAAATCAACTGCACCACAGGGGGAAGATGCAACTTCCCCACATGACTATTGGTTTAAATGGGACTTTAAACCCATTAAATGCTAGAAAGGTGTCCAACCCACTGACTGAAACGTCCCATTTAAATCAACAGACATTTTTATGCATCCATTATGGTACAGTAAGCTTGCACTAGAATTGATCCACTTTTGTTTTGTGCATATGGCCCCTAGTCTATAGAGTAAACAAATAATACAGATGTGGCCCTTTTGACCATGGTATAAATCAGGGCTTAAAATTTGAAGTCCTTTGCTACTAGCCAGACCTGAAAAGTTACTCGCCACTGCAAGCCATAACATACCCACCAGGGCTGAATTTCTACTTGCCAGGGCTAAATTTTCACTCGCCATTGGCTAGTGGCGAGTGGAAATTTTGAGCCCTGGTATAAATGACCTAACAGTAGGTGGCGATACGATTGTTCACCAGAGCCTTTCTCTCCTCTGAAACAATCTGTTCCTTACCTCTGGGGCAATGTAGCCTTCCGTTCCTGCATAGCCAGTTGCCTTTTGGCCGCAGGTCATGGTCTCCACAGCAAGCCCAAAGTCGCCTATTTTAGCGTGACCATTGCTGTCTATGAGTATGTTCTCGGGCTTGAGGTCTCTGTAAAGAGGTAGAATGTGAGTGCCATCTGTCAGTGAGTTATAGAATACAGGAGGCACAGCAAAATCTACTGTACAGAGCTGTGATAGGACAGAAATGATAGTACAGAGAGCGCAAAGCTCTGATTGGAAAGAAAGGAGACTGCAGTGTTCTGATAGGATAGATTGGAGGATGTGGAGAGAACTGAGCTGTGATAGGACAGAGAGGAGAGAGCAGAGCTCCAATAGGACAGGGAGGAGAGCACAGAGCAGGCAGAACTGTGATAGAGAGGAGAACACATAGAGAGTGAGGAAAGGTATTTAGTATAGAAAGGAGAATGCAAAGAGAGCAGAAGTGTGATAGGACAGAGGATAGCTGAGAGAGAGAGCAGAGGTTTGATAGGACAGATGATAGCTCAGGGAGAGCAGAGGTGTGATAGGACGGATGAGAGCTCAGGGAGAGAGCAGAGCTGTGATAGGACTGAGGTGAGCTCAGGGAGAGCAGAGGTGTGATAGGACAGAACAGGATAGAACAGAGATGTGATGGGACAGAGAGGACAGAACAGAGCTGTGATAGAATAGAATGATCATACAGGTAATAAGGGAACATTATTATTTACCGGTGGATGATGCCTCTGTTGTGCAGAAATTTTATCCCACACACAATCTCTGCTGCGTAGAATCTGATGAACAGAAGAAAAAACAAGGATTTAACAGGTTGAAATGGGATATATTCAGCCAAAAGAGTAAATTGTGGTTCACATTTAAAATGGAGCAGACAGAATAGGGTGCGACCTAAAGGCACATTAACCATATTGTCGTGATGACAAGGGCGACATGAGAATCTCGTTCTTTTCATGCAGGGCGAGATTCTTATGTCGCCCTTGTCATCACGGCGATATGGATAATGTGCCTTTAGGATGCATGCTATTTTGTCTGCGACATTTTAAAAGAATACAATAAATTGTCAGATCAGTCCACAATATTGTTCTCTGAGCCTCCTCCGTTCAGGACATTTTTTATATTTAAAGCGGAACTACCACCCTATAAACAGTCGCCACCCAATAATTAGGAATCTAGCGACTAGCTTCTTAATATTGCTATTATCTTCCACAAGTACCACATTTTGAAGTAATCCTTTATCTTCAGAGAATGGCAACTAGGCTTGGAAGCAGACATCTTGCTCAGAGACGCCTGTGCGCCTGTGCTGTCCGTTCCTGTCTCTTCTAGGAGGCATTGAATGGAGGCGAAAGGCACCGGAAGGGACTGACGACGCAGGTGCACAGACGGCTCTTCAGCAAGAAGCCTGGCCGTTAGTCTCTGAAGATATAGAATTACTTCAAAACTTGTGGAAGTTAATAGCAGTATTAAAATGCTAGTCGCCATATTCCTAATTATTGGGTGATGACTTTTTATAGGGTGGTAGTTCCGCTTTAATTTAGCAGAAATTTGTCCAGATGTTTGATATTTAAATGTGCTTAAGGGCCTTATGAACAACACAGTAGTGGAGTCATCCTGAGGCAAACTAACTGCACCACAAGGGAAGAAATAAAGGTTCTCTGAAGTCCCTTTGGTTTAAATGGGGTTTAACCCCTTGAATGCTAGTAAGATCTCCAGCATATTGAGGAGTAATTTTTTGAGACCTTTCTAACAATAGATAGGTCAAACCCCATTTAAACCAGTAGAAAGTATTATTTGTACCCAGATGGTATATTTTGTTCCAGAATTACTTCTCTTTTATTTGGAAGATACGGCTATTGCAATGTGTTGTGTACCCGTCTGGCTCTCTGAAGGTTAACGTTTCTATTCCACCCTCCTTGTGGGGATGTCAGTCCTACTCTACTTGGAATTCTATGGATTCCAGGGAACTTCATCCTACTGAACCCCTAGAAAGGGCTCATGTGATTTGACCAGGGGCATGTAAATTAGATGATATTACATCATAAAGGGGGAGCTTAACTGGCTGGGGACTTGTAATTGTGATATGGACGGGAAGTGGGAAGAACAAGGTGGGAAGGAGGAGTAGTGGAAAGAATGGGGTGGGAAGGAGGAGAACTGGGTGGGAAGTGAGAAGAACAGGAACGGGTTGGGAAGGAGGAGAAGTGGATGGGAAGTGGTAATAACAGGTACGGGTTGGGAAAGAGGAGAACTGGGAAGGAAGTGGTAATAACAGGTACGGGTTGGGAAAGAGGAGAACTGGGAGGGAAGTGGGAAGAACAGGTACGGGTTGGGAAGGAGGAGAAGTGGATAAAATTTTACAGTAAACTCACTAACCCCAGAGACACAGTACTTAACTAGGGGCAGACCTGGAGAGTTCCCAGATATGATTCTATGTAAATAAGCTAATTGGATTTCAGTGCCAGGCGCAGTGGGAAAGTGATATAAGGATGGTGGAAACTTGGTTCAGTGTGCATGGCTTTCACCCCTGATCCTCCCCATTCAAATAGGGGGCACTTGGAGCTTCCCTACTGTCCCTAAATGCTATGACTAGGCTCCCTACACCCCACTTTCTATTTCTATACTTATCTACCACATTGTGTTGGCCTTACTTTGTGGTGTCAGGATCCAGAGGTCCATTCTCTTGAAGCAGCTGGAACAGGTCCCCTTCGGAAAGATATTCCATGACAAAGAAGATGTTGTCCTGTTCCGGAAGAGACAGTGGGACATAGATTACAATGAGGAACTTGCTAAGAACAGAGTAAACATAAAATGTTCTCTGTCCGCACACACGTGTTTATGTTTCTGTCATTACTATACACATAACTATGTGTCTTGTCCTGTCTATAAGACCTAATGCAATATATAAATAACATAAAGCGCTAGCCTGTGAAGCTCCCTGTGTGCGTAACCGCACATGCTCAGAAGAGACTGGCCAAACGCACTGATCCGGAGCGGGGAGCTCCGGATGGCTCACCGCCTGTCTGTGCTCCTGGCTCCAGGGCAGCATCCGTGGCCTCTGGGTGGCACTTTAGCCAGTGTGTACAATGGCTTTCCTACTAGTAATGTATATAAGCACTGATGTCTCTGTCTTTACTATACACATCATAGGGTGACGTGTCCTGTGTATCAGACCTAATACAATATATTGTACACATACACTCATGTCTCTTTCCTTCCTATGCACATTACTGCCCCGTGTATCAGTCTAGTTACAATATTGTGTATAGAAGTGTTTGTGTCTCCTACTGTACAATGTATAAAGGATTAGTGTAGGAAATTACCTGGGTCTGGAAGGCTGCATACATCTGGGTGAGAAATGGGCAGCCGGCAGCAGTCTCCATCACTCGACGTTCTACTAAAGTGGAGTCTTTGTCTCCCTCGAGGAGAACCTGCTTCTTGATTGCTTTCACAGCCACCCACTTAGAATTGATGGACCACCTTGCCAGCATGACCTGGAGGAGACAGGGGGAGAGGCCAGAGGGTTACAGGGGGAGTCAAGGGACAGAGGCCAGAGGGTTAGAGGGGGAGTCCCACAGGGGAGATCCTGTAACCATAGGAATATGTTTAATCCCTCAGATGGTAGAGCTCATATGGACGAACAATGAGTTGGCGATGTGTCTACCATCCCTGGGTTTAAGAGTGCCAGAGGGCTACTAGGGGTAAAGAGACACAAATGGTAACATTCAAGCTGGGCTTCAGATTGTGTTTAACCCTGAGATGATCAGAGGAGTGTGTCAAGTACTGCTTCACAATGCATCATGCACCCCATTGTCCTCAAAGGACTAATATATTGGTAGAATCTCATATGGTAAAAGAGATGAATTTCTTCATAAGGAGTTGGGAAAGGGGAATTAAAGGAATAGCAATGTCACATGACTTTATATAAATAGACACACATGGGTGGGACTAGGGATGGAGCAAGTCTAATTGGTAGATAATTTGTGGAATTCTTCTCTGTATCTAGAACATTTGCTCAACAAATGCAGAAACATTCAATGTAGCAGAAGTTCCCGACTGTTTGTAGAATTTATACAGACTATTGTAGGTGTGGTCAACATGTGGCTTTCCAGCTGCTGTTATACTACAACTTCCATAGACTCAGCTGATCATTGTTTTTATTATGATAATCATGATGATAGGAAACAGCTGGACAACCACATGTTTCTCACTCCTGTTCCTCAGGCTCAGATAGCATAGTGAACAGGACAGGAGCCAGGATAGGAAGTCAGGGAAGAGTCATGACTGATTGGGGATATGAGAGCTCTGCCCAGAACTGGGGCTGGATGGAGACAGGTTCAAGGAATGGGTTGAAGAATGGAAAAATTTGAATCGGGAAGTCACAAGAACGGGACGTGACGGAACAGAGGTCAAATAATTCATGGGAACAGAAGAATAAGTCAGATGGAGTCACAGGAATACAGCTAGATAGAAAGGTTCACCAAACATTGCATTTAAAAAGTTGTGCAGCTCCTCTCTGCATTAAGCACATGGCTGTGATGAAAAGAGCGACATGAGAATCTCACCCTGCATATAAGCATGAGATTCTTATGTTGCATCCTTAAATGCAGCTTCAACTCAACCCGCAGCATTGCTGGCAGACCTAAGGAACGAGAAGCAACATTGGGCATTACAAATGTAGCATGGTTAACACTTTCTAGGGGTGCACCGAAATGAAAATTCTGAACCGAAACCGAAACTTCAGGATGCACTTGGCCGAAAACCGAAACCGAAAAATTACTTTTTTTAATTTATAGGTGATGCCTAACAAAACAAACAAAAAATATAGTAGAGCAAGTGCCCCCACCAGCTCTAATTTGCCCATCAGCTCCAAGTTCCAACTTGCCCCCATCAGCTCCAACTCGCCCCCACTAGCTCTACTTTGCCCATCAGCTCCAACTTGCCCTCCATCAGTTCCACTTTGCCTCCACAACCTCTACTTTGCCCCATCAGCTTCAACTTACCCCCACCAGCTCTACTTTGCCCCAGTCAGCTCCAGCTTGCACCCCATCAGCTCCAACTTGCCCCCCATCAGCTCCACTTTGCCCCCACATGCTCTACTTTGCCCCCATCAGCACCAACTTGCCCCCACCAGCTCCACTTTGCCCGAATCAGCTCCAACTTGCCCCCCATGAGCTCTAATTTGCCCCCACCAGCTCTACTTTGCCCATCAGCTCCAACTTGCCCCCCATCCACTCCACTTTGTCCCCCATCAGCTCCAAGTTGCCCCTGCCTCACATACTTGTAGCTGCTGGAGCTCCCGTTTGTTCTCTTTAGTAATGTAGAGCGCTGGGAGATTATGTCGTTTCCCAGCGCGCTCTACATTACTAAAGAGGCAACGGCGACGAGGGAGCTCAGTAGCTACAGGTCTGTGCTGAAGACCACACAGACCTGTATGTATTGCGGTGCCGGGCGGGGGAGTCCGAAACGAGTGAAGTAAAATCTGCAGCACAGCACACAGATGCATTTCAGCTGCAGCACACGGGAACATCACCAGCACAGCCACATACATCACTGCTGTTCTTGTTTAGTGCCTCCGTGTGCTGCAGCTGAAGTGCATCCGTGTGCTGTGCTGCAGATTTTACTTCACTCGTTTCGGCAATTTTTTTATTTCAGCTTTTTGCCGAAAATGCCATTTTTGGCCGAAACATTTCGGCCGCCGAACTTTCAGTGCACCCCTAACACTTTCATTGCCAGAGAGGTCCCAAATCATTGGGAACCTCTCTGGCACTCAAAGAGTTAAGCTACATATTAAACAATGGACTAAAAACCCTAGATACGTTTGTTTGGTTTGTAGCTTAACCCTTTGAGTGCCAGAGAGTTTCCCAATGATTGGGGACCTCTCTGGCACTGAAAGGGTTAACCATGCTACAATTGTAATGTCCAATGTTGCTTGTCATTCTTTATGTATGCCGGCAATGCTGCGGATTGAGTTGAAACACTGTTTAAGGACGTGACATGAGAATCTTGCGTTTTCATGCAGGGCGACATTCTCATGTCACCCTTTTCATCACGGTGACATGCTTAATGCAGCGCGTAGCTGCACAATACATTAAATGCAACTTTTAAAAGGATACCGGATAGAAGAGAGGTCAAGGGGTGGGAGCAGGACAGGAGAATAGAGCTGAGGGAAGCACAGAAATGGGGCTGGTTAGCAGACTGATCAAGGATTGGACTGAAGTCAAAAGGAGAGGGTTGGGGTAGTCACATGAATAGGGCTGGATGGAAGGGAACTCAAGGAATAAGCTAGGAACAGAAGAGAGAGGCTGGGGGAGTCACAGGAATAGTACTGGGAAATGGAGAGGGAGTGTGAAGAGGAGACTCAAGTAATTAATAAATTAATGCTTAGGGGTAGGAGGAGCACTGAAAGCACATAGGGGAGATTTAAGAGGAAATATGGGGGTAACAGGAATGGACAACCAGATATTTTTATACTGTGGTTTAATAATGAATGATAAAACCCTCCAACTGATCTGGAGAGGACATCACTTACCTTTCCGTAGGTGCCTTCCCCGAGTTCTCGATAAAACACAAAGTCATTAAGACTTAGTGATGTCCCGATGTTCAATTGGGATTTTGCCAGGGGAACAGAAATGTCACCTTTTGGGATGAACAAAACAAGATATTAATCATTAACAAAAACAGCCATTGGATTTCTAATCAATGGAAAGTTGTCAGTATTACAAGACTGAGTGCAGCAGTCAATGATCAGGGGCATTAGTGTGGAGATGTATTAGATGAGGGGCAGTTTACACCTTTTATTACCCAGTGAGCCTACAAGGATTTATACTTTCTCACTCTGCTGGAACTGGAGTTAGGACACAACGGGCTGTCACTAAAGCTGTTCTTGGACTGCATTTATCATCATCATCAGTAAGAGGCCAACAGAGGCCAATGGAAAGCAAATTGTTCACTACATCATTATTTTCAGCAGATTAACCCTCTAAGGACCAGGGTGTTATGCCCCACATAATGCATTACACATCCCATTGGTCCAAGGGTTAAAGGATTAATCCTTTGAGCGTCAGAGGGCTTCCCAGTGCATTACTCTACAATGCATTCAATGCCCCCCTGGCACTCAAAAGGTTGCATAACCAAATTAAAGATGCTATTTAGTAAGTCATGAGAGAAGGCAAGCAACTGATGTCATGACTGTGTTCAGATACGGCAGTGCACAGATATTTACCACGTTCTGAATAAGCTGCTCTTTTCCTGGGAGGTTCTTCATCATCCCAGTTACTGGTGGAACTCCTCTTTGCAGTACAGCCAGATGATATGAGAGGAGCTGCCATTCTCTTCTTCTTCTTTTGATGGTACCCTTCTTTTCCAGAGTGAGGGCGCTTGGTACCCTTTGCACCAATCACTGCCATGATGGAAGTCATCTTGGTGGTCCCACCAAGACCTTTCTCTCCCTGCCCACCTCTCTCCTTCTTGAGATTTCTCTCCCTTTCTTTCTTACTGCTAGTATGGATTTGTAAAGCGCAAAAAAATATCGAAGTGCTCTAACAGTCTCACCTAATGGAGGTAGCCTATTAGCTCTGAACATCTAGTGTCGGTTCTTACAGTTTGAAGCTACAGTTGAATGATGTCACAGTGTTCCAAGAAGCCACTGTACAGCATGGTGAATGCCTACTATGGTAGCTCTAGCTATGAAAATAAGCACACTTACTTATGAAGTCATTCTTGATTGCTATGTCATCTGGCTTGTTACCATGTCTAGTGATTACATCCTAACGTATAGAAATCAACTGCCTCTACCCACATGTAGATACGGTAGAGAGATATACAGGGCCTTATTAACCAACTCCAAATAAGTGCAGTTCTGGGCAAACCAACAACATCACAGGAGAGAAAATAATATCCCATTGATTTAACCCTTTGAGTACCAGAGGGGTATGCAATGTGTTGCATGCCTCTCTGGCACTCAAAGGGTTAAATGGGACATTTATTGCTTTGAATGCTACAGAGGTCTATAATGTATTGATTCACACTGTGTTGGGTACCTTCCAAGCAATTCAATAGGTTAAAAGTCCCATTTAAATTAATGGGAATCTGTAGAATTTTCATTCTCTCCCCCCCCCCCACCCACGTGGTGTAGCTGGTTTGTCCAGAATTGCACCTCTTTATTTGATGAGTATGGCCTATAATGTATTTTTACCAATGAGTGGAAGCATGGGCTGTGACTTACAGTGGAGCCAACTGCAGTCCAAACCAGTCACCGAGTAAAGAACATTTAATGGTCCATAGTTATAAAAGCAAATTAGAGTTATTCTGGAGTAAACCATCTGCATCATAGGGGACAGAATAACAGTTACTTTTAAATTAAATCAGGTTTTTAACCCCTTGATTGCTAGAGATGTCTCCAATACATTGTGAAGCAATGCATTGGAGACCTCTCTGGCATTCAGGGGTTACAAAGCTGTATTCAACTGCATGGTAATTAGGGACTTTTATTTGTACCTAGGGTGCAGTTGGTTTAATGCAGAATAACCACAGTTTTGCTCTTCCTCCCAGTGTGAGTAGAGATTTCCCTCCAGTCATGATTTCCTAGCTTGTAATTGACAGCGAATCACAGATCACAATGCCATGACCGTTGGCCAATCACAGTTCTCTAATTTTGCTCCGTGATTGGCCGTCCTTCTCTTCCTGTATGGTGGCTTTACAGGAAAGATACATGCAGTAAAGGCAAAGAATTCTATACATGTGTAGGATTCTCATGGGACTTGTTCCTGGAGCAAAGTTTGCTGTGAACTGACACCTCTAGCACAAGGTTATATAGGACTGACCATGTCTCCATTTCCTTAAGCATCACAAGTTTGACTAAAGAGAAGGCTAAATGTTTTTAAGTACCAGAGGGGTATGCAACACATTTCAGAAAGGAGCTCAAAGGGTAAAATTCTTTCAAGAGAAGGCCGTTGCTCTGGCATCCAATGTATTACATTTTATTATATTACATTATTTAGTAACGTAATGTTTGACAGAATTTTGCTGCACACCCTGTACTGGCACACAAAAATGTCAATTGTTCATATTAGTTTTAACCTTTTGAGTGCTAGATGGGTATGCAACACATTTCTTTGTAATACATTGCATACCCCTCTGGCACTCAAAAGGTTAAGAGCAGTAAGTAATGCCCTCTCCGTCAAACAAGGTGACATAGTAACACATACGTCCCAAATATCCCTCTTTAGGATGGACAGTTCCTCTTTGAGACCCAAATCCCTCTGTCCATCTTTCCCACCCTGCTGTCCTGCCTCTGTCCATCTTTCCCACCCTGGTGTCCCTGTGTTTAGGAGATCAGACTGTGTGGTTAAGCAGGGGTAGATAACCATGGGACTCAAGAGTTAGCAACCTGTGCTGATTCAGGGATATCCTAAAAACATGCACTGTTGGTAGCTCTTGAGGATCAGGGTTGGCTACCCCCATGTGGTGTGTCTATAAGTGTATCACATTGCTCCACAGCAATAAAACTCACATTAATGTTTCTTTAACCCCTTAAGGACCATCACACATGTCCTGCAGTTAAAGGGATAGTAATGTCTGATTGAAGCAATTGTTATTTTGTAGATATTAAAAAAATGCATTATTTGAGGATAGTCTGGTCTCTCAAACCTTTATAGTTTGAGAGATATACAGTGTTACAGTTCCCCTCTCCCCTTTCACAGACGTCAGCTGTATTGCTGACAGCATGAGATCCTGGTCCCGGGACTGGACGGCTGCTCTTCAGCAGAGCCGAAATAGAAATACCTAAAAATAAATATTTCATTGGAAAGGTCTACAAAGTGTGCTTGTAAACCAGGCACACTTTGCAGACAGTTTCAATTAAGTATTTATTTTTAGATAGCGCTATTTCGGCTCTGCTGAAGAGCCATCATCGGTTCGCCTGACTCAAATCTTCTTCTGTCAGCTATACAGCTGAGGTCTGAGAAAGTGGAGGGAGGGGGGAACTTTAACATTGTATATCTCTCAATCTATAAAGGTTTGAGAGACCAGACTAACCTCAATTAATTTTTTTGTAAATATCTACACTATAACAATTGCTTAAAAGCAGACATTACTATCCCTTTAAGGACTGGTGACAGTCTTGACACATCACAGAATTCTGGGGTCTGTGTGCTAAATAACATTGTGGTCCTAACGGCCACTCCCTGCCAGATTGGGTGGTCATTAGGGTGTTTAATTTCAATATACATGATTATACCTTAGTTTGTGTAAATAAAATAATTTGGTCTTTCTCTAAATAATTTAGGCATTTACACAAGGAGATGTCAATAGGTCATAAAAATAACCTCAAAATTATTGATAATTCCCCACCCCCAATCCACACCCCCAGCAACACTACCTAAAACACTAGTGTCCCTCTTTAGCCATTTGAAATGTTTGGAGGTATGGAATCAGTCTGTCACTGTGATGCTGTAATTGTGACAAACAGTAAAACGTCATAATTGTTAGGATTATTTCATTTCTACTTAACACTGTGCAGTGAGGAAAGAAACATATACAGTTTAGGGACAATACACTCTTATACGCAATAGGGGAGAGTATAAAACTGAAGTAATAAAGAAAGTGTCTGTAAAATTGTGTCAGAGTGAAATTAAGATATGTATAAATGTTTAGCGACATTTTCACTAACTCCAGTCAATCAACTTTTTTTGAAAAATGCAGAAGGAATGGTCTTGTCCAAAAAAGAATTGTGTTGCAACGTATATGTAAAAAAATGTACTAAAAAAAAAGGCAGTTTTAGTGATTAAATATTAATGCTCGGTATAACCTGTTCTTAACCCTTTGAGTGCCAGAGGTGTACGCAACGCATTGCAAAGCAATGCGTTGCATACCCCACTGGCATTCAAAGGGTTAATGGAAGTAAATAGTGACAGCTATGGGTATCCTTTCAAAACATTGCATTTAATACATTGTGGGGCTACACGCCGCGTTCAGCATGTTGCAGTGATGAAAAGGACGACATGGGAATCTCTCCCTGTATAAAAGCTCAAGATTCTCATGTCACCTCCTTAAATGACGATTCAACCCATATGTTATAACTTCGTGTTTTAAGCATTGGATTCTTAGAAGAAAAATAAAGTATTTAGAACTCTAAAAATGTCCATAATTTGTTTAGCAAATATAGTAGCAATTACAGTATAACATGAAGCTGGCAACTTTTGTTAACCTTTTGAGTGCCAGAAGGGTATGCAACACATTGCGTTGCCTCTGTGATGCTTTAAACTTTTTTCTCAAATAAACAATTTGCTATTCTATTTACATGACAATGGAAAAGTAAAACACAAAACTGTATGACACATTCTTTTAATTTCACTTTTATTTAAACATAGATTCTTCTCTTTACAGTTTCAAAATGGATAGCAAGATATCTTTTCAACTCTGGAAGGACAAATATTAGCTCTTGCACATTTCTGACAGGTGCAGGGAGACACAAATTCAGGAGGTCTCAAATATTCCATTGTTATGATAAACTTAAAAGCTCCTTCTTCATCTTCTTCTGTGTAACCATATTGTAGTGGGTCCAGTGTTGGTTTTCCTTCTAGAACATTCATCCATATGTAGCGTTGAAGGCATGCACACTTGATATGCAGGGCCGGATTTACATCTCAGGAGCCTGTAGGCACAGAAATCTGAAGCGCCCCCCCACCATTGGCCATCTCCACAATGCTCCAAATCTCCATATTGCCCTCACATTGCCCCATCATCTCAACATTGCCCCCATCAACTCCATATTGCCCTCACTTTACCCCCATCAGCTCCACATTGCCCTCATATTTCCCCATCATCTAAACATTGCCCCCATCAACTCCATATTGTCCCATCAACTCCACATTGCCCTCATATTGCCCCATCATCTCGACATTGCCTCATCAACTCCATATTGCTCCCATCAGCTCCACATTGCCCTCACATTGCCCCCCATCAGCTCTACATTGCCCTCATCAGCTCCAGATTGCCCTCATACTGCCCCATCATCACAACATTGCCCCCATCAGCTCCACATTGCCCTCACATTGCCCCCCATCAGCTCTACAATGCCTCTCATCAGCTCTACTTTGCCCCCATCAGCTCCACAGCCCCCCCATCAGCTCCACATTAAGCCTTACATTCTCTCCCCCCCAACCATTTCCTACCACCCTGGTGGTCGAGTGGCAGGAGAGATCTGTGCTTCTCTTTAGTAATGCAGAGCTCTGCATTACTAAAGAGCCGGGAGATCTCAGCAGCTACAGGTCTGTGAGGCACAAACCTTGCCATGCAGTGGACGGAGCAGCACGACACGCCACACCACTTAAAAAAATATATATATGAAAGAACACTGTTGTTGAAGGTGGACACAATTGAGAAAAATGTATAGTGTTTGCTTCTACTTTGTGATACTGCTCAAATCATATCCCATCACAGTTTGGTTTTGATGAACTAAGTAATTTTGTAATAAACAGTTCAGCATTTTGTATCATTTCTCGATCAAGAAGAGCAACCCCAAAATTACTCAACGGTTTTCCTGATGAAATTACTGTTTTAAGTGCCATAAGTTTTGGCCCTATCTTGCTTGTCGTATCAGAACCAGTTAAACTGTGAATAAAGAAATAAGCAATCTGAAAAAGAGTATCACATCTATGTTGAGTACTTGCTGATTTACAGACTGAAGGTGCTAATTCTTGTAGGAACCTTTTCCACTGCTTTGGGCGTGACTGTTTATACTCCATTTCAGATTTTTGTAGGTCACCTGTGTCACCAAACTTCCCACTTAATTTAAATTCATAACTTTTTCCTTCTTCATGAAGTATAGTTGCACATTTTCAGTAGATCATACTTTATCCACAACCAAAACGTAGTCAATGTTGGATGCGTAGACAAGCTGGGATAATGTGTTTTCCCTTGGGTACGAGAAGCATACACTGTCACCATACACCTCGATGATCATGGACTTCATTTCTCTGTTTGATGTTGCATGGGTTGGATTTTGCTTCATAAATTCATCATGAAGATCACATAGTGTATAACCATTTGCCTGAAAATTCCCAGTATCTACAAAATTTTTTTGATCAGCTTGATCTTTGTTTTGATCGAGAATACATTCCATCGAGTATGACGTTTTGAATTTGTTATTGTATGTTTATATAAAATTACTATGATACATAATATTGGAGGCGAACACACTTTATTTCAGTAATGTCATCTTTAAAAAATGTTGTTGCATCGAGAAATCCATGTGCTCTTCCAGGTGTGCAAAAGTTGTGTATCTCTCTTACATTTGGTCTGGTTGTAAATAACACATACTGTTGATTGTGGTTTTGCTCCACTTAATCTGGGGATGCGGTTACTTTCTTGTGGATTATTGGTGTCTTTTGATGTACCTTGTGATGATTCTTGACTGATAGAAGAATGGTATAAAAGAGGAGTATTTTTGGGGCAGTAAGAGAGGGCAGCAAGAGAGGAGCAGCATGTGAGAGAAGACTACAAGAATCATAATGCAAGCCCAGGAGAGAAGCCGACCAGAAACCAAGATTAGTGCTGCAGGGTGTGAGGAGATTGTCATCATATTATTTACTATTATCCAATTTAATTCCATGTTTTCTATGTCTGTGACTCATAATTTTGTTTCTTTTATGTATATACGATCCAAACAGTAACAGTATTTTGATTTTGTACATAATACAATCATTTTTATTATTATAACTTATTTGTGTGTTATCTTCATCACAACCTACCCAAAAGAATAATTGTACCCTCGGTAAGAGGGGCTATAGAATTTCTTCCACACAGTTGGAGGTAAGGACACCCAGAGCTGGACCAACACTCCGCGGGGCCCTAGGCAAGGTACCAGTTTGAGGCCTCCCTCCACCCCACCCCCCCCATACACACACATTGTAAAGTTTCATACCATCACCCTTATAAATGCTTCCTTGTCATCCCACTCATTTATCCTTGTAACACAACCACAATAATGACAACTCTGTCTACGCTAGTAACTGATTACAGACACCTCTTTAAATCCACAGAATGCTATCTCCCATCCTCATATTCCAGTGTTCACCCTCCAGCCCAACTTTAGTAGCTGCTCAGTCAAATCCCCATAACAATGTAAAATTAGAAAGGTACACGGATGTTACCAACAGCTCTTTGAAGGACACATAACTAGTCTTTCTTTTAAACACAGTAATTATATACATATATTTGATTGATCAGAGATGGGCTATTATTTTGGGATTAGAGCTTCATCCCAGTTCTAAATGGATTTAGAAAGCTGCAGTGGTACAGCATAAAAACCTACAACAACAATACATAGAGAAAATACAATGTAAATATCTCTGTACTTACATTCTCCACAATAACCGGCCATAACCCTTCACATGCCGGTCATAAAAGCACACAGGGAATTTTGGGTGTGAGTCTTCCCTGTTAAGAGACCATTTGAGTAGAACACGAAGCTCTTTCCAATATACAGGTTAAGATATATGAACTCCAACTCGAGTAGATCGATATAAGGTATAAATTTATTAAAAATACATATGTAAAACAAACATATGCTTAATTAAGATAAAAACACTTAAAATAAAAATTCTAACTCTATCCCAACATGTTTCTTGGTCATTCAGACCATTTCTTCAGGGGAAATAGCAACAATCTACTCGACACGGTAAACAGCTAGATACATATGTTGCCATTATATAATGAGCTGTATTGATTGGTTCATTTGAATTTGTTATGACCAGTTAGATTAGACCAGTTAATTGATGAGCAGGAAGTGTGGGGTATATCTAGTTGTATAGCGTGTTGAGTAGATTGTTACTATTTCCCCTGAAGAAATGGTCTGAATGACCTGTGAACTGTGTGTGAATGACTCCTGCTGAGACTTTCGCTAGGACTTTTCTTTATTACACAAAGAAGACCTCTGACTGCTTGGGGCCGACATTTGGAGCTATCAGCTAAGGTACTTCTGGTCTTCTGCCCACAGTCCTCATAGAATTATTATCATCTAGCCTATCCGACAGTTTTTGGTGGAGACCAGGACACACATACGAAGGTATATCCCCATCATCGGCATCATTGACACCTATATCCAGCATGGGACGGCTGAGGGAAAATGACGGGGAAGATACCTCTATTCAGCTCAGACTGGTACTTCACAGATGGGAGAAGTAATCCAGCATTCATAATTTGTTATCTAGTTTTTAATCATCTCAGTAAGTGTATACACAAAACTCAGCAAATGTATAGATTACACATTTTGTTTAATATATATATATATACAGTTGTAGTCAAAATTTACAGACTTTCAGCTGTTTGAAATTAACAGTTCAAACAAAAGCAATTGAAGTAACTCAACACAACGAATGCTTCAGGTGGTTTCCCCAAATTCAAGTGAAAATGCAACTTATATTGACTTCTCCAGTCTCAAAGTTATTCAACCCCTTTATGACAAACATCTTTACTACTTAGTATGTTATGACCTGCTGCAAATGAGATGCATAGCCAGACACCAGCTTCTGGTAGCGTTCATGAGGAATCTTAGCCCATTCCTCATGAGCAATGGCCTCCAATTCAGTAATATTCTTGGGTTTGTGTGCAGCAACCGCATTCTTCAAATCCCACCAGAGATTTTCTAGAGGGTTCAAGTCAGGTGACTGTGATGGCCACTGTAGAATCTTCCAGGACTACTTCTGCAACCAAGCCTTGGTGGAACTTGAGTTATGCTTGGGATCATTGTCCTGTTGGAAGGTCCAATCACGCCTAAGCTTCAGGTTCCACACAGATGACATGACATTTTCTCCTAGGATTTCCTGATACCTCAATTAATCCATCTTACCTTCCCCACGCTGCAGGTTTCCAGTGCCAGAGGATGCAAAGGAGCCCCAGGACATCACCGAGCCACCACCAAGCTTAACTGTAGGCAGAGTGTTTTTTTCTGCGTAGGCTTCATTCTTCTTCCTCCAGATATACCGCTGATACATTGGGCCAAAAAGTTCCAGTTTTGTTTCATCTCTCCATGGAACAGAATCCCAAAACTTCTGTGGCTTATTTTTACGATTTTAAGCAAATTGGAGCTTACTTTTCTTGTGCTTTTGGGTCAGTAGTGATGGAGTTCTTGCATGGAAGCCTTCTGCGTTTAGTATGCACCTAACTGTGCTCACTGAAACCTCAGTGTCTGTTGCCACTCAAGGGTTTTTCTGAACCTGCCTTCTCAGAAATCTCAGAAAGCTTCCTTTTTCTGCCCCTTCCAGGTAGTGTAACAACTGTTCCTTTGTCTTTGAACTATGCTTCCAACTGTGTCTCTAGGAACATTCAGTGCCTTCGATATCTTTTTGTATCCAGTTCCTTGTTTGTGAAGGGCTATGATCTCTTCTCTTAACTTTTTGGACAATTCTTTAGACTTAGCCACATTTCTAACATGCAGTAAAATGTGACACTCAACAAACCCCTGGCCAGTTCAGGTATTTCATGTGTTCCAGCTCAAATACACCTGGTGCAACTAATGAAGCCCTTGATTAGTTGCATCAGGTATGCTTGAGACAACATCTGCTTTGCATATTTGTGCTGTTGTGAGGGATTCAGAGGGTTGAATAACTTTGAGACTGGAGAAGTAAATATAAGTTGCATTTTCAGGTGAATTTGGGGAAACCACTTGAAGCATTCACTGTGTTTAGGTATTTCAATTGCTTTTATTTGATTTGTTCATTGCAAACAGCTGAAAGTCTGTAAATTTTGACAGTAAATCTGATTTGCAATGGGGGTTGAATAATCTTGATTACAACTGTATATATGACTCCATCTCCACTATGGACTTCTATTTCCAATATATATATATATATATATATATATATATATATATATATATATTGCATTGTTTTTATATTGATTTTAGATCACTTTAATTACCATAAAATCTCGGGTATATATGCACATTTTTACCCCATTTCACCTTATGTGAAGTAGGGGGGTGCGTATTATACACAAGTGAAAAAAAACACCAAAAAAGATCACCCTGGTGTCCCTGTGTTTAGGAGATCAGACTGTGTGTTGTGTATATAAGTGTATCACCCTGGTGTCCCTGTGTTTAGGAGATCAGACTGTGTGGTGTGTATATAAGTGTATCACCCTGGTGTCCCTGTGTTTAGGAGATCAGACTGTGTGGTGTGTATGTAAGTGTATCACCCTGGTGTCCCTGTGTTTAGGAGATCAGACTGTGTGGTGTGTATATAAGTGTATCACCCTGGTGCCCCTGTGTTTAGGAGATCAGACAGAGTGGTGTGCATATAAGTGTATCACATTGCTCCACACCAATACAACGCAGATTAATGTCTGTTTAACCCCTTAATGAACACCTTATCCAGCGCATGGGTGGCCGTTAATGACCAAATAGCTTTTTTTTCACAATGAATTATGGGATGGCAGATCAGCGTGCAGCTCAGCTGCCATCCCAGAATTACACGAAGTGCCAGGACCGTCAAAGGACTTTAACCAAAGCAATGCGTTGCGTACCACTCTGGCACTCAAAGGGTTAAGTGCCGGAACTGGCATGACACATCATATGTCACTAAAGGGTTAAATCTCAGTATATATATGTGTATAAATTAGTCTGTGTACATAAAATACTTTGGTCTTGTTTTAAATCATTTGTTCAGTTACACAAAGAGAGGTGACTAGGTCATGAAATAACCGAAAAATCTGAGTATGCGCTGCTCGCCAGCCACGATCCCAGCAACATCACCGAAAACACCAGTGTCCCTCTTTGGCCATTTGTAATGTTGGGAGATATGTTAGCATAGTTGATGAGGCTGAAAAAAGACATGTGTCCATCAAGTTCAGACCATGCCAAATCACCCCTGTTGTTCCAGAGGAAGGAAAAAAAACAGCTAATGAATGTATTTCCAATTGAACAACAAGTGGGTATAAAAATGTCATTTTTTAGGCGTCCTGTACCAAGTCCTGTATAATTAGTACATGGGACTAGACATGGCAGGTTCCTTTTAATACTTAACAAAATCCAAAAAATTATGTTTTAGGCGCTATGGTTAATGTTAATTCAACACCTTCATATTTTCACACAAAATATATGAAAAAATTAAAATAAAATAAGAAAAATAAAAAATATATATAATTTAATCTCAAAAAAAGCCAGTTCACTATCAACAGAAGTGAGAAATCTCCATCAACTGTAATCTTTTTTCTCTCTCTCTTCTGGTGTTGTAATATGTAGGGTCTTGTGTAGTACAGTTCTTATTATATCATTCTTTAACTTTTTCTGTTCACAAAAGAGGGTTGCTGCCCGTTTAAAACACCAGTGGATCGTGTTAGTATCTAAAAAACAGAAACAAAAGAACACAGGCGCATGCCCTCTAAGAGTATATCTGTATTGCTGCCACACCACAGACCCCCTTTATTTTACTGCTCACCAGAGTATAGTTGAGAAGAGCTCATCAATAATTCAGTGATCTTCCTTCCATGATCTCCTCCATAAAATAATTCTCTTACAGTGATGGATATAGAAATCTCATAGTAATTTTATTGATAAAAAAATCCAATCATAGAATAACGCCCCCGACGCGTTTCGTATCCAATTGACACTTCCTCAAGGGGAAAAAATATATATGTACTCCTTTCATATGAATATAGCAATGTAATATAGTATAAATTCCTTTTAATACTTAGAGTGCCAGAGGGGTAAGCAATGCACTGCATACCCCTCTGGCATTTAAAGGGTTAACCAAGTGGTAACTTTGGGAATTTGTATTTATACTCCATGGTGCACTGGGTTTGTCCCCGGAAATGCTCCATTTTTTTGGTAACAACTGTTAGGATTAATTGGGGGGAGGTAAAAGGCAGACAGTTGGGACCAGATGCAGAAACGTAAAAGTAGAACAATTTTGAGGCAAACCAACTGCACCATAGGAGATAGAGAAACATTTATATTTCACATGGATCACATGCACTGGAGACATCTCCAGCATTCAAGAGATTAAAAACCTCATTTATATCCATGACTATTTTGGGAATGTGTATTTAAGTGTATCTGTGGTACTTTTGCTTTGCCAGGGAATTGCTTCTTTCTGCTCTGTGCATATGACCTTTAGTACGTTATTAGGTAAGGTGAGGAAACACACTCTCTGTACATATTGCCAATATTGTAGACTTTTAGTGCCAGTTTGCAGGGCTAGATTTACATCCCAGGCTCCCCTAGACAAGGCACTCTATAAGCCTTTAGCCCCGCCCATAGTAACACCCCCATTTCTCACATGACCCTGCCCCCAGTCCCATCCACTGTTATCTAGCACAGAAAATACCCTTGGCCTATAACAAGGAAGAACAAAAAAGATTTAACCCCTTGGTTGCTAGAGAGAGATCTCTAACGTATTGGGAAGCAATGTGTTTGAGATCACTCTAGCATTCAAGGGGTTAAATAACATCTTGTAAATCAGTATAAAACAGGTGCAGGGACTGGTACTGCTGTGGCCACACCCACAATTCAAAATGTGGGTGTGGTCAGCACAGCTGAACCAGCAAAGTGCTCCATGGACATGACATCCGAGGCTGATCCAACCTATTATCTCTTCATCCAGGGTAGAAAGACAGATGCAGAGTGGCCATTAGGATTTTCGGGCCATAGTACGCTGAATAGAGGGTTACTATTAAAGAGGTGCTAGTGTTCCTTTAAGAAAGCATGAAAACTCAACATATAGTTTTTTTTGTTTATTAATAATACTAACACTACATATACTACTAATCCTAATTCTACTAATAAATTAATAATACAGAAGTTGATGGAGATGTGGCAGTTCCATGGTAGTGCTGTTGGTTCCATTCCCAGTCACAAATCTGAGCCCATAAAGGAAAATCCACGGAACAGCTGCTGGTCCTCTGAAGCGATGGGCGGCTCCAGTGCATCCGTGGATGAAAACGGGCTTTCCTCTGCCACATAAAACTTGTTCTTCTCCATCAGCTGCAGAGAGAAGATGCACGCATTTCACTATCATCTCATCCACTTTAATATAAACAATGGCCCATACACACAAGGGGGGCATGGACTAATACAATTACACTGTAATACAGGAGATGGAACACGGTTTTTGGTGCTAGTCCTACCTAACACTAATTTACTAAGCAGTTTCCCCTCCATATGCCTCTTGTACCGAGGGGAAGTGTACGGGTGATCTGCAGCCTCCCTTCCCTGCAGAAGGAAAGGAAGGAAGGAAAGTGTCAGAATGTTCCTTTTCCTTCATATGATATAGGGAAGGGTTCTGGACTTGATCACATTAAAGTCTGAATGATGATATAGTGTGTTCGCTGGCCTGCACTAAAGCCTTCATACACTCATGTTTAGTACATACCCCAGAGTGCAGACGTGTGAGTTGGAGGCTAGTGGATTCATACAAACCAGCTGCACAACAGGGAGCTAATACACATTCCCAAAATTCCTTATGAGCTAAATGGTTCTTTTAACACTGTAAATGCTACAGAGGTCTCCAATGCAATGCACTGGATACCGTTCTAGTTGCCATTGGGTTAAAACTAGTGTTGAGCGAGCATGCTCGGCCGATGCTCGGATCGGCTCGAGCATCGCTCTGCTCGGCACATGGCGGTACTCGTACGAGTACCGCATGTGCTCGCCCGCCATGTTCGGGTCTCCTCCCCGCACGTTTTGCGGCTGCTGCGCAGCCAATAAACGTGCAGGGAGGCTCTGACATCGGTGTAATGCCAGCAGCCATGTTGGCTGCTGGCATTACACTGATTGGCTGGCCAGAACCCGTGGTCGGGTGCTGTATAGCACCTGACCATCGAGTTCGGCTCAGTCTGAGCCAGGGAGAGCTGAGGATAGGAAGGGAAAGGCAGTGTAGGGAGGAAAAAAAAAAATTGTGACAAAAAAGAACCAAAAGTCCTTTTTAGGACTACTGTGTGTGGGGGCAGCAGGTTATTTTGTGTGGGGGGAAAAAAACAAAAAAAAAAAAAAAAAAAAATATTCTGTTTAGTGTGAAAAGTTGCAGATTAGAGCACATTCTGTTTAGTGTGCACAGTTGCAGATTAGAGCACATTCTGTTTAGTGTGCAAAGTTGCAGATTAGAGCACATTCTGTTTAGTGTGCAAAGTTGCAGATTAGAGCACATTCTGTTTAGTGTGCAAAGTTGCAGATTAGAGCACATTCTGTTAAGTCTTCAAACTAAAATATCAAAGTCACGTATTCCATTCAGTGTGCGTCGCCGCAGTTTAGCAGCACATTCTGAGTACTGTGCAGAGTTGCAGAATAGGAAGAAATACTGTTAAGTCTTCAAACTAAAATATCAAAGTCACATATTCCATTCAGTGTGCTTCGCCGCAGTTTAGCAGCACATTCTGTGTACTGTGCAGAGTTGCAGAATAGGAAGAAATACTGTTAAGTCTTCAAACTAAAATATCAAAGTCACATATTCCATTCAGTGTGCTTCGCCGCAGTTTAGCAGCCTATTCTGTGTACTGTGCAGAGTTGCAGAATAGGAAGAAATACTGTTAAGTCTTCAAACTAAAATATCAAAGTCACATATTCCATTCAGTGTGTTTCACCGCCGTTTAGCAGCCTATTCTGTGTACTGTGCAGAGTTGCAGAATAATAAGAAATACTGTTAAGTTTTCAAACTCAAATATTAAAGTCACATATTCCATTCAGTGTGTTTCACCGCCGTTTAGCAGCCTATTCTGTGTACTCTGCAGAGTTGCAGAATAATAAGAAATACTGTTAAGTTTTCAAACTCAAATATTAAAGTCACATATTCCATTCAGTGTGTTTCACCGCAGTTTAGCAGCCTATTCTGTGTACTCTGTACAGTTGCAGAATAATAAGAAATACTGTTAAGTTTTCAAACTCAAATATTAAAGTCACATATTCCATTCAGTGTGTTTCACCGCAGTTTAGCAGCCTATTCTGTGTACTCTGTACAGTTGCAGAATAATAAGAAATACTGTTAAGTTTTCAAACTCAAATATTAAAGTCACATATTCCATTCAGTGTGTTTCACCGCAGTTTAGCAGCCTATTCTGTGTACTCTGTACAGTTGCAGAATAATAAGAAATACTGTTAAGTTTTCAAACTCAAATATTAAAGTCACATATTCCATTCAGTGTGTTTCACCGCCGTTTAGCAGCCTATTCTGTGTACTCTGCAGAGTTGCAGAATAATAAGAAATACTGTTAAGTTTTCAAACTCAAATATTAAAGTCACATATTCCATTCAGTGTGTTTCACCGCCGTTTAGCAGCCTATTCTGTGTACTGTGCAGAGTTGCAGAATAGGAAGAAATACTGTTAAGTCTTCAAACTAAAATATCAAAGTCACATATTCCATTCAGTGTGTTTCACCGCCGTTTAGCAGCCTATTCTGTGTACTGTGCAGAGTTGCAGAATAATAAGAAATACTGTTAAGTTTTCAAACTCAAATATTAAAGTCACATATTCCGTGTAAGATGAAGAAGGCGGGTAAAAAGGGACGGGGAAGTGGACGTGATCCTGAAAGTTCAGGGCGCGGGTCAGGACGCGGAGAAACTGTGCCTGGTGCCAGAGCACAAGAAAGAAAGACATCCACCATACCTAGCTTCATGTGTAATTTTACAGGGCGTCGCAGGACATCACTCTCGAGGTCCGACCACTGCGAACAGGTGGTCGGTTGGATGACAGCTGATACTGCTTCCAGTCGGTTAAGCACCACCCTGTCTTCCACCAAGTCCACTCTCAGTAGCCAAGAGTCTGGTCAACATAATCCTCACTCTGATCATCCTTCCTCCCACCATACACGGTCTGGTCAAAGAAGTGATCCCACACTGGGATATAGTGAGGAGCTCGTCTCATCACCAATCCTTCATTTGACCCTCTCTCCAAGCACGCTTGCAGAGGAACATGACATCTTGTGCCCTGATTCACAACCTCTAGAGGCTACCCAATCACAAGAAGATGACAGATGTGAACGGCATTTAAGGTCAAAGGAAGTAGTGGATGATGATGATGATGATGAGACACAGTTGCCATTAAATCAACCACTATTTCCGTCTCAAGACCTTGTTGAGGAGAATGTTATACAGTTGTCAATGACTGAGTATGTGGTGGGATCAAGACTTGAGGAGGATGATCAGAGTGAGGAAGTGGAGGAGGACTTGGTGGACGATGAGGTGACTGACCCCACCTGGGAAGGTGTAGAGCCGAGCGATGACAGCAGTCCTGAGGGTGAGCCATCTGCAGCACCGCAACAGGCTGGAAGAGGCAGTGGTGTGGCTACAGAAAGAAGGCGGACCGCACCAAACCGGCCCGCAAATGTTCCACGGAGCACCCCCTTGCGTAAATCTACCTTGCCAAGGGGTAGGTGTTCCGCGGTATGGCGTTTTTTTAAGGAAAGTGCGGACGACAAAAGAATTGTAGTTTGCAACCTGTGCCACACCAGAATGAGCCGAGGCATGAACACTAGAAACCTCACCACCACCAGCATGATCCGACACATGGCATCCAAGCACCGTAGTAAGTGGGAGGAACGCCTGGATCGCCCATCTGTGTCTGCAGGCCACACCACTGCCTCCTCTTCCCCTGTTTTCGGTGCCGGCCAATCGCCTGTCGAAGGCGCAGGCCCGCATACCTCCCGCCCTGCACCTGTAGCATCTGAAGCACCATCAGCGACCACATCCACTTCCCTGTCCCAGCACAGCGTCCAAATGTCGTTACCCCAGGCATTTGAGCGCAAGAGAAAGTACCCAGCCACCCACCCACAGGCCATAGCACTAACCTCACACCTTTCCAAATTACTGGCCATCGAAATGCTGCCATTTAGGCTTGTGGACACTGAGTCCTTCCGCAGCCTGATGGCAGCAGCTGTCCCTCGGTACGCGGTCCCCAGCCGCCACTACTTTTCCCGGTGTGCCATCCCCGCATTACACCACCATGTGTCCCGTAACATCACCCGTGCCCTGACCAACGCAGTTACTGGGAAGGTCCACTTAACGACTGACACATGGACAAGTGCTTGTGGCCAGGGACGCTACATTTCCCTGACGGCACACTGGGTGAATGTCGTGGAGGCTGGGAGCGACTCGGACCCTGGGATGGCACGGGTGCTACCCACGCCGAGGATTGCGGGCCCTACCTCCATCAGGGTTTCCACCAGCACCTACGTTATTGGCTCCTCCTCCTCCGTTTCCACCTCCGAATTCTCTACACACACCGCCACTCCCCCATCAGCCAGTAGCTGGAAGCAGTGTAGCACTGCAGTGGGGAAGCGTCAACAGGCCGTGCTGAAGCTGATCTGCCTTGGGGACAAACAGCACACGGCCTCAGAGCTGTTGCAGGGGATTAGTCACCAGACCGAGCAGTGGCTCTCGCCACTCAACCTGCAACCAGGCATGGTTGTGTGTGATAATGGGCGTAACTTGGTGGCGGCTTTGGAGCTCGGCAAGCTCACACACGTACCATGCCTAGCGCATGTATTTAATTTAGTGGTTCAGCGATTTCTAAAAACCTACCCCAATGTGCATGATCTCTTGACCAAGGTGCGCCGCGTGTGTGCACATTTCCGTAAGTCATCTACAGCTTCGGCCGGCCTGTTGAAGCTGCAGCAGCGCTTACAATTGCCAGCTCACCGGCTGCTGTGTGACGTGAGCACGCGCTGGAACTCCACCTTCCACATGTTGGCCCGGCTTTGTGAGCAGCAGAGGGCAGTAGTGGAGTACCAGCTGTTACACGGTCGTCGCCTCTCTGTTCAACTTCCTGTAATCAGAAGTGAGGAGTGGGAATGGATGTCAGACCTCTGCGAGGTTTTACGCAATTTTGAGGAATCGACACAGATGGTGAGCGGCGATAACGCTATTATCAGTGTAACCATCCCACTTCTGTGTCTACTGAAACGCTCGCTGCTCACAATTAAAACCGACGCTTTGCATGTGGAAGAGGTGGAAATGGGGGAGGAAGAGCTTACACAAGGTGATAGCCAGAGCACCCTCACTTCGTCTTCTCAGCGACAATTGGAGGAGGCGGAGGAGGAGGAGGAGGAGGAAGACACGGTTGCCTCCGCTACAGAGGGTAGCCATGGAACTTTAGTTCCATCTCTTCAGCGTGGGTGGGCAGAAGAGGAGGAAGAGGATGAGGAGATTGAGAGTCATCCTCCTGGTGAGGACAGCGAAATCTTGCCTGTTGGTACTCTGGCACACATGGCTGACTTTATGTTAGGCTGCCTTTCCCGTGACCCACGCGTTGTACGCATTTTAGACAACACGGATTACTGGGTGTTCACCCTTCTGGACCCCCGCTACAAAGAGAATTTCTCATCTCTCATTCCTCCGGTGGAGAGGACAAGCAAAATGTTGCAATACCAGAAGGTTCTTGTCGAAAAATTGCTCCAAAATTTTCCATCTGACAACGCTGGCGGCAGAGTACGTGCTACCTTGGCCAACCGAGAAGGGGAGAAAAGGGGAGCACACAGCAGTTCCGAGAAAGGCAGGGCAACACTCTCCAAGGCGTGGGACACCTTCATGACACCCCGCCAGCACCCTCACCCTGATGCGCAGCCTAGTGTCACAAGGAGGGAAAAGTTTTGGAAGATGGTGAAGGAGTACGTAGCAGACCGTGTCAGCGTCCTCAATGATCCCTCTGTGCCTTACAACTACTGGGTGTCCAAGCTGGACACGTGGTATGAACTGGCACTCTACGCCTTGGAGGTGTTGGCCTGCCCTGCCGCCAGCGTTCTGTCTGAGCGAGTATTTAGTGCTGCTGGTGTCATCATAACAGATAAGCGTATCCGCCTTTCCACCGACAATGCTGATAGGTTGACACTTATAAAAATGAACAAGGCCTGGATTTCCCCTGACTTCTCCACTCCACTGGAGGAAAGCCCCGGGGGAACATAAACTCACTTTAGATATGTTATTTACAATGATGTGAATACTCTGTATTCCCATTCACCCCTTCCACCCAAAAAACGGGTATATGGTTGACTCTTAATCTTCTCATCCTCCTCCTCCTCTTCCATATGCCCTGTGCTATAATTTTTATATAGGGCCAGCTCACCAGCGGGCCCTGTGATATAATTTTTATATAGGGCCAGCTCACCAGCGGGCCCTGTTTGCCAATTTTTATATAGGTCAGCTCACCAGCGGGCCTTCTCATATAATGTTTTATTGGGTCAGCTCTCTAGCGGGCCCTCTCATATAATGTTTTATAGCGTCAGCTCACTAGCGGGCCTTCGCATATAATGTTTAGGATGGTCAGCTCTGCAGCAGACCCTCACCCATAATGTTTTAGATGGTCGGCTCAGCGCACGTTTCCCTCTTAATCATGGCCTCAGTTCAATAAAATCAAGGAAATTTTTGGGAGAATTTGCCTCTGTGCACGTTTCCCTCTTAATCATGGCCTCAGTTCTGAAAATCAAGGAAATTTTTGGGAGAATTTGCCTCTGTGCACGTTTCCCTCTTAATCATGGCCTCAGTTCTGAAAATCAAGGAAATTTTTGGGAGAATTTGCCTCTGCGCACGTTTCCCTCTTAATCATGGCCTCACTTCCGAAAATCAAGGAAATTTTTGGGATAATTTGCAGATGATATACAAGTAAATATACAGCAAATATTGTTTGGTAACAATTTTTCGCCTAAAGTCGTTTTTATTTTCCTTTTTGTGTGTTTTATGGTCAGTCTGTAAAAATGGCGTACTACGGGCGAAAGATCGTTCCCAGCAGCGATGTTGGAGTCCAAGATGCATCCAGACATCCTCCCTATGCTGTCCCTGAACCATTTCTGTGGTGTTTCCATCATTTTCTTCCCTTTTCCTATGGACCAGGCACCCTCCCCTCATCAGAGCAGGGGGTGCCTGGTGTAATGCTCGAGTCCTCCCATTGACTTCAATGGGGCTCGGGTGTTCGGCCGAGCACTCGAGCCTCAGGGGGTGCTCGGTCAGAGCACCCGAACACCCGAGCATTGGGGTGCTCGCTCATCACTAGTTAAAACCCCTATTTAAATCAATGGGAATTTCTTTGTTGTCCCCTATGGTATAGTTGGTTTGCTCAGAATTGCTCAATCTGTATTTGTGTGTATCTCCCTCATTGTATAACTACTGAGAGAACACACTCCATGCAGATGGGCGGCCTTTGATCATGCCCCAGTGGTTATATATCAGGAGAGATACTCTGAGGTCCATGATCAATATGGGAATGATGGACTGGCAGGGGAAGTGTCTCATACACTCTGGTATTTTCCTTCATCTCCATTCACATGTTAATTAATGGGCTTGTACCCATTTACTAATGCATGAGTACGAATTTATGATTACAGCTCACAGTATTTCTTTAAGTCAGGTCCTGGCAGATGGAGTCCATTTAAGTCAACAGGGAGGATAAATCTAAGCATTACGCCTACAGAACATTTAAAAAATGACTGTGGCTTTAATTCTGTGCCCTATCTGCGCACAGTCCTACTGTCTGCTGTCCGACATGCAGGTATGGCAGCATATTAGGTTAATGTACTTACTTTTGGGAATGGTGGCTGTATGCGGCCTTTCTGTAGATCCTCCCAGTTGATACTACGAAAGAATGGGTGGCTGCAGATGGTATCAGCAACCTGCTGGCGTCGAACTGGGTCTTTGACAAGGAGCTGTGGAAAGAAACAAGATCATTTGGTATCTTACTGTCTATTTGTAATTATATCTCTTCAGCCATGTCTGCAATTCTTTAACACTGCAGCTACGTTTAAACCTTAGGCACCCCTAAGCACCACCCATCACCACACCCCATTTGTTTACCTAAACACCGGTCCCCAGCAGTATTCCCCTTTTCCTGGCACAGAAAATACCCTCAGCCTATTATAGACTGGCACCAACTTTCATAGTGCGTAGAAATGACACAGGCATCCAGGGTGTTAAGTAAAGATCATTAAAGCGGAACTACCATCCCTAAAAAACTTGATCTCTAATAATTCCCCATCTGGCGACTAGCTGCTCAGTAGCGCTAGTCGCCAGAATTATTATCTTGTTAAATAGAATTATCCATTCTTCCCGGGCTGACAGGCAGGACGGAGCACAGACATCTTTCCATAGTGACATCTGCACGCCTGCGCTGTCAGTCCCAGACGGCTCTAGGAGGCGTTGCTAGGAGCCGTTCGGCTCCAAAAGGGACTGACAGCGCAGGCGTGCAGATATCACTATGGAAAGATGTCTGTGCTCCATCCTGCCTGTCCGCCTGGGAACAATGGCTAATTCTATTTAATAAGGTAATAATTCTGGTGACTAGCGCTACTGAGCAGCTAGTCGCCAGATGGGGAATAATTGGAGCTCACATTTTTTAGCGGAGGTTGTTCTGCTTTAAATTAATGGTAATATAAACTGTTAAATTGTCTAGACAGCAAAAACCAGGAGCAAGTGTCTGGTACAGGGGAGTTGGGAATGTCCTGACCACACCCACAATTTGGAATGTGGGTGTGGCCACAGACTATGTCTAGAGAGGACTTGTCACCATCCGTCCTAAGGTTAATGGTATATTCAGGGCTGCAGGTCCAGTCTGGATCATAATTACACCATGCACGTGTTAAGTACAATTCATAGGCAATATGCTTAAAGGAAGAGGAGCAATTCTGAGGCAAACCAAGTGTATCACAGAGAATAAATCAAATTCCTATTGATTTAAATAGGGCTTATAATACTGTAAATGCTAGAGGTGTGCAGATCATTGCAAAACAATGTATCAGAGATCCAGCTAGCACTCAAGAGGTTAAACTGACCAGTACATCAATGGAAATGTTTATTTGTCGCTATGATGCAGTTGTTTATCCCAAAATCATTCCACTTTTCCTTTGTGTATGTGACCTCTGTGTGCAGGTGTGAACTGGAAGACCAACAGTACTATATTAACCCTTTAAGGATCAGGGTGTGTGCAATGCACTTCTTTGCAATATGATACACACCCCTCTGGTCCTTATCAGATGAAGGGCCAATGTACATTGACTCTTCATTTATATCTCCAATAAATAGACCAATGGGCTCCATATGAGGCTGGTGACATCAGTGATCGCAGGGTATTGGATCTTCATGGCGGCCTGTATAACCCTGCTCATACCTACCTTCCTGATCAAGTCCTTGGTGTGACTGCTGACTGATGATGGAAATGTCAGCTTCTGGCTGGATGGGGATTCTTCTGGAAATTCCCCGGTCACCATATTATACAAAATAGCTCCAAAGGAGTACCAGTCCACAGCCGTGTTGTACCGTTTCCCATTCTGTATCTGTCAGAAGAACAGAGAGAGAGAGAGATTACTTTCCATCTACTTGCCACAGTAACCTACCCACACACCTGCACAAAGCCACAGTAACCTACCCATACACCGGCACAAAGCCACAGTAACCTACCCATACACCGGCACAAAGCCACAGTAACCTACCCATACACCGGCACAAAGCCACATTAACCTACCCATACACCGGCACAAAGCCACAGTAACCTACCCATACACCGGCACAAATCCACAGTAACCTAATAATGCACAGGCACAAAGCCACAGTAACTTAACTATGTACAGGCACAATGCCACAGTAACCTAATAATGCACCAGCACAAAGCCACAGTAACCTACCAATGCACCGGCGCAAAGCAACAATCACCTGATAATGCACCGGCGCAAAGCCACAATAACCTAATAATGCACCGGCACAAAGCCACAGTAACCTAACTATGTACAGGCACAAAGCCAAAGTAACCTAATAATGCACCGGCACAAAGCCACAGTAACCTACCAATGCATCAGCGCAAAGCCACAGTAACCTACCGATGCACTGACACAAAGCTACAGTAACCTACCAATGCACCGGCGCAAAGCCACAGTAACCTACCAATGTACAGGCACAAAGCCTCAGTAACCTACCAATGCACCGGCACAAAGCCACAGTAACCTACCCACTCACAGGTACAAAGCCACAGTAACCAACCCACTCACAGGCACAAAGTCACAGTAACCTACCATTGCACCAGCACAAAGACACATTAACCTACCCAGACAGAGGCACAAAGCCATAGTAACGTACCCATGTACAGGTACACAACCACAGATCTCTAACCATATACAGACAAAACCACTGTAACCTACAAACTCATAGGTACAATGCTACAGCAGCCAACCCACACAGGCACAAAGCCACAGAAACAAACCCACACACATGCACAAAGCCACTGTAACCAATCGACAGAGAGATAGAAAAGCCAGGCAACCAATCCACAGACAGGCACGAAGCCAGGGTAACTAATCTATAGACAAGCATGAAGCTGCTGGTGGAACACTAGAGCAAATCAACTGCACCACAGGGGGAAGATGCAACTTCCCCACATGACTATTGGTTTAAATGGGACTTTTAACCCATTAAATGCTAGGAATGTGTCCAACCCACTGACTTAAATGTCCCATTTAAATCAACAGACATTTTTATGCATCCATTATGGTACAGTAAGCTTGCACTAGAATTGATCCACTTTTGTTTTGTGCATATGGCCCCTAGTCTGTAGAGTAAACAAATAATACAGATGTGGCCCTTTTGACCATGAATGACCTAACAGTAGGTGGCGATACGATTGTTCACCAGAGCCTTTCTCTCCTCTGAAATAATCTGTTCCTTACCTCTGGGGCAATGTAGCCTTCCGTTCCTGCATAGCCAGTTGCCTTTTGGCCGCAGGTCATGGTCTCCACAGCAAGCCCGAAGTCGCCTATTTTAGCGTGACCATTGCTGTCTATGAGTATGTTCTCGGGCTTGAGGTCTCTGTAAAGAGGTAGAATGTGAGCACCATCTGTCAGTGAGTTATAGAATACAGGAGGCACAGCAAAATCTACTGTACAGAGCTGTGATAGGACAGAAATGATAGTACAGAGAGCACAAAGCTCTGATTGGAAAGAAAGGAGAGTGCAGTGCTCTGATAGGATAGATTGGAGGATGTGGAGAGAACCGAGCTGTGATAGGACAGAGAGGAGACAGCAGAACTCCAAAAGGATAGGGAGGAGAGCACAGAGAAGGCAGAACTGTGATAGAGAGGAGGAAAGGCATTTAGTATAGAAAGGAGAATGCATAGAGAGCAAAACTGTGATAGGACAGAGAAGAGCTAAGAGAGAGAGAGAGCAGAGCTGTGATAGAATAGAATGATCATACAGGTAATAAGGGAACATTATTATTTACCGGTGGATGATGCCTCTGTTGTGCAGATATTTTATCCCACACACAATCTCTGCTGCATAGAATCTGATGAACAGAATTAAAAACAAGGATTTAACAGGTTGAAATGGGATATATTCAGCCAAAAGAGAAAATTGTGGTTCACATTTAAAATGTAGCAGACAGAATATGGTTCGACCTAAAGGCACATTAACCACATTGTCGTGATGACAAGGGCGACATGAGAATCTCGTTCTTTTCATGCAGGGCGAGATTCTTATGTTGCTCTTGTCATCCCAGCGATATGGATAATGCGCCTTTAGGATGCATGCTATTTTGTCTGCGACACTTTTAAAAGGATACAATAAATTGTCAGATCAGTCCACAACAGTGTTCTCTGAGCCTCCTCCGTTCAGGACATTTTTTTCATATTTAAAGCGGAACTACCACCCTATAAAAAGTTGCCACCCAATAATTAGGAATATAGCGACTAGCTTCTTAATACTGCTATTAGCTTCCACAAGTACCGCGTTTTGAAGTAATCCTTTATCTTCAGCGACTGGCAACCAGGCTTGGACGCAGACATCTTGCTCAGAGACGTCTGTGCATCTGCGCTGTCCGTCCCGGTCTCTTCTAGGAGGCATTGAATGGAGGCGAAAGGCACCAGAAGGGACTGACGACGCAGGTGCACAGACGGCTCTTCAGCTAGAAACCTGGCCGTTAGTCTCTGATAGTATAGGATTACTTCAAAACTTGTGTTAATAGCAGTATTAAGATGCTAGTCGCCATATTCCTAATTATTGGGTGATGACTTTTTATAGGGTGGTAGTTCCGCTTTAATTTAGCAGAAATTTTCCAGATGTTTGATATTTAAATGTGCTTAAGGGCCTTATGAACAACACAGTAGTGGAGTCATCCTGAGGCAAACTAACTGCACCACAAGGGAAGAAATAAAGGTTCTCTGAAGTCCCTTTGGTTTAAATGGGGTTTAACCCCTTGAATGCTAGTAAGATCTCCAGCATCTTGAGGAGTAATTTTTTGAGACCTTTCTACCAATCGATAGATCAAACCTCATTTAAACCAGTAGAAAGTATTATTTGTACCCAGATGGTATATTTTGTTCCAGAATTTCTTCTCTTTTATTTGGAAGATACGGCTATTGCAATGTGTTGTGTACCCCTCTGGCTCTCTGAAGGTTAACGTTTCTATTCCACCCTCCTTGTGGGGATGTCAGTCCTACTCTACTTGGAATTCTATGGATTCCAGGGAACTTCATCCTACTGAACCCCTAGAAAGGGCTCATGTGATTTGACCAGGGGTATGTAAATTAGATGATATTGCATCATAAAGGGGGAGCTTAACTGGCTGGGGACTTGTAATTGTGACATGGGCGGGAACTGGGAAGAACAAGGTGGGAAGGAGGAGAAGTGGGAAGAATGGGACGGGAAGGAGGAGAACTGGGTGGGAAGAGGGAAGAACAGGTACGGGCTGGGAAGGAGGAGAAGTGGGTGGAAAAAACAGGTACGGGTTGGGAAGGAGGAGAAGTGGGTGGGAAGAGCAGGTACGGGTTGGGAAGGAGGAGAAGTGAGTGGGAAGAACAGGAACGGGTTGGGAAGGAGGAGAAGTGGGTGGGAAAAACAGGTACGGGGTGGGAAGGAGGAGAACTAAGTGGGAAGAACAGGAACGGGTTGGGAAGGAGGAGAAGTGGGTGGGAAGTTGGAAGAACAGGTACAGGGTGGGAAGGAGGAGAACTGGGTGGGAAGTAAGAAGAACAGGAACGGGTTGGGAAGGAGGAGAACTGGACGGGAAGTGGTAATAACAGGTACGGGTTGGGAAAGAGGAGAACTGGGTGGGAAGTGGGAAGAACAGGTACGGGTTGGGAAGGAGGAGAAGTGGGTGGGAAGTTGGAAGAATAGGTACGGGTTGGGAAGGAGGAGAAGTGGATAAAATTTTACAGTAAACTCACTAACCCCAGAGACCCAGTACTTAACTTGGGGCAGATCTGGAGAGTTCCCAGATATGATTCTATGTAAATAAGCTAATTGGCTTTCAGTGCCAGGCGCAGTGGGAACGTGATATAAGGATGGTGGAAACTTGGTTCAATGGGCATGGCTTTCATCCCTGATCCTCACCATTCAAACAGGGGGCACTTGGAGCTTCCCTACTGTCCCTAAATGCTATGACTAGGTTCCCTACACCCCTCTTTCTATTTCTATACTTATCTACCACATTGTGTTGGCCTTACTTTGTGGTGTCAGGATCCAGTGGTCCATTCTCTTGAAGCAGCTGGAACAGGTCCCCTTCGGAAAGATATTCCATGACAAAGAAGATGTTGTCCTGTTCCGGAAGAGACAGTGGGACAGAGATTACAATGAGGAACTCGCTAAGAACAGAGTAAACATAAAATTTTCTCTGTCCGCACATGTGTTTATGTTTCTGTCATTACTATACACATAACTATGTGTCTTGTCCTGTCTATAAGACCTAATGCAATATATAAATAACATAAAGCACTAGCCTGTGAAGCTCCCTGTGTGCGTAACCGCACATGCTCAGAAGAGACTGGCCAAACGCACTGATCCGGAGCGGGGAGCTCCGGATGGCTCACCGCCTGTCTGTGCTCCTGGCTCCGGGGCAGCAGCCGTGGCCTCTGGGTGGCACTTTAGCCAGTGTGTACACTGGCTTTCCTACTAGTAATGTATATAAGCACTGATGTCTCTGTCTTTGCTATACACATCACAGTGTGACCTGTCCTGTGTATCAGACCTAATACAATATATTGTACACATACACTCATGTCTCTCTCCTTCCTATGCACATTACTGCCCTGTGTATCAGTCTAGTTACAATATTGTGTATAGAAGTGTTTGTGTCTCCTACTGTACAATGTATAAAGGATTAGTGTAGGAAATTACCTGGGTCTGGAAGGCTGCATACATCTGGGTGAGAAATGGGCAGCCGGCAGCAGTCTCCATCACCCGACGTTCTACTAAAGTGGAGTCTTTGTCTCCCTCGAGGAGAACCTTCTTCTTGATTGCTTTCACAGCTACCCACTTAGAATTGATGGACCACCTTGCCAGCATGACCTGGAGGAGACAGGGGGAGAGGCCAGAGGGTTAGAGGGGGAGTCCAGGGACAGAGGCCAGAGGGTTAGAGGGGGAGTCCAGGGACAGAGGCCAGAGGGTTAGAGCGGGAGTCCCACAGGGGAGATCCTGTAACCATAGGAATATGTTTAATCCCGCAGATGGTAGAGCTCATATGGACGAACAATGAGTTGGAGAGGTCTCTACCATCCCTGGGTTTAAGAGTGCCAGAGGGCTACTAGGGGTAAAGAGACACAAATGGTAACATTCAAGCTGGGCTTCAGATTGTGTTTAACCCTGAGATGATCAGAGGAGTGTGTCAAGTACCGCTTCACAATGCATCATGCACCCCATTGTCCTCAAAGGACTAACATATTGGTAGAATCTCATATGGTAAAAGAGATGAATTTCTTCATAAGGATTTGGGAAAGGGGAATTAAAGGAATAGCAGTGTCACATGACTTTATATAAATACACACACATGGGTGGGACTAGGGATGGAGCAAGTCTAATTGGTAGATAATTTGTGGCATTCTTCTCTGTATCTAGAACATTTGCTCAACAAATGCAGAAACATTCAGTGTAGCAGAAGTTCCCGACTGTTTGTAGAATTTACACAGACCAATGCAGGAGTGATCAACCTGTGGCTTTCCAGCTGCTGTTACACTACAACTCCCATAGACTCAGCTGATCATTGTTTTTATTATGATAATCATGATGATAGGAAACAGCTGGACAACCACATGTTTCTCACTCCTGTTCCACAGGCTCAGATATCATAGTGAACAGGACAGGAGCAAGGTTAGGAAGTCGGGGAAGAGTCATGGCTGATTGGGGATACAAGAGCACTGCCCAGAACTAGGGCTGGATGGAGACAGGTTAAAGGAATGGGTTGAAGAACGGAAAAATTTGAATCGGGAAGTCACAAGAACGGGACGTGATGGAACAGAGGGCAAATAATTCATGGGAACAGAAGAATAAGTCAGATGGAGTCACAGGAATACAGCTAAATAGAAAGGTTCACCAAACGTTGCATTTAAAACATTGTGCAGCTCCGCTCTGCATTAAGCACATAGCTGTGATGAAAAGGGCGACATGAGAATCTCACCCTGCATAAAAGCACGAGATTCTTATGTCGCATCCTTAAATGCAGCTTCAACTCAACTGGCAACATTAATGGCATACCTAAGGAATGAGAAGCAACATTGGGTATTACAAATGTAGCATGGTTAACACTTTCTAGGGGTGCACCGAAATAAAAATTCTGAAGAGAAACCCACCAGCTCTACTTTGCCCCAGTCAGCTCCAACTTGCACCCCATCAGCTCCAACTTGACCCCCATCAGCTCCACTTTGCCCCCACATGCTCTACTTTGCCCCCATCAGCTCCAACTTGCCACCACCAGCTTTACTTTGCCCATCAGCTCCAACTTGCCCCCACAAGCTCTACTTTGCCCCCATGAGCTCCAACTTGCCCCCACCAGCTCCACTTTGCCCCAATCAGCTCCAACTTGCCCCCCATGAGCTCCAATTTGCACTCAAAGAGTTAAGCTACATATTGAACAAAGGACTAAAAACCCTAGATATGTTTGTTCGGTTTGTAGCTTAACCCTTTGAGTGCCAGAGAGTTTCCCAATGATTGGGGACCTCTCTGGCACTGAAAGGGTTAACCATGCTACAATTGTAATGTCTAATGTTGCTTGTCATTCCTTATGTATGCCGGCAATGCAGCGGATTGAGTTGAAACACTGTTTAAGGACGTGATATGAGAATCTTGCGTTTTCATGCAGGGCGACATTCTCATGTCACCCTTTTCATTACGGTGACATGCTTAATGCAGTGCGTAGCTGCACAATACATTAAATGCAACTTTTAAAAGGATACCTGATAGAAGAGAGGTCAAGGGGTGTGAGCATGACAGGAGAATAGAGCTGAGGGAAGCACAGAAATGGGGCTGGTTAGAAGACTGATCAAGGATTGGACTGAAGTCAAAAGGAGAGGGTTGGGGGAGTCACATGAATAGGGCTGGATGGAAGGGAACGCAAAGAATAAGCTAGGAACAGAAGAGAGAGGCTGGGGGAGTCACAGGAATAGTACTGGGAAATGGAGAGGGATTAATGGCACTTGGAAAAAATAATGGGTGTGAAGAGGAGACTCAAGTAATTAATAAATGAATGTTTAGGGGTAGGAGGAGCACTGAAAGCACGTAGGGGAGATTTAAGAGGAAATATGGGGTAACAGGAATGGACAACCCGGATATTTTTATACTGTGGTTTAATAGTGAATGATAAAACCCTACAACTGATCTGGAGAGGACATCACTTACCTTTCCGTAGGTGCCTTCCCCGAGTTCTCGATAAAACACAAAGTCATTAAGACTTAGTGATGTCCCGATGTTCAACTGGGATTTTGCCAGTGGAACAGAAATGTCACCTTTTGGGATGAACAAAACAAGATATTAATCATTAACAAAAACAGCCATTGGATTTCTAATCAATGGAAAGTTGTCAGTATTACAAGACTGAGTGCAGCAGTCAGTGAGCCTACAAGGATTTATACTTTCTCACACTGCTGGAACTGGAGTTAGGACTCAACGGGCTGTCATTAAAGCTGTTCTTGGACTGCATTTATCATCATCATCAGTAAGAGTCCAACAGAGGCCAACAGAAAGCAAATTGTTCACTACATCATTATTTTCAGCAGATTAACCCTCTAAGGACCAGGGTGGTATGCCCCACATAATGCATTACACATCCCATGGGTCCAAGGGTTAAAGGATTAATCCTTTGAGCGTCAGAGGGCTTCCCAGTGCATTACTCTACAATGCATTCAATGCCCCCCTGGCACTCAAAAGGTTGCATAACCAAATTAAAGATGCTATTTAGTAAGTCATGAGAGAAGGCAAGCAACTGATGTCATGACTGTGTTCAGATACGGCAGTGCACAGATATTTACCACGTTCTGAATAAGCTGCTCTTTTCCTGGGAGGTTCTTCATCATCCCAGTTACTGGTGGAACTCCTCTTTGCAGTACAGCCAGATGATATGAGAGGAGCTGCCATTCTCTTCTTCTTCTTTTGATGGTACCCTTCTTTTCCAGAGTGAGGGCGCTTGGTACCTTTTGCACCAATCACTGCCATGATGGAAGTCATCTTGGTGGTCCCACCAAGACCTTTCTCTCCCTGCCCACCTCTCTCCTTCTTGAGATTTCTCTCACTTTCTTTCTTACTGCTAGTATGGATTTGTAAAGCGCAAAAAAATATCGAAGTGCTCTAACAGTCTCGCCTAATGGAGGTAGCCTATTAGCTCTGAACATCTAGTGTTGGTTCTTACAGTTTGAAGCTACAGTTGAATGATGTCACAGTGTTCCAAGAAGCCACTGTACAGCATGGTGAATGCCTACTATGGTAGCTCTAGCTATGAGAACAAGCACAGTTACTTATGAAGTCATTCTTGATTGCTATGTCATCTGGCTTGTTACCATGTCTAGCGATTACATCCTAATGTATAGAAATCAACTGCCTGTACCCACATGTAGATACGGTAGAGAGATATACAGGGCCTTATTAACCAACTCCAAATGAGTGCAGTTCTGGGCAAACCAACAGCACCACAGGAGAGAAAATAAAATACCATTGATTTAACCCTTTGAGTACCAGAGGGGTATGCAATGTGCTGCATACCCCTCTGGCACTCAAAGGGTTAAATGGGACATTTATCGCTTTAAGTGCTACAGAGGTTTACAATGCATTGCTTCACACTGTTGGATACTACCTTCCAAGCAATCCAGTGGGTTAAAAGCCACATTTAAATTAATGGGATTCTGTAGAATTTTCATTCTCTCCCCACGATACGTGGTGTAGTTGGTTTGTCCAGAATTGCACCTCTTTATTTGATGAGTATGGCCTATAATGTATTTTTACCAATGAGTGGAAGCATGGGTGTGACTTACAGTGGAGCCAACTGCAGTCCAAACCAGTCACTGAGTAAAGAATATTTAATGGCCCATAGCTATAAATGCAAATCAGTGATATTCTGGAGTAAACCATCTGCATCATAGGGGACAGAATAACAGTTAGTTACTTTTAAATTAAATCAGCCTTTTAACCCCTTGATTGCTAAAGATGTCTCCAATACATCGTGAAGCTATGCATTGGAGACCTCTCTGGCATTCAAGGGGTTACCCGAGGCGTAGCGGAGGCCACCGCAGCCCCCACAGTGCGGGAGACCCCGTCACCTTCAGAGCCCCCAAATTCTTTTTTTTCCACATTCTTTTGAATTGAAGGCCCCGCCAGTCATGGGGCCCCCAAAAGAGAATTAAAAAGCCCCACAGAAGTGAGAAGCGCCGGTCAGTGCACCTGGTGGCTTCTCTTCTCACTTCCGTGTCCCAGTCACGTCGGCTTCCTGTCAATCCTCCAATTTTGTATATACATGGTCCATATATATTCAAAGTTCAAATCGGACAACTGACCAACTGAAAACAAAATCTTCTATTCACATCAGTGGATTATTTGTGTAACCCAAACTGTATTGGATCAAAAATCATTTATGTCCATGGGCATAACAGGGTTAATCCATGGGACTCAGTAGCTGTTTATGGTAGCAAAAACAATGGAATTATCTAGTGACACTAGGATCAATATCATTAGACTCAGACAGGGTGGAGCTGTAGAGATCAAATACTAAGTATATTAATAACAAAAATGTTACGGTTGATATTGGTCATTTTAGGACTGAGACAGGTGAATTGATTAGTGAGGATAAAGCTATGAATGACAACCTAAATACGTTCTTTGCTTCAGTATATACAAAGGAAGCTGCAATGACAAGCTATGGGCAAACAGACAAAACCACAGAATTTCCTCCAACAGCTACATGGCTTACTGAGGACGAGGTCCAAAAGAGACTGGAAAGGGTTATAGTGAATAAAGCGCCTGGACTGAACGGTATACACCCAAGGGTAGTTAAGGAACTTAGTTCAGTAATAGCAAAACCATTATACTTAATATTTATTGATTCAATTTCATCAGGCATAGTGCCCTGTGATTGGAGGAAAGCTGATGTAGTTCCATTGTTTAAAAAGGGAGCAAGATCCAAACCAGGAAATTATAGACCTGTGAGCTTGACTTCCATAGTGGGTAAGATACTAGAAGGGTTATTAACTGACAGTACTCAGAACTATGTGAAGACAAACAATATCATTAGTAGGAATCAGCATGGTTTCATGAAGAACACATCATGTCAGACTAATTTACTTGCATTTTATGAAAGAGTGAGTAGTAATTTGGACAGGGGAATTGCTGTTGATGTAGTATACTTGGATTTTGCAAAAGCCTTTGATACAGAACCTCACAACAGGTTACTGCATAAATTAAAAGGCTTCAGTTTGGGCAGTATTATCTGTACATGGATTGAGAGCTGGTTAAATGATAGATGGCAGAGACTTATTGTAAATGGAACTTTTTCAAAATGGTCTAAGGTTATAAGTGGGGTGCCGCAGGGTTCAGTCCTGGGACCAATGCTTTTTAATTTGTTTATTAATGATCTAGAAGTGGGAATTGAAAGTAGCATCTCACTCTTTGATGATGACACTTAGCTATGTAAGGAAATATATACAGAGCTGGATGTTTTTTTCCCTACAGAAGGATTTAGATAAATTAAGTGAATGGGCAGAAAAGTGGCAGATGTCATGTAATGTAGATAAATGTAAGGTTATGCATTTGGGCTGTAGAAACAAACTTGCTACATATATTCTAAATGGGAAACAACTTGGGAAATCCTCATTAGAGAAAGATTTAGGAGAACTGATAGACAATAGACTTCACAGCAGTGTGCAGAGTCACTCAGCTGCTGCAAGAGCAAATAGAGTACTAGCCTGCATAAAAGAGATGTAGAAGCAAGGGATTCTAATATTATCCTACCTCTGTATAAATCCTTGGTTAGGCCTCATCTAGAATATGGAGTACAATTTTGGGCTCTTGTTCTAAAAAAATACATTACTGAACTGGAACAGGTGCAGAGACGTGCAACAAAACGGATAAAGGGTTTGGAGGATCTGAGTTATAAAGAAAGACTAGCCAAACTGGATTTGTTTATATTAGAGAAGAGACGTCTAAGGGGTGATATGATTACTATTTACAAATACATCCAAGGTCAATACAAAGAACTATCCAATGAATTATTTATGCAAATAGCTGTGCTAAGAACAAGACGTCATCCATTAAGACTAGAGGAAAGGCGCTGTTCACTTAAACAAAGGCAGGGATTCATTACAGTAAGGGCAGTAAGGCTATGGAATTCTTTGCCTCGGGATGTTGTGCTTGCAGATAATGCAACTGTATTCAAAAAAGTAATGGATGCCTATATAGCACAGAACAATATTGACAATTATGATAGATGGCTTCAAAGCAAATAGGATATTGATCCGGGGAACTATTTGACTACCAGTTGGAGTCAGGAAGGAATAATCCCCCCCACACACTTAGGAGTAGATTGTAAATGGCTCCAGAGGGCTTTTTTTTTCCTTCCTCTGGATCAACAGGGGTGTTTTTGGCATGGGCTGGACTTGATGGACACATGTCTTTTTTCAGCCTTATCTACTATGTTACTATCTTACTATGTTATTATGTTAAGTGGATTTTCAAATGCATTTTGGGTTACACAAATAATCCAGTGTGAATTATAAAAGATTTTGTTTTTATTTGGATGGTTAGTTGTCACGAATCATATAGTGACATTTTATATTTAAAAAAAATATATTTTAAACATAGCCATTAATTAATAAAGGTATTGCTTTTTAACTGGTCTATACTTTTCTAGAAATATACTTTACAGCTTTGAACTAGTTCCTTGGCCAGTCGTTGAGATGACAGTATAAAACTTTGATGGTTTGTCTCAAACTTGACTGCATTTTCCTTTTCTGTCTTTTTTTATTCCAAGATAATTGATGTAAACAAAACCAACATACAAGAAAAAAAAAGAGAGCATATGACAACCTTATCAAATTGAGAAAAAGACCAGTTCAATACTTTTAACTGTACATAGAATTTGATGGCAGATAAGAACCATTCCGCCCATCTATTCTGCCCATTTTCCTACAGTAAAAACCTCAAACCTTTTTTGGTCCTTGGTCTTTTCTTACGTTAAGGACAGCCTTATGCCTATCACATGCATGCTTAAATTCCATCACTGTATTAACTTCTACCACTTCTGCTGGTAGGCTATTCCACTTATCTACTACCCTCTCAGTCAAGTAAAACTTCATTACATTACATCTAAACCTGTGTCCCTCTAGTTTTAGACTATGGCCTCTTGTCCTAACATTTTTACTCCTTTGAAATATACTTCCCTCCTGCACGATGTTGAATCCCTTCATGTATTTGAATGTTTCTATCATATCCCCTCTCTCTCTTCTCTCCTCCAAGCTATACATGTTCAGATCCTGTAGTCTATCCTGATATTTCTTTTCCTGTACGATCTTTGTATATCAACCTTTAAGTCATAAAACACCAAACTTTATCATTGTTAAAAAAATAAAAGTATTCAGGTTAAAAACAAATCAAAGTGCACGTTGATTTTACCTGTCAGTATTAAAATTAACCCCCACCAAGTATAGTGGGCTTTAGGGGGATGAGATTATATGGTTCTCTCACTGTTATTCGTTGTTATTCTGCATTGAAATAGCATACCTCCCAAGTGTCCCTCTTTAGGAGGGACAGTCCCTCTTTTAGACCCAAATCCCCCTGTCCCTCTTTCCCACCCTGATGTACCTCTTTTTAGGAGATCAGATTACATGGTGTGTATATAAGCGGATCATATTGATCTACAGCAATAAAACTCACGTTATTTGTTGTTTAAATATCAGTATATATGTTTATAAATTAGTGCTTATAAATAAAATACTTTGGTCTTGTTATAAGTCATTTATTACTTTACACAAGGAGGTGTCAATAGATCATGAAATAGTCTAAAAATTCTTGGTAATGCCCCGCCCACCAGCCACGCCCCCAGCAACACCCCCTAAAACACAAGTGTCCCTCGTTGGTAATTTGAAATGTTGGGAGGTATGAAATAGAATGAAAACGAATAACAGTGAGAGACACATAAAACCTCATCAATCTAAAGACCACTATACTTGGTGGGGGTTAATTTTACAACTGACAGGTAAAATCAACGTGCATTTTGATTTGTTTTTAACCTGAATACTTTTAAATTTTGACACTAATAAAGTTTGGAGTTTTAGGACTTAAACGTTGATATACAGAAATCATAAGGGATCTGTACAGTTAAAAGTACTGAGCCAGATTCAGGCTTTGCATTTGTGTAATTTAGGTTATGTGTCAGGAATGTGTTAATGTGTACAATTAAACTTTTGTGTATTAACCCCTTGGAGCTTTGAGACCTTCTCTAGCACCCAAAGAGTTAATACAGACAAGTGGAATGTGTTTTATTTTTTTTTTGTTTTTTGTTTTTTTGGTATCTGGATAATCTTAGTCTGCTATGGTGTCCATCCAGTTGAAAAGGGCTGGGTGGCAGGGGACTATGGCTGCTGTTTCCTCACTGTATCTGTGTGTGTTATTGGGTTTGAGAGCTCAGAAAACTGAACCAATGCTTCTGAGTTTGGTATGGTTTCCATAAGATTACGGACCAAAGTGCAGAAGGACTGACAACAGAAATACTTAAAGTCCTAGAAAACAAAGCCTTGTCAATTAAAAAATGTAGAGGTCAAGGATATGATGGGGCTAGCACAATGAGTGGAATATACTCTGGAGTTCAAATTTTCATACGATCAATAGAATCAAATGCTGTCTATGTACATTGTGCTGCTCATAACTTAAATTTGGTCTTGAATGATGCTTGTAAGCACATCTTAGAAATTAAAAATGTTTATGATGTTGTGCAACGAGTATACATCTTTTTTAGTGACAGTGGCAAAAGGTGGGAACTTCATACTGCTGGCAAAGAAGGAACTTTCAAAAATCCTACACTGAAAAAACTGTGTCCCACCCGCTGGCCATCCAGACATGAAGCTGTCCATGCTCTAAGGTTTGGATTTGTTGATATTATGAAAGCCCTGTGTACGATCATGCTAAAATCTAAAAACTTAGATGAACGCACAGCCGCTGCCGGACTTAAAAAATCCATGGAAAAATTTGAATTTGTCCTCATGGTTGTCACACAGAGCAAAATTCTAAAAACAGTAGACATAATTTCTCAGCTGCTTCAGTCTAAAGACGTAGACCTTTTTCGTGCCACAAATCTTCTGAAGAATGCAGCTTGTACCTTAACCAACTATCGAGAACAGTTTGAAGAATCTAGAGCTACAGCATCCTCTCTTGCAACTGCTTGGGGAATTGATCCAGAGTTTGCAGATAAACGTGTAAGGCTTACCAAAAGGCATTTTGAAGAACTCTGTGAAGACCAAAGGTTAACAAATCCTGAGGAGTATTTTAACCCTTTGAGTGCCAGAGGGGTACGGAAAGAATTGCAGAGCAATGCGTTCAGTACCGCTCTGGCACTCAAAGGGTTAAGGTGGCTGTGTTTTACGCCAGCATAGACCTTATTGTTGCACAGTTGGAAAGGCGATTCTCAGGTACACATACTATTGCCGAACGGTTTCATTTTATTATGCCATCAAAAATTCTGTGTGCCAGTGATGATTCAGTAGTTAAATCTTCTCAGTCACTGGCAGCTCAGTACAAAGATGATGACTGCAGACTTCCCTTCACAGCTGCTGTCCTTTCAAACTGCACTAAATGACCAAATAAAAAAAAATTCAAGGAGGCACAATGAAGGATTTAGTGGAACTTTTATTTTTTTAAAATAATTGTATTCTGCCTAGTGTTTTGGAAGTGGGAACAGCAATAAAGCTTTTCTTAACTATTCTAGTTACTGTCACCAGCGCAGATAGATCTTTTTCTAAACTGCAATTAATCAAAAATTACCTTAGAAGTTCAATGACTCAGTAGAGACTTACAGGACTGTCCATCTTAAGCACAGAGAATGGAAAAGCCAGAAAATTAGATGTCAAAGAGTTAACTACTGAATGTTCTCAAATAAAGGCAAGGAGACAAGCTTTTTTCAGATCTACTAGCACAGTTTCAAAGACATGAGTGTTTGTGTTATCATCAGTGTAAGGATCTGCCAGATGTCTCCTCCAAGTACGGGGCATCAGTGTCCATTCCAGGGCTTCAGTCAAGCCGAGTTCATGCCTCCAGTCCAAGGCTTCAGCCAAACAGTGTTCACAACTCCGGCCCAGGTCCACAGCCAAGCACAGAGGCCAAGTCTCTTGTCCAGGTCCACAGCCAAGCAGAGATACCCAGTTTCTAGTCCAGGTCCACAGCCATGCAGAGACACCCAGTCTCTAGTCCAGGTCCACAGCCAAGCAGAGAGGCCCAGTCTCTAGTCCAGGCCTACAGCCAAGCAGAGAAGCCCAGGACCACAGCCAGGCAGAGAGGCCCAGTCTCTAGTCCTGGTCCACAGCCAGGCAAAGAGACCCAGTCTCTAGTCCAGGTCCTTAACCAAGCAAAGAGGCGCCCAAGACCACAGCCAAGCAGAGAGAGGCCCAAGACCACAGCCAAACAGAGAGGCGCCCAAGACCACAGCCAAGCAGAGAGAGGCCGAAGACCACAGCCAATCAGAGAGGGGCCCAAGTCCACAGGCAAGCAGAGAGGGGCCCAGGACCATAGGCAAGCAGAGAGGAGCCCAGGACCACAAGCAAGCAGAGAGGGGCCCAAGACCACAGGCAAGCAGAGGGGCCCAAGACGACAGGCAAACAGAGAGGGGCCCAGGATGACAGGCAAGCAGAGAGGGGCCCAGGCCCACAGGCAAGCAGAAAGGGGCCCAGGACCACAGCCAAGCAGAGAGGGGCCAGTCTCTAGTCCAAGACCACAGCCAAGCAAAAAGGGGCCCAGTCTCTAGTCCAGTGCCTCAGTCTCTAGTCCAAGGCCTCAGCCAAGCAAGGTTCATGTCTCTAGTCCAAAGCTTCAGCCAAGCGAGGTTCATTTCTCTAGTCCAAAGCTTTAGCCAAGCAAGGTTCATGTCTCTAGTTCAAAGCTTCAGCTAAGCAAGGCTCATGCCTCCAGTCCAGGGCCTCAGTCAAGCAGGTTCATGCCTCCAGTCCAGGGCCTCAGCCAATCAAGGTTCATGCCTCCAGTCCAGGGCCTCAGCCAAGCAAGGTTCATGCCTCCCTCCAGGGTCCCAGTCTCTAGTCCAAATCTTCAGCCAAGCAAGGTTCATGTCTACAGTTCAAGGCCTCAGCCAAGCAAGGTTCATGCCTCCGGTCCAGGGCCTCAGTCTTTAGTCCAAAGCTTCAGTCAAGCAAGGTTCATGCCTCCAGTCCAGAGCCTCAGTCTGTAGTCCAAAGCTTTAGCCAAACAAGGTTCATGCCTCCAGTCCAGGGCCTCAGTCTCTAGTCCAATGCTTCAGCCAAGCAAGGTTCATGCCTCCAGTCCAGAACATCAGCCGAGCAAGGTTCATGCCTCCAGTCCAGGATCTCAGTCTCTAGTCCAAATCTTCAGCTAAGCAAGGTTCATGCCTCCAGTCCAGGGCCTCAGTCTCTAGTCCAAAGTTTCAGTCAACCAAGGTTCATGCCTCCAGTCCAGGGCCTCAGCCAAGCAAGGTTCATGCCTCCAGTCCAAGGCCTCAACCAAGCAAGGTTCATGCTTCCAGTCCAAGGCATCAGCCAAGCAAGGTTCATGCCTCCAGTCAAAAGCTTCAGCCAAGCAAGGGTCATGCCTTCAGTCCAGGGCCTCAGCCAGGCAAGGTTCCTGTCTCTAGTCTAAAGCTTCAGCCAAGCAAGGTTCATGCCTCCAGTCCAGGGTCCAATCCAAGCAAGGTTTATGCCTCCAGTCCAGGGCCTCAGCCAAGCAATGTTCATGCCTCCAGACCAGGGCCTCAGCCAAGCAAAGTTCATGCCTCCAGTCCAGGGCCTCAGTCTCTAGACCAAAGCTTCAGACAAACAAGGTTCATGCCTCAAGTCCAGGGCCTCAGTCTCTAGACCAAAGCTTCAGACAAACAAGGTTCATGCCTTCAGTCCAAGGCCTCAGCCAAGCAAGATTCATGCCGCTAGTCCAAAACATCAGCCAAGCAAGGTTCATGACTCCAGTCCAGGGCCTCAGTCTCTAGTCAAATGCTTCAGCCAAGCAAGGTTCATGTCTCAAGTCCAGGACCTCAGTCTCTAGTCCAAATCTTCAGCCAAGCAAGGTTCATGCCTCCAGTCCAAGGCCTCAGCCAAGCAAGGTTCATGCCTCCAGTCCAGAACATCAGCCGAGCAAGGTTCATGCCTCCAGTCCAGGATCTCAGTCTCTAGTCCAAATCTTCAGCTAAGCAAGGTTCATGCCTCCAGTGCAAGGCTTCAGCCAAGCAAGGTTCATGCCTCCAGTCCAGGGCCTCAGTCTCTAGTCCAAAGTTTCAGTCAACCAAGGTTCATGCCTCCAGTCCAGGGCCTCAGCCAAGCGAGGTTCATGCCTCCAGTCCAAGGCCTCAACCAAGCAAGGTTCATGCCTCCAGTCCAAGGCATCAGCCAAGCAAGGTTCATGCCTCCAGTCAAAAGCTTCAGCCAAGCAAGGGTCATGCCTTCAGTCCAGGGCCTCAGCCAAGCAAGGTTCCTGTCTCTAGTCTAAAGCTTCAGCCAAGCAAGGTTCATGCCTCCAGTCCAGGGTCTAATCCAAGCAAGGTTTATGCCTCCAGTCCTGGGCCTCAGCCAAGCAATGTTCATGCCTCCAGACCAGGGCCTCAGCCAAGCAAAGTTCATGCCTCCAGTCCAGGGCCTCAGTCTCTAGACCAAAGCTTCAGACAAACAAGGTTCATGCCTCAAGTCCAGGGCCTCAGTCTCTAGACCAAAGCTTCAGACAAACAAGGTTCATGCCTTCAGTCCAAGGCCTCAGCCAAGCAAGATTCATGCCGCTAATCCAAAACATCAGCCAAGCAAGGTTCATGACTCCAGTCCAGGGCCTCAGTCTCTAGTCAAATGCTTCAGCCAAGCAAGGTTCATGTCTCAAGTCCAGGACCTCAGTCTCTAGTCCAAATCTTCAGCCAAGCAAGGTTCATGCCTCCAGTCCAAGGCCTCAGCCAAGCAAGGTTCATGCCTCCAGTCCAGAACATCAGCCGAGCAAGGTTCATGCCTCCAGTCCAGGATCTCAGTCTCTAGTCCAAATCTTCAGCTAAGCAAGGTTCATGCCTCCAGTGCAAGGCCTCAGCCAAGCAAGGTTCATGCCTCCAGTCCAGGGCCTCAGTCTCTAGTCCAAAGTTTCAGTCAACCAAGGTTCATGCCTCCAGTCCAGGGCCTCAGCCAAGCGAGGTTCATGCCTCCAGTCCAAGGCCTCAACCAAGCAAGGTTCATGCCTCCAGTCCAAGGCATCAGCCAAGCAAGGTTCATGCCTCCAGTCAAAAGCTTCAACCAAGCAAGGGTCATGCCTTCAGTCCAGGGCCTCAGCCAAGCAAGGTTCCTGTCTCTAGTCTAAAGCTTCAGCCAAGCAAGGTTCATGCCTCCAGTCCAGGGTCTAATCCAAGCAAGGTTTATGCCTCCAGTCCTGGGCCTCAGCCAAGCAATGTTCATGCCTCCAGACCAGGGCCTCAGCCAAGCAAAGTTCATGCCTCCAGTCCAGGGCCTCAGTCTCTAGACCAAAGCTTCAGACAAACAAGGTTCATGCCTCAAGTCCAGGGCCTCAGTCTCTAGACCAAAGCTTCAGACAAACAAGGTTCATGCCTTCAGTCCAAGGCCTCAGCCAAGCAAGATTCATGCCGCTAATCCAAAACATCAGCCAAGCAAGGTTCATGACTCCAGTCCAGGGCCTCAGTCTCTAGTCAAATACTTCAGCCAAGCAAGGTTCATGTCTCAAGTCCAGGACCTCAGTCTCTAGTCCAAATCTTCAGCCAAGCAAGGTTCATGCCTCCAGTCCAAGGCCTCAGCCAAGCAAGGTTCATGCCTCCAGTCCAGGGACTCAATCTCTAGTCCAAGGCTTCAGCCAAGCAAGGTTCATGCCTCCAGTCCAAGTCCTCAGCCAAGCAAGGTTCATGCCTCCAGTCCAGGACCTCAGCCAAGCAAGGTTCATGCCTCTAGCCCAGGGCCTCAGTCTCTAGTCCAAACCTTCAGCCAAGCAAGGTTCATGCCTTCAGTCCATGGCCTTAGCTAAGCAAGGTTCATGCCTCCAGTCCAAGGCTTCAGCCATTCAAGGTTCATGCCTCTAGTCCAGGGCCTCAGCCAAGCAAGGTTCATGTCTCCAGTCCAAAGCTTCAGCCAAGCAAGGTTCATGCCTCCAGTCCAGGGTCCTCAGTCAAGCAAGGTTCGTGTCTCTAGTCCAAAGCTTCAGCCAAGCAAGGTTCATGCCTCCAGTTCAGGGCCTCAGCCAAGCAAGGTTCATGCCTCCAGTCCAGGGCCTCAGTCTCAAGTCCAAGGCTTCAGCCAAGCAAGGTTCATTATTCCAGTCCAGGGCATCAGTCTCTAGTCCAGGGCTTTAGCCAAGCTGTGTCCAGTCAATGGGTATCAATCCAAGGGCAAGGAATATGTAGAGAAGTGCATGTATCCAGTCCAGGGCTTCAACCAAGCTCCCATCATACTCCACTTCAAGTCCTCAGTGTTTCTGTGGCATGGAATATGTGGTTATACCTTAGTTTGTGTAAATAAAATTGTTTGGTCTTTCTCTAAATAAGTTAGGCATTTACACAAGGAGATGTCAGTAGGTCATAAAAATAACCTCAAGATTATTGGTAATTCCCCACCCCCAATCCACACCCCCAGCAACACTACCTAAAACACTAGTGTCCCTCATCAGCCATTTGAAATGTTTGGAGGTATGGAATCAGTTTATCACTGTGATGCTGTAATTGTGACAAACAGTAAATCATCATAATTGTTAGGATTATTTCATTTCTACTTAACACTGTGCAGTGAGGAAAGAAACATATACAGTTTAGGGACAGTACACACTTACACTCAGTGGGGGAGAGCATAAAACTGAAGTAATAAAGAAAGTGTCTGTAAAATTGTGTGAGTGAAATAAAGATATGTATAAATGTTTAGCGACATTTTCACTAATTCCAGTCAATCAACTTTTTTTTGAAAAATGCAGAAGAAATGGTCTTGTCCAAAAAAGAATTGTGTTGCGACGTATGTGTAAAGAAATTTGCTAAAAAAGGCCAGTTTTAGTGAATAAATGTTAATGCTCGGTATAACCTGTTTTTAACCCTTTGAGTGCCAGAGGTGTACGAACGCATTGCAAAGCAATGCATTGCATACCCCTCTGGCATTCAAAGGGTTAATGGAAGTAAATAGTGACAGCTATGGGTATCCTTTCAAAACATTGCATTTAATACATTGTGTTGCTACATGCCGCGTTCAGCATGTTGCAGTGATGAAAAGGACGACATGGGAATCTCTCCCTGTATAAAAGCTCAAGGTTCTCATGTCACCTCCTTAAACGACGATTCAACCCATATGTTATAACTTCGTGTTCTAAGCATTAGATTCTTAGAAGAAAAATAAAGTAGTTAGAACTCTAAAAATATCCATAATTTGTTTAGCAAATATGGTAGCAATTACAGTATAACATGAAGCTGGCAACTTTTGTTAACCTTTTGAGTGCCAGAAGGGTAAACAACACATTGCGTTGCCTCTGTGATGCTTTAAACTTTTTTCTCAAACAAACAATTTGCTATTCCATTTACATGACAATGGAAAAGTAAAACACAAAACTGTATAACTCATTCTTATAATTTCGCTTTTATTTAAATATGGATTCTTCTCTTTACATTTTCAAAATGGATAGCAAGTATCTTTTCAACTCTGGAAGGACAAATATTAGCTCTTGCACATTTCTGACAGGTGCAAGGAGACACAAATTCAGGAGGTCTCAAATATTCCATTGTTATGATAAACTTAAAAGTGCCTTCTTCTTCATCTTTTTCTGTGTAACCATATTGTAGTGGGTCCAGTGTTGGTTTTCCTTCTAGAACACTCATCCATATGTAGCATTGATGGTATGCACACTTGATATGAAAGAACACTGTTGATGAAGGTGGACACAGTTTAGAAAAATGTATAGTCTTTGCTTTTACTTTGTGGTACTGCTCAAATCATATCCCATCACAGTTTGGGTTTGATGAACTAAGTAATTTTGTAATAAACAGTTCACAATTTGTATCATTTCTCCATCAAGAGGAGCAACCTCAAAATTACTCAACAGTTTTCCTGATGAAATTACTGTTTTAAGTGCCATAAGTTTTGTCCCTACCTTGCTTGTCGTATCAGAACCAGTTAAACTGTGAATAAGGAAATAATCAATCTGGAAGAGAGTATCACATCTATGTTGAGTACTTGCTGATTTACAGACTGAAGGTGCTAATTCTTGTAGGAACCTTTCCCACTGCTTTGGCCGTGACTGTTCATACTCCATTTCAGATTTTTGTAGGTCACCTGTGTCACCAAACTTCCCACTTAATTTAAATTCATAACTTTTTCCTTCTTCATGAAGTATAGTAGCACATTTTCTAAGTACATCAGTAGATCATACTTTATCCACAACCAAAACGTAGTCAATGTTGAATGCATAGACATGCTGGGATAATGTGAACTGTGTGCGAATGACCCTTGCTGAGACTTTCGCTAGGACTTTTCTTTATTACACAAAGGAGACCTCTGACTGCTTGGGGCCGACATTTGGAGCTATCAGCTAAGGTACTTCTGGTCTTCTGCCCACAGTCCTCATAGAATTATTATCATCTAGCCTTCTACCCAACAGTTTTTGGTGGAGACCAGGACACACATACGAAGGTATATCCCCATCATCGGCAGCATTGACAACTATATCCAGCAGGGGACGGCTGAGGGAAAATGACGGGGAAGATACCTCTATTCAGCTCAGACTGGTATTTCACAGATGGGAGAAGTAATCCAACATTCATAATTTATCTACTTTTTAATCATCTCAGTAAGTGTATACACGAAGCTCAGCAAATGTATAGGTTACACATTTTGTTTAATATATATATATATATATATATATATATATATATATATATATATATATATATATCTATATATATAAAAGAAGACTTTGTGCCTGGCAAAACACACCCAGGGGCGGCAGTAAAAAGGATTACTGCTGCCATTGGGTGATTCTGTGGGAGTGTGATTTTTGGCCTGCCCCCACTATCCAGCCCGCCCACCACTATCTAAGGCTGAAAAAAAAAATGGCTGCCACACACTCCTACACCACAGACACATGCACATGCCCTCCCACACACACACTAGCAGACACATACACACATATACACACACGCACGCTGAGGATGATGGTAACAATGTTCAAGCTACAGCTGGAAGGCCATGGTCCAATCTGTATTATGCAGCTTCTTCATTCCCTGTCTTTGAGCCTACACAGCTCTGCTAATTACTACAAGTGAGCTGATTTCTAAACAATCAGCAGGAGGATACTGGCTTGCTGAGAAAGTGGAAACAATGGCAGAGAGGTGATCAGGCAGTGCAGAGCAAGGCTTCAGCTGAGCTGGTAAATGGCAGAGACATGGATGTGACTGTATTTATATATTGCACAAAGAGAGAGAAAGAGAGCAGGTTGTTTGTCAGTCTGTCTGTAAGTAGAGGTGCCAGTTCCTGCAATCATCTCCATGCTGTACATAGCTCACTGTATAGCATGTATGACAAACTATTTATATATGGTCTGGCATTGTATAGTATACAGTCTGTGTATAAGGACTGGCACTATACAGTATAGGAGGGACAGTCCCTGTTTGACACCCAAATCCCTCTGCTCCTCTATTTAGGAGATCACACGGTGTGGTGTATATACAGTAGGCTGACCAGACCTCACCTTTAACCGGGGACACATAGGAAATAAGCATATTTCAGGAGTGCACCAAAATCAAAGCAGCCCTGCAGTATGCATTTTTCATATGTGTCACTGGTTAAAGGTGAGGTCTGGTCAGCCTAATGTACAAGTGTATCAGATTGCTCCACATCAGTAAAACCCACGGTAATGTGGGTATAAACTTCTGTATATATCTGTTAAATTAGTCTGTGTAAAAAAATACTTTCATCTTCTTCTAAATCATTCACTTACAGAAAGAGTAACTTAACCATTTCAGTGCCAGAGGAGATGCAATGCATTGCTTACCCCCTGGCACTCAAAGGGTTAAAAATTCTGTACAATGGTCTGGCACTGTATAGCAGTGGTTCTCAATCTGTGCCCTCAGTGGCTATTAACAGGCCAGGATTTTAGAATTTCCTTTTAAGAGCACAGGTGAGTTAATCAATATGACTGAGCCTCTGATCAACACACTTGTGTTCTAGCAGTGAAATTCCTATGTCCTGGCCTGTTAGTGGCCACTGAGGGCATGGGCTGAGAACCTCTGCTGTATAGTATACAGTCTGCATGTGTCTGTGTATAAGGACTGGCACTATACAGTATAGGAGGGACAGTCCCTGTTTGACACCCAAATCCCTCTGCTCCTCTATTTAGGAGATCACATTGTGTGGTGTATATACCAGTGTATCAGATTGCTCCACATCAATAAAACCCACAGTAATGTGGGAATAAACTTCTATATATATCTGTTAAATTAGTCTGTGTAAAAAAAATACTTTCATCTTCTTCTAAATCATTCACTTACAGAAAGAGTAACTTAACCATTTCAATGCCAGAGGGGATGCAATGCATTGCTTACCCCCTGGCACTCAAAGGGTTAAAAATTCTCTAAAATACACCACCAGCCACGCCCCCAGTAACACCACCGAAAACACAAGTGTCCCTCTTTGGCCATATGAAATGTTGGGAGGTATGTTACTTACACTGCTCACACTGTATGTATTTATGTTCTGATTTGCAGCTGTGTGTCACTGTTTGTGTTGTCAGTGCATGTGTGTGTATATGTGTGTGTTGCATGTGTCTCTGTCTATCACTGTGTGTACCTTTCTGACACGTACACCCTACGCTATAATTCACTATCATAACATTTATTTAAAAAAAAAGAAACATTTCCTGCATAACATGACGGGCAATGCCGTCCCAAACTGCTAGTATATATATATATATATATACAGTTGTAGTCAAAATTTACAGACTTTCAGCTGTTTGAAATTAACAGTTCAAACAAAAGCAATTGAAATAACTCAACACAACGAATGCTTCAGGTGGTTTCCCCAAATTCAACTGAAAATGCAACTTATATTGACTTCTCCAGTCTCAAAGTTATTCAACCCCTTCATGACAAGCATCTTTACTACTTAGTAGAACACCCTTTTCCTGTTATGACCTGCTGCAAATGAGATGCATAGCCAGACACCAGCTTCTGGTAGCGTTCATGAGGAATCTTAGCCCATTCCTCATGAGCAATGGCCTCCAATTCAGTAATATTCTTGGGTTTGTGTGCAGCAACTGCATTCTTCAAATCCCACCAGATGGCCACTGTAGAATCTTCCAGGACTACTTCTGCAACCAAGCCTTGGTGGAACTTGAGGTATGCTTGGGATCATTATCCTGTTGGAAGGTCCAATCACGCACAAGCTTCAGCTTCCACACAGACGACATGACATTTTCTCCTAAGATTTCCTGATACCTCAATTAATCCATTTTACCTTCCACACGCTGTAGGTTTCCAGTGCCAGGGGATGGAAAGGAGCCCCAGAGCATCACAGAGCCACCACCAAGCTTAACTGTAGACAGAGTGTTCTTTTCTGCGTATGCTTCATTCTTCTTCCTCCAGATATACCGCTGATACATCGGGCCAAAAAGTTCCAGTTTTGTTTCATCTCTCCATAGAACAGAATCCCAAAACTTCTGTGGCTTATTTTTACGATTTTAAGCAAATTGGAGCCTACTTTTCTTGTGCTTTTGGGTCCAAGTGATGGAGTTCTTGCATGGAAGCCTTCTGAATTTAGTAAGCACCTTACTGTTCTCACTGAAACCTCAGTGCCTTTTGCCACTCAAGGGTTTTTCTGAACCTACCTTCTCAGAAATCTCAGAAAGTTTCCTTTTCTCGGCCCCTTCCAGGTATTGTAACCACTGCTCCTTTGTCTTTGAACTTGCGAACTATGCTTCCAACTGTGTCTCTAGGAACATTCAGTGCCTTCGATATGTTTTTGTATCCAGTTCCTTGTTTGTGAAGGGCTATGATCTCTTCTCTTAACTTTTTGGACAATTCTTTTGACTTAGCCATATTTCTAACATGCAGTCAAATGTGACACTCAATAAACCCCTAGCCAGTTCAGGTATTTCATGTGTTCCAGCTCAAGTACACTTGGTGCAACTAATGAAACCCTTGATTAGTTGCATCAGGTGTGCTTGAGACAACATCTGCTTTGCATATTTGTGCTGTTGTGAGGGATTCAGAGGGTTAAATAATTTTGAGACTGGAGAAGTAAATATAAGTTGCATTTTCAGGTGAATTTGGGGAAACCACTTGAATCATTCGTTGTGTTTAGCTATTTCAATTGCTTTTATTTGATTTGTTCATTGCAAACAGCTTAAAGTCTGTATATTTTGACAGTAAATCTGATTTGCAATGGGGGTTGAATAATTTTGATTACAACTGTATATATGACTCCATCTCCACTATGGCCTTCTATTTCCAATGCTATTGCATTGTTTTTATATTGATTTTAGATCACTTTAATTACCATAAAATCTCGGGTATATATGCACATTTTTACCCCATTTCACCTTATGTGAAGTAGGGGGGTGCGTATTATACACAAGTGAAAAAAAACACCAAAAAAGATTTAAATACCCCCCTCAACCACCCTTCCCCTCAATATTAGTACTTGACTGCCAACCTTGATGTGTCCACCCTAATCTGGAGGCAGCGGGCGGCATTCCTGAGCTCACTGCCGGCTTCCTCTATGCTGCCTCACTCAGAAAAATTTTAAAGGCCACCTTTATAACCAGGATTCCCCCTCCAGAGGCAGCAATGAAATAGGAGCAGCGGGCGACATTCTTGCATTCGCCTCCCGCTTCTTCCGGCTCTTGGATCTCCTTTGAGCATCCGGGTTGCCCTGTCAGGACCTACTATAGATTCAATGCGCATCACCAAACAATGATCTGATATTTTTTCATTACAAAAACGTTTTTGAACATCTTTCCTAAAAGTTAATTTCTTCACAACTATGTATTGTACAGAAAAAATGGCTAGAGCAACAAACTGGGAGCAACAAAGTGTCCCTCTTTAGGAGATATTAGGGATACATACCTCCCAAGTGTGCATCTTTAGGAGATTTAGGAGATATTAGGGATCCATACCTCTCCAGTATCTCTCTTTAGGAGATATTAAGAGTGACCATAGCTACTAAGTGTCCCTCTTTAGGAGATATTAGTGGGATACACCTCTCAAGTGTCCCTCTTTAAGGGTATATTATACTAACATCCCAAGCATCCCTATTTAGAATATATTAGGGATCCATACCTCCCATATCACTCTTTAGTTGACATTATTAGTCCATACCTCCCAAGTGCCCCTTTTTAGGAGATATTAGGAGTAAAAAACCTCCCAAGTATCCCTCTATCAGGGAGATTAGGTCTCTCATACCTCCCAAGTACCCCTCTTTGGGAGATATTAGGGGTCCATACCTCCTCGGTATCTCTCTAAGAAGATATTAAGGGTGACCATACCTCCCAAGTGTCCCTCTTTAGGAGATATTAGTGTTCTACACCTCTCAAGTGTCCCTCTTTAAGGGTACATTATACAAACCTCCCAAGTGTACCTATTTAGGAGATATTAGGGAGTCATACCTCCCATGTCACTCTTTTGGCAATATTATGGGTCTATACCTCCCAAGTGTCCCTCTATAGGAGATATTAGGGGTCCATACCTCCTAAATGTCTCCCTCCTTAGGAGATATTAGGGGTACATACCTCCAGGTGTCCCTCATTAGGAGATATTAGGGACCCCATACCTCCCAAGTATCCATTTTTAGGAGATATTAGGACTCACAAATCTGCCAAGTGTACCTCTTTAGTAGATATTAGGGGTCTATACCTCCAGAGTGTCCCTCTTTAGTAGATATTAGGAGTCACATACCTCCCAAGTATTCCTCTTTTGAAGATATTAGAACTCACATCCCTCCCAAGTATACATCTGTAGGAGATATTAGGGGTCTAAACCTCCCAGAGTTTTATCTTTTAGGAGATATTAGGGGCCCATACCTCCCAAGTATCCCTATTTAGGAGATATTAGGACTCACAAACTTGCCAAGTGTCCCTCCTTAATAGATAGGGTTCCACACCTCCCAAGTGTCCCTCTTTAGTAGATTTTAGGGGTCTCTACCACCAGAGTGTCCTTTTTTAGGAGTTATTAGGAGTACATACCTCCCAAGTATCCCACTTCAGGAGATATAAGGGGTCCAAACCTCCCAAGCAGGGCCGGATTTATCAAGAGGCCGACTAGGCACTAGCCTAGGGTGCCCAATTTTCTGTGGTGCCCGGCATTGAACCAGTCAGGCCCACTTCCTTTTTTAATCTTTTTCAAATGTTTTAGCTTTTTGCGCGCGGCTGCGCTGGTAAGGTACAAAGGGCATTGAGAAAGCGGGCAGTGTGGCCCGCGATACATGTGGGGAATTCTATCATTGTATCAGATGATAGATGGACATGGCTAGCCCGCCTTTCCAAGAACGCTCTGAGTGTATTGCTCCTGTGCCGAGAACAAACTCTGTAGAGAATGGAGAACAATAGGCATTGAGACGCCAAAAGAATCCATAAACTCGAAGGCAGAGAAGCACTGGGTGGAGGATACACATTGAGAGCGGATCGTTTGGTACCAAAGAGGGCTTAAGGAACTACATGGTCTATGAGTCTGTAAGTGCAATCTTTTGAGCTTCTTTTGTATTTTAATAAACACAACTTTTAGATTTTGGTTTCTTTGTACTCTTCTTTTGCAGAAATGTTAAGTGTTATGGACAAGGCTATACTTTAGAGCTGCAGAAAGGAACCGTATCAAGAGGGGTTTAAGGATTCATTATATGAGTACCAATGGTAGTATAAGTGACGCTGTCTATCATCATTAACCATATCATTTCTCATGACTACCATTTCATCAATCCATCCTTCATGCTCATTGAACTTTAGTGGACAATATTGGTGGACAGTAAGACCTAGATTGTGTTTTTCATCTGTTTTGTATTTGCAAGACTATTACCTATAATTATTGCATTTTTTATGTTCATTGAACTTTAGTGGACGATACTGGTGGATAGCGAGACTGAGACTCAGTGTTTCGTATCTATATTGCTTTATTTCTTCTGGTTTTTCTGATTGTTCCTGCATTCTAGACGGTTGACTGTGAATTAGTAGGAATATAGGAGGCTACTCTAAGAATATGAGTGCCAGCCACGGATCTGGAAAGTTGGGACAATTGGAAAAGTTTACCATCCACTGTAATCATTTACACTGAATGCATGGAGTGTTTCCATAGAGGGAATTTGCTAACATATTTGGTGCTCTATTCTGTTTGCTATTTACTGAAGAAATTGTCACAAGATTTTAGTACATCAGTATCGAAGTCTTGAGCAAGAGTGGGCACAAACTGAGGTGGGTGAATGGAAGCAATGTCACATGACCATCATGATGTGACATCAACATTGTGCATACGCAGCCGCATAATGTGGCGCGGGCTGGCTAGGGGTGGCACTGGGGACACTGAACCAGCTACGCACTTAGATTGTCCAGGAATTAGTGTGACCAAGTATTGGTCATTGAATTTTGTCCAAAATGCATAAGTGCATTACTATATTATTATAGTGCTTTTATATTGTATATTTTTATACGCAATTTTATTGTATTTTATGTAAAAGCTTTTTGATTATTGGATTGAACACTTTAGGGTATACTTTATTTTATTTCTTGATGTTTATTTCTACAGCTATATTTTTATAATACTTTTTATTTAAATGCAGCTCTAGCTGTCAAGAAAATTTATACCAAACTTCCCAGGACTATTTGTATATTTAGTAATCCCACCCGTTTTCCAGGGACCAAGGGCAAGTGCACCGCAGCCATCTTGGAGATTTTCCTCCATTGTGTATGGGTTAGTTGGTCCTTTGCCTGTCAGTCAACAAGGATGTGCCTGCCCACAGCCTTCTTTTTTTTTTTTTTTTTTCTGTCGTGCACGCTCATGTATCCTGTAAGGAGCAAGCCAGGTCAGGTGGTGCTGTGGGCTGTGACGTAGGAAGCATAGACCAGACGGTAGGAGGAACAACGGAGCCTTTAGGCTCCAAAACTAACATGCGCATTGAGGATTCAAATGGAACAGATGTCAGCAGGTACAATTGTATTGTGTACTTTATGCATTTTTAAGGCATTAAAAAAAATAAAAAATACACAGCGCTTATGAACGTTGGAAGGAGATCTGATACAGGCTTATTCATTTTGGGGTGGTAGTTCCCCTTTGAGATAAAAGTTTTTTGTTTTTTTCTTCAGATAGTCAGTGCTGTATATATGCCTTAGGATACTGTGTGCTTTATTATACCTGAAGGCTGCAGGGCAGTAACCAGGGTGGGTCAGAGCCAGGCCCCATACACAGTTTATCTTGTAGTGAATTTTGAGGGGAGTGTGTGGACTCCAAAGAGGGAAAAGGCTGCACGACCTCCAAGAAAAAAAATATGAAACAAGCTGCATTTAGTCACTTGTCAAGTTTCCTGACACCGTATCAAGTTTAGCCACTCAAGAGAGTTAGAGCCTCCATATTTCTATTGTACTGTATTATACTCTAAACATACTCGGTCGGCAGGAACTGAGGCACTGTCTGTACACCTTGATGATATTGCCCAATTTTTTTGGCCACGGCTAGACTTGCTTCCCACGTTTGATTGGCAATTGACATATATACCCCCCCCCCACATGCTATTGCTATTCAGAAAGCGATATATATACAGTGGCACTGGCACAGCCCCTAATTCCCATTGATTGAATTGTGTCTTTTAAACCCTCAAGTGCTTACTGTGCTTTGCAGCATGTTGCAGATTTATCTCAGATCTCCAATGTGTTGCAAAGCACAGTAAGAACTTAAGGTGTTAAAAGGCCAAATTCAGTCAATGGGAATTATGGGACTTTGCTGATGTATCACTTTCTATATATAGCATTGTTTTTGAGGCACATATATGTATATTCGTATCTACAAGGTGCTTTGCGTTGGTGCCATTTTCTTTGGGTACTTATATTTTTGACTTGTTAATCACTGCTAACCATATACTCATTTGCAAAGCTGTATTTGCCATGGCCCATATTATATATAGATATTGGTAAAACTTGTACTGTAAGAAGGAAAATCAAAAAGGGTTTGAACACAACAGGGTGTGGTTAATGGAGGGGGTGTGACTAAGTGAGTGGCATGGTTAGGATGGGGAAAAGGCGGGGCTAAAGGCACCGGAGGGTGTTGTGCCTAGCGGTCTTGCTCCCAAGTGTCCGTCTTCAGGAGTTATTAATGGCACATACCTCCCCATTGTCCCTCTTTGAGAGATATTTGGGTACATACCACCCAAGTGTCCCTATTTAGGAGATATTAGGGGTACGTACCTCCTAAGTGTCTCTCTTTAGGAGATACTAGGGTTGACCATACCTCCCAAATGTCCCTCTTGAGGAGATATTAGGGGTCGTTACCTCCCAAGTGTCCCTCTTTAGGAGATATTATGGGTACATGCCTCTCAAGTGTTCCTCTATAGGAGGTACAGTGCCTATTTGAGATCCAAATTCCTCTGTCCCTCTTTCCCACCCTGGTATCCCTGTGTTTAGGAGATCAAACTGTGTGGTGTATAAATAAGTGTATCATCCTGGTGTCCCTGTGTTTAGGAGATCAGACTGTGTGGTGTGTATATAAGTGTATCACCCTGGTGTCACTGTGTTTAGGAGATCAGACTGTGTGATGTGTATATAAGTGTATCACCCTGGTGTCCCTGTGTTTAGGAGATCAGACTGTGTGGTGTGTATATAAGTGTATCACCCTGGTGTCCCTGTGTTTAGGAGATCAGACTGTGTGGTGTGTGTGTATATAAATGCATCACCCTGGTGTCCCTGTGTTTAGGAGATCAGATTGTGTGTTGTGTATATAAGTGTATCACCTTTGTGTCCCCGTGTTTAGGAGATCAGACTGTGTGGTGTGTGTATATGTGTATCACCCTGGTGTCCCTGTGTTTAGGAGATCATACTGTGTGATGTGTTTATAAGTGTATCACTCTGGTGTCCTTGTGTTTAGGAGATCAGACTGTGTGGTGTGTATATAAGTGTATCACCCTGGTGTCCCTGTGTTTAGGACATCAGACTGTGTGATGTGTATATAAGTGTATCACCCTGGTGTCCCTGTGTTTAGGAGATCAGACTGTGTGGTGTATATATAAGTGTATCACCCTGGTGTCCCTGTGTTTAGGAGATCAGACTGTGTGGCGTGTATATAAGTGTATCACCCTGGTGTCCCTGTGTTTAGGAGTTCAGACTGTGTGGTGTGTATATAAGGGTATCACCCTGGTGTCCCTGTGTTTAGGAGATCACACTGTGTGGTGTGTATAGAAGTGTATCCCCCTGGTGTCCCTGTGTTTAGGAGATCAGACGGTGTGGTGTGTATATAAGTGTATCACCCTGGTGTCCCTGTATTTAGGAGATCAGACTGTGTGGTGTGTATATAAGTGTATCACCCTGGTGTTCCTGTGTTTAGGAGATCAGATTGTGTTGTGTGTATATAAGTGTATCACATTGCTCCACACCATTACAACTCACATTAATGTCTGTTTAACCCCTTCATGATCACCTTATCCAGCGCATGGGTGGCTGTTAAAGACCAAATAGCTTTTTTTCACAATGAATTCTGGGATGGCAGATCAGCGTGCAGCTGTGCTGCCATCCTAGAATTACATGAAGTGCCAGGACCGTCAACGGACTTTAAGTGCCGGAACTGGCATGACACATCATATGTCACAAAAAGGGTTAAATCTCAGTATATATGTGTATAAATTAGTCTGTGTACATAAAATACTTTGGTCTTGTTCTAAATCATTTGTACAGTTACACAAAGAGAGGTGACTAGGTCATGAAATAACCAAAAAATCTCAGTATGCGCTGCTCGCCAGCCAAGATCCCAGCAACATCCCCGAAAACACCAGTGTCCCTCTTTGGCCATTTGTAATGTTGGGAGGTATGTTAGCATAGTTGATGAGGCTGAAAAAAGACATATGTCCATCAAGTTCAGACCATGCCAAATCACCCCTGTTGATCCAGAGGAAGGAAAAAAACAGCTAATGAATGTATTTCCAACTGAACAAGTGGGTATAAAAATGTCATTTTTTTGGTAACAACTGTTAGGATTAATTGGGGGGAGGTAAAAGGCAGACAGTTGGGACCAGATGCAGAAACATAAAAGTAGAACAATTTTGAGGCAAACCAACTGCACCATAGGAGATAGAGAAACATTTATTTATCACATGGATCACATGCACTGGAGACATCTCCAGCATTCAAGAGGTTAAAAACCTCATTTATATCCATGACTATTTTGGGAACGTGTATTTATGTGTATATCTGTGGTACTTGTGCTTTGCCAGGGAATTGCTTCCTTCTGTTCTGTGCATATGACCTTTAGTACGTTATTAGGTAAGGTGAGGAAACACACTCTCAGTACAGATTGCCAATACTGGGGACTTTTAGTGCCAGTTTGCAGGGCTAGATTTATATCCCAGGCTCCCCTAGACAAGGCATTCTAGGAGCCTTTAGCCCTGCCCATAGTAACACCCCCATTCCTCACATGACCCTGCCCCAGTCCCATCCACTGTTATCTAGCACAGAAAATACCATTGGCCTATAACAAGGAAGAACAAAAAAGCTTTAACCCCTCGGTTGCTAGAGAGAGATCTCTAACGTATTGGGAAGCAATGTGTTGGAGATCACTCTAGCATTCAAGGGGTTAAATTACATCTTGTAAATCAGTATAAAACAGGTGCAGTGACTGGTACTGCTGTGGCCACACCCACAATTCATAACGTGGGTGTGGTCAGCACAGCTGAACCAGCAAAGTGCTCCATGGACATGACATCCGAGTCTGATCCAACCTATTATCTCTTCATCCAGGGTAGAAAGACAAATGCAGAGTGGCCATTAGGATTTTCAGGCCATAATAAGCTGAGTAGGGAGTTAATATTAAGGAGGTGCTAGTATTCCTTTAAGAAAGCATGAAAACTCAACATAGAGATTTTTTTATGTTTAATAATAATACTAACACTACGTATACTAATTCTACTAATAAAAATAATAATAAAAAGTTGATGGAGATGTGGCAGTTCCATGGTAGTGCTGTTGGTTCCATTCCCAGTCACAAATCTGAGCCCATAAAGGAAAATCCACGGAACAGCTGCTGGTCCTCTGAAGCGATGGGCGGCTCCAGTGCGTCCGTGGATGAAAACGGGCTTTCCTCTGCCACATAAAATTTGTTCTTCTCCATCAGCTGCAGAGAGAAGATGCACGCATTTCACTATCAACTCATCCACTTTCATATAAACAATGGCCCATACACACAAGGGTGGCATGGACTAATACAATTACACTGTAATACATGAGATGGGACATGTTTTTGGTGCTAGTCCTACTTAACACTAATTTACTAAGCAGTTTCCCCTCCATATGCCTCTTGTACCGAGGGGAAGTGTGCGGGTGATCTGGAGCCTCCCTTCCCTTTGTGCAGGGCACAGAGGAAAGTGTCAGAATGTTCCTTTTCCTTCATATGATATAGGGGAGGGTTCTGGACTTGATCACATTAAAGTCTGAATGACGATATAGTGTGTGCGCTGGCCTGCACTAAAGCCTTCATACACGCGTGTTTAGTACATACCCCAGAGTGCACACGTATGAGTTGGAGGCTAACGTGAAAAGAGATGTGCTAGTGGATTCATACAAAGCAGCTGCACAACAGGGAGCTAATACACATTCCCAAAATTCCTTATGAGCTAAATGGTTCTTTTAACAATGTAAATGCTACAGAGGTCTTCAATGCAATGCACTGGACACCGTTCTAGTAATCATTGGGTTAAAACCCCTATTTAAATTGATGTACATTTTTGTTGTCCCCTATGGTCAGGGCCGGATTTACATGTCGGGAGCCTGTAGGCACAGAAATCTAAAACGCCCCCCCCCCCCCCATTGGCCATCTCCATTGGACACCTACACAATATCTCAAATCTCCACATAACTATATTGCCCTCAAATTGCCACGCATTAGCTCCAACTTGCCCTCACATTGCCCCCATCAGCTCTACACTGCCCCCATCATCTTCTCTTTGCCCCAAGTATCCATTTCCTACCTCCATGGTGGTCCAGCGGCAGGAAAGGTCTGTGCCTCTTTCTACACAGACCTGTATGCTGTTGCTCCCGTGCGGTCTTGTCTTCAATAATGCAGAGTGCTGGGAGATGATGTAATCTCCCAGCTCTCTGCATTACTAAAGAGCCAATGAGGGAGCAATAGCATACAGGTCTGTGCCGAAGAAGGCACAGACCTTACCATGAGGCTGTTTACTGCTGCCACTGTGCACAGCGGGAGTGCTGTGAATAAAAGTATTTTCTTTTTTAATTGATTTCAGTGACAGGCGACCCTCTGTGGGGAGCGCCTATAGGCAGATGCCTACCCTGCCTATGGTATAACTACACAGAAAACACACTCCATGCAGATGGGCGGCCTTTGATCATGCCCCAGTGGTTATATATTGGGAGAGATACTCTGAGGTCCATGATCAATTTGGGAATGATGGACTGACAGGGGAAGGCTCTCATACACTCTGGGATTTTATTTAATCTCCATTCACATGTTAATTAATGTGCTTGTACCCATTTACTAATGCATGAGTACGAATTTATGGTTACAGCGCACAGTATTCTTTAGGTCAGGTCCTTGCAGATGGAGTCCATTTAAGTCAACAGGGAGGATAAAGCTAAGCATTACGCCTACAGGAAATTTAAATAATTACTATGACTTTAATTCTGTGCCCTAGCTGCGCACAGTCCTCCTGTCTGCTGTCCGACATGCAGGTTAATGTACTTACTTTTGGGAATGGTGGCTGTATGCGGCCTTTCTGTAGATCCTCCCAGTTGATACTGCGAAACAATGGGTGGCTGCAGATGGTATCAGCGACCTGCTGGCGTCGAACTGGGTCTTTGACCAGGAGCTGTGGAAAGAAACAAGATCATTTGGTATCTTAGTGTCTATTTGTAATAATATCGCTTCAGCCATGTCTGCAATGCTTTAACACTGCAGCTACGTTTAAACCTTAGGCACCCCTAAGCACCACCCATCACCACACCCCATTTGTTTACCTAAACACCGGTACCCAGCAGTATTCTCCTTTTCCTGGCACAGAAAATACCCTCAGCCTATTATAGACTGGCACCAACTTTCACAGTGCGTAGAAATGACTCAGGCATCCAGGGTGTTAAATAAAGATCATTAAAGCGGAACTACCATCCCTAAAAAACTTGATCTCTAATAATTCCCCATCTGGCGACTAGCTGCTCAGTAGCGCTAGTCACCAGAATTATTATCTTGTTAAATAGAATTATCCATTGTTCCCGGGCTGTCAGGCAGGACGGAGCACAGACATCTTTCCATAGTGATGCCAGTGCTGTCAGTCCCAGCTGTCTCTAGGAGTCGTTGCTAGTAGCCGTTCAGCTCCAAAAGGGACTGACAGTGCAGGCGTGCAGACGTCACTATGGAAAGATGTCTGAGCTCCGTCCTGCCTGTCCGCCTGGGAACAATGGCTAATTCTATTTAACAAGGTAATAATTCTGGTGACTAGCGTTACTGAGCAGCTAGTTGCCAGATGGAGAATTATTGGAGCTCAAGTTTTTTAGCGGAGGTAGTTCCGCTTTAAATTAATGGTAATATAAACTGGTAAATTGTCTAGACAGTCTAGGAGCAAGTGTCTGGTACAGGGGAGTTGGGAATGTCCTAACCACACCCACAATTTGGAATGTGGGTGTGGCCATCCAACCTGAGGTGCTGCTGAACATTTGGAGGTGTAAGAAATTCTCTACTCCGGTCCTGTGTAACACATTATAAAGGCAGACTATGTCTAGAGAGGACTTGTCACCATCCGTCCTAAGGTTAATGGTATATTCAGGGCTGCGGGTCCAGTCTGGATCATGATTACACCATGCACGTGTTAAGTACAATCCATAGGCAATATGCTTAAAGGAAGAGGAGCAATTCTGAGGCAAACCAAGTGTATCACAGAGATAAATCAAATTCCTATTGATTTAAATGGGGCTTCTAATACTGTAAATGCTAGAAGTCTGCAGATCATTGCAAAACAATGTATCAGAGATCCAGCTAGCATTCAAGAGGTTAAACTGACCAGTACATCAATGGAAATGTTTATTTGTCGCTATGATACAGTTGTTTATCCCAAAATTGTTCCACTTTTCCTTTGTGTGTGTGGCCTCTGTGTGCAGGTGTGAACTGGAAGACCAACATGACTATATTAACCCTTTAAGGATCAGGGTGTGTGCAATGCACTTCTTTGCAATATGATACACACCCCTCTGGTTCTTATCAGATGTAGGGCCTATGTACATTGACTCTTCATTTATATCTCCAATAAATAGACCAATGGGCTCCATATGAGGCTGGTGACATTAGTGATCGCAGGGTATTGGATCTTCATGGCGGCCTGTATAACCCTGCTCATACCTACCTTCCTGATCAAGTCCTTGGTGTGACTGCTGACTGATGATGGAAATGTCAGCTTCTGGCTGGATGGGGATTCTTCTGGAAATTCCCCGGTCACCATATTATACAAAATAGCTCCAAAGGAGTACCAGTCCACAGCCGTGTTGTACCGTTTCCCATTCTGTATCTGTCAGAAGAACAGAGAGAGAGAGAGATTACTTTCCATCTACTTGCAAGTCCAAAGCCATGGTACCTACCCATACACCTGCACAAAGCCACAGTAACTTACCCATACACCGGCACAAAGCCACAGTAACCTACAATGTACCGGCACAAAGTCACAGTAACCTACCCATACACCGGCACAAAACCACAGTAACCTACAATGCACCGGCACAAAGTCACAGTAACTTACCCATACACCTGCACAAAGCCACAGTAACCTAACCATACACCGGCACAAAACCACAGTAACCTACAATGCACCAGCACAAAGCCACAATAACCTACCCATACACCTGCACAAAGTCACAGTAATCTACCCATACACCGGCACAAAACCACAGTAACCTACAATGCACCGGCACAAAGCCACAATAACCTACCCATACACCTGCACAAAGCCACAGTAACTTACCCATACACCGGCACAAAGCCACAGTAACCTACAATGCACCGGCAGAAAGTCACGGTAACCTACCCATACACCGGCACAAAAGCACAGTAACCTACAATGCACCGGCACAAAGTCACAGTAACTTACCCATACACCGGCACAAAGCCACAGTAACCTAATAATGCATTGGCACAAAACCACAATAACCTAACTATGTACAGGCACAATGCCACAGTAGCCTAATAATGCACCAACACAATGCCACAGTAGCCTACCAATGCACTGACGCAAAGCAACAGTAACCTACCAATGCACCGGCACAAATCCACAGTAACCTACAATGCACCGAAACAAAGCCACAATAACCTAACAATGTACAGGCACAAAGCCACAGTAACCTAATAATGCACCAGCACAAAGCCACAGTAACCTACCAATGCACCGGCGCAAAGCAACAGTAACCTACCAATGCACCGGCACAAAGCCACAGTAACCTACGAATGCACCGGCAGAAAGCCACAATAACCTAACTGTGTACAGGCACAAAGCCTAAGTAACCTACCAATGCACCGGCACAAAGCCACAGTAACCTACCAATGTACAGGCACAAAGCCACAGTAACCTACCAATGTACAGGCACAAAGCCACATTAACTTACCAATGCACCGGCATAATGCCACAGTAATCTACCAACGCACAGACACAAAGCCACAGTAACCTACCAATGCACCGGCACAAAGCCACAGTAACCTACCCACTCACAGGTACAAAGCCACAGTAACCTACCCACTCACAGGTACAAAGTCACAGTAACCTACCATTGCACCAGCACAAAGACACATTAACCTACCCAGACAGAGGCACAAAGCCATAGTAACGTACCCATGTACAGGTACAAAACCACAGATCTCTAACCATATACAGACAAAACCACTGTAACCTACAAACTCATAGGTACAATGCTACAGCATCCAACACACACAGGCACAAAGCCACAGAAACAAATCCACACACATGCACAAAGCCACTGTAACCAATCAACAGAGAAATAGAAAAGCCAGGCAACCAATCCACAGACAGGCACGAAGCCAGGGTAACTAATCTATAGACAAGCATGAAGCTGCTGGTGGAACGCTAGAGCAAATCAACTGCACCACAGGGGGAAGATGCAACTTCCACACATGACTATTGGTTTAAATGGGACCTTTAACCCATTAAATGCTAGAAAGGTGTCCAACCCACTGACTTAAACATCCTATTTAAATCAACAGACATTTTTATACATCCATTATGGCACAGTAAGCTTGCACTAGAATTGATCCACTTTTGTTTTGTGCATATTGCCCCTAGTCTATAGAGTAAACAAATAATACAGATGTGGCCCTTTTGACCATGGTATATAAATGACCTAACAGTAGGTGGCGATACGATTGTTCACCAGAGCCTTTCTCTCCTCTGAAATAATCTGTTCCTTACCTCTGGGGCAATGTAGCCTTCCGTTCCTGCATAGCCAGTTGCCTTTTGGCCGCAGGTCATGGTCTCCACAGCAAGCCCGAAGTCGCCTATTTTAGTGTGACCATTGCTGTCTATGAGTATGTTCTCGGGCTTGAGGTCTCTGTAAAGAGGTAGAATGTAAGTGCCATCTGTCAGTGAGTTATAGAATACAGGAGGCACAGCAAAATCTACTGTATAGAGCTGTGATAGGACAGAAATGATAGTACAGAGAGCGCAAAGCTCTGATTGGAAAGAAAGGAGAGTGCAGTGCTCTGATAGGATAGATTGGAGGATGTGGAGAGAACCGAGCTGTGATAGGACAGAGATGAGAGAGCAGAGCTCCAATAGGATAGAGAGGAGAGCACAGAGAAGGCAGAACTGTGATAGAGAGGAGAACACAATGAGAGTGAGGAAAGGTATTTAGTATAGAAAGGAGAATGCAAAGAGAGCAAAACTGTGATAGGACAGAGGAGAGCTGAGAGAGAGAGAGCAGAGGTGTGATAGGTCAGATGAGAGCTCAGGGAGAGAGCAGAGCTGTGATAGGACTGAGGTGAGCTAAGGGAGAGCAGAGGTGTGATAGGACAGAACAGGATAGAACAGTGATGTGATAGGACAGAACAGGACAGAACACAGCTGTGATAGGATAGAATGATTATACAGGTAATACGGGAACATTATTATTTACCGGTGGATGATGCCTCTGTTGTGCAGATATTTTATCCCACACACAATCTCTGCTGCATAGAATCTGATGAACAGAAGAAAAAACAAGGATTTAACAGGTTGAAATGGGATATATTCAGCCAAAAGAGTAAATTGTGGTTCACATTTACAATGTAGCAGACAGAAAAGGGTGTGACCTAAAGGCACATTAACCATATTGTCGTGATGACAAGGGCGACATGAGAATCTCGTTCTTTTCATGCAGGGCGAGATTGTTATGTTGCCCTTGTCATCACGGCGATATGGATAATGCGCCTTTAGGATGCATGCTATTTTGTCTGCTACATTTTAAAAGGATACAATAAATTGTCAGATCAGTCCACAATAGTGTTCTCTGAGCCTCCACCATTCAGGACATTTTTTATATTTAAAGCGGAACTACCACCCTATAAACAGCCGCCACCCAATAATTAGGAATATAGCGACTAGCTTCTTAATACTGTTATTAGCTTCCACAAGTACCACATTTTGAAGTAATCCTTTATCTTCAGAGAATGGCAACCAGGCTTGGACGCAGACATCTTGCTCAGAGACGTCTGTGCACCTGCGCTGTCCATCCCGGTCTCTTCTAGGAGATATTGAATGGAGGCGAAAGGCACCGGAAGGGACTGACGACGCAGGTGCACAGACGGCTCTTCAGCAAGAAACCTGGCCATTAGTCTCTGATAACATAGGATTACTTCAAAACTTGTGGAAGATAATAGCAGTATTAAGATGCTAGTCGCCATATTCCTAATTATTGGGTGATGACTTTTTATAGGGTGGTAGTTCTGCTTTAATTTAGCAGAAATTTGTCCAGATGTTTGATATTTAAATGTGCTTAAGGGCCTTATGAGCAAAACAGTAGTGGAGTCATTCTGAGGCAAACTAACTGCACCACAAGGGAGGAAATAAAGATTCTCTGAAGTCCCTTTGGTTTAAATGGGTTTTAACCCCTTGAATGCTAGTAAGATCTCCAGCATATTGAGGAGTAATTTTTTGAGACCTTTCTAACAATTGATAGGTCAAACCCCATTTAAACCAGTAGAAAGTATTATTATTACTCAGATAGTATATTTTGTTCCAGAATTTCTTCTTTTATTTGGAAGACACGGCTATTGCAATGCGTGGTGTACCCCTCTGGCTCTCTGAAGGTTGACGTTTCCATTCCACCCACCTTGTGGTGATGTCAGTCCTACTCTACTTGGAATTCTATGGATTCCAGGGAACTTCATCCTACTGAACCCCTAGAATGGGCTCATGAGATTTGACCAAGGGTATGTAAATTAGATGATATTGCATCATAAAGGGGGAGCTTAACTGGCTGGGGACTTGTAATTGTGATATGGACGGGAAGTGGGAAGAACAAGGTGGGAAGGAGGAGAAGTGGGAAGAATGGGACGGGAAGGAGGAGAACTAGGTGGGAAGTGGGAAGAACAGGTACGGGGTGAGAAGGAGGAGAACTGGGTGGAAAAAAACAGGTACGGGGTGGGAAGGAGGAGAACTGGGTGGGAAGTGGTAATAACAGGTACGGGTTGGGAAGGAGGAGAACTGGGTGGGAAGTGGAAAGAACACGTACGGGTTGAGAAAGAAGAGAACTGGGTGGGAAGTGGGAATAACAGGTACGGGTTGGAAAAGAGGAGAACTGGGTGGCAAGTGGGAAGAACACGTACGGGTTGGGAAGGAAGAGAAGTGGATACAATTTTACAGTAAACTCACTAACCCCAGAGACCCAGTACTTAACTTGGGGCAGATCTGGAGAGTTCCCAGATATGATTCTATGTAAATAAGCTAATTGGCTTTCAGTGCCAGGCGCAGAGGGAACGTGATATAAGGATGGTGGAAACTTGGTTCAATGGGCATGGCTTTCATCACTGATCCTCCCCATTCAAATAGGGGGCACTTGGAGCTTCCCTACTGTCCCTAAATGCTATGACTAGGCTTCCTACACCCCACTTTCTATTTCTATATTTATCTGCCACATTGTGTTGGCCTTACTTTGTGGTGTCAGGATCCAGAGGTCCATTCTCTTGAAGCAGCTGGAACAGGTCCCCTTCGGAAAGATATTCCATGACAAAGAAGATGTTGTCCTGTTCCGGAAGAGACAGTGGGACAGAGATTACAATGAGGAACTTGCTAAGAACAGAGTAAACATGTTCTCTGTCCGCACACGTGTTTATGTTTCTGTCATTACTATACACATAACTACGTGTCCTGTCCTGTCTATCATACCTAAAGCAATATATAAATAACATAAAGCACTAGCCTGTGTAGCTCCCTGTGTGCGTAACCGCACATGCGCAGAAGAGACTGGCCAAACGCACTGATCCGGAGCGGGGAGCTCTGGATGGCTCACCGCCTGTCTGTGCTCCTGGCTCCGGGGCAGCAGCCGTGGCCTCTGGGTGGCACTTTAGCCAGTGTGTACACAGGCTTTCCTACTAGTAATGTATATAAGCACTGATGTCTCTGTCTTTGCTATACACATCACAGTGTGACCTGTCCTGTGTATCAGACCTAATACAATATATTGTACACATACACTCATGTCTCTTTCCTTCCTATGCACATTACTGCCCTGTGTATCAGTCTAGTTACAATATTGTGTATAGAAGTGTTTGTGTCTCCTACTGTACAATGTATAAAGGATTAGTGTAGGAAATTACCTGGGTCTGGAAGGCTGCATACATCTGGGTGAGAAATGGGCAGCCGGCAGCAGTCTCCATCACCCGACGTTCTACTAAGGTGGAGTCTTTGTCTCCCTCGAGGAGAACCTGCTTCTTGATTGCTTTCACAGCCACCCACTTAGAATTGATGGACCACCTTGCCAGCATGACCTGGAGGAGACAGGAGGAGAGGCCAGAGGGTTAGAGGGGGAGTCCAGGGACAGAGGCCAGAGGGTTAGATGGGGAGTCCAGGGACAGAGGCCAGAGGGTTAGAGGGGGAGTCCCTGTAACCATAGGAATATGTTTAATTCCTTATATGGTAGAGCTAATATGGACGAACAATGAGTTGGAGATGTCTCTACCATCCCTGGGTTTAAGAGTGCCAGAGGGCTACTAGGGGTAAAGAGACACAAATGGTAACATTCAAGCTGGGCTTCAGATTGTGTTTAACCCTGAGATGATCAGAGGAGTGTGTCAAGTACCGCTTCACAATGCATCATGCACCCCATTGTCCTCAAAGGACTAATATATTGGTAGAATCTCATATGGTAAAAGAGATGAATTTCTTCATAAGGAGTTGGGAAAGGGGAATTAAAGGAATAGCAATGTCACATGACTTTATATAAATAGACACACATGGGTGGGACTAGGGATGGAGCAAGTCTAATTGGTAGATAATTTGTGGAATTCTTTTCTGTATCTAGAACATTTGCTCAACAAATGCAGAAACATTCAGTGTAGCAGAAGTTCCCGACTGTTTGTAGAATTTACACAGACCAATTCAGGTGTGATCAACATGTGGCTTTCCAGCTGCTGTTATACTACAACTCCCATAGACTCAGCTGATCATTGTTTTTATTACGATAATCATGATGATAGGAAACAGCTGGACAACCACATGTTTCTCACTCCTGTTCCTCAGGCTCAGATATCATAGTGAACAGGAGCGAGGTTAGGAAGTCAGGGAAGAGTCATGGCTGATTGGGGATACAAGAGCACTGCCCAGAACTGGGGCTGGATGGAGACAGGTTCAAGGAATGGGTTGAAGAACAGAAAAATTGGAATCGGGAAGTCACAAGAACGGGACGTGATGGAACAGAGGGCAAATAATTCATGGGAACAGAAGAATAAGTCAGATGGAGTCACAGGAATACAGCTAGACAGAAAGGTTCACCAAACGTTGCATTTAAAACATTGTGCAGTTCCGCTCTGCATTAAGCACATCGCTGTGATGAAAAGGGCGACATGAGAATCTCACCCTGCATAAAAGCACAAGATTCTTATGTCGCATCCTTAAACGCAGCTTCAACTCAACCGGCAACATTGATGGCATACCTAAGGAATGAGAAGTAACATTGTGCATTACAAATGTAGCATGGTTAACACTTTCTAGTGGTGCACTGAAATGAAAATTCTGAACCGAAACCGAAACTTCAGGATGCAATTGGCCGAAAACCAAAACCGAAAAATTACTTTTTTTAATTTATAGGGTGATGACTAACAAAAGAAACAAAAAAATATAGTACAGCAAGTGCCCACACCAGCTCTAACTTGCCCCCCATCATCTCCAACTTGCCCCCACCAGCTCTACTTTGCCCATCAGCTCCAAGTTCCAACTTGCCCCCATCAGCTCCAACTTGTCCCCACCAGCTCTACTTTGCCCATCAGCTCCAACTTGCCCCCCATCAGCTCCACTTTGCCCCCACAAGCTCTACTTTGCCCCCATCAGCTTCAACTTGCCCCCACCAGCTCTACTTTGCCCCAGTCAGCTCCAACTTGCACCCCATCAGCTCCAACTTGCCCCCCATCTGCTCCACTTTGCCCCCACATGCTCTACTTTGCCCCCATGAGCTCCAACTTGCCCCCACCAGCTCCACTTTGTCCCAATCAGCTCCAACTTGCCTCCCATGAGCTCCAATTTGCCCCCACCAGCTCTACTTTGCCCATCAGCTCCAACTTGCCCCCCCATCAGCTACAACTTCCCCCCCATCCGCTCCACTTTGTCCCCCATCAGCTCCAAGTTGCCCCCGCATCACATACCTGTAGCTGCTGGAGCTCCCGTTTGTTCTCTTTAGTAATGCAGAGCGCTGGGAGATTATGTCGTCTCCCAGCATGCTCTGCATTACTAATGAGCCAACGGAGACGAGGGAGCTCAGTAGCTACAGGTCTGTGCTGAAGACCGCACAGACCTGTATGTATTGTGGTGCCGGGCGGGGGAGTCCGAAACGAGTGAAGTAAAATCTGCAGCACAGCACACGGATGCGCTTCAGCTGCAGCACACGGGGACATCACCAGCACAGCCACATACATCACTGCTGTTCTTGTTTAGCGTCTCCGTGTGCTGCAGATGAAGCGCATCCGTGTGCTGTGGTGCAGATTTTACTTCACTCGTTTCGGCTCCCCGTTTCTGCCATTTTTTTATTTCAGCTTTTTGCCGAAAATGCCATTTTTGTCCAAAATATTTCGGCCGCCGAACTTTTGGTGCACCCCTAACAGTTTGATTGCCAGAGAGGTCCCAAATCATTGGGAACCTCTCTGGCACTCAAAGAGTTAAGCTACATATTGAGCAAAGGACTAAAATCCCTAGGTATGTTTGTTCGGTTTGTAGCTTAACCTTTTGAGTGCCAGAGAGTTTCCCAATGATTGGGGACCTCTCTGGCACTGAAAGGGTTAATCATGCTAGAATTGTAATGTCTAATGTTGCTTGTCATTCCTTTTGTATGCCGGCAATGCTGCGGATTGAGTTGAAACACTGTTTAAGGACGTGACATGAGAATCTTGCGTTTTCATGCAGGACGACATTCTCATGTCACCCTTTTCATCACGGTGACATGCTTAATGCAGTGCATAGCTGCACAATACATTAAATGCAACTTTTAAAAGGATACCGGATAGAAGAGAGGTCAAGGGGTGGGAGCAGGACAGGAGAATAGAGCTGATGGAAGCACAGAAATGGGGCTGGTTAGAAGACAAATCAAGGATTGGACTGAAGTCAAAAGGAGAAGGTTGGGGGAGTCACATGAATAGGGCTGGATGGAAGGGAACTCAAGGAATAAGCTAGGAACAGAAGAGAAAGGCTGGGGGAGTCACAGCAATAGCACTGGGAAATGGAGAGGGATTAATGGCACTTGGAAAAAATAATGGGTGTGAAGGGGAGATTCAAGTAATTAATAAATCAATGTTTAGGGGTAGGAGGAGCACTGAAAGCACGTAGGGGAGATTTAAGAGGAAATATGGGGGTAACAGGAATGGACAACCCGGATATTTTTATACTGTGGTTTAATAGTGAATGATAAAACCCTACAACTGATCTGGAGAGGACATCACTTACCTTTCCGTAGGTGCCTTCCCCGAGTTCTCGATAAAACACAAAGTCATTAAGACTTAGTGATGTCCCGATGTTCAATTGGGATTTTGCCAGTGGAACAGAAATGTCACCTTTTGGGATGAACAAAACAAGATATTAATCATTAACAAAAACAGCCATTGGATTTCTAATCAGTGGAAAATTGTCAGTATTACAAGACTGAGTGCAGCAGTCAATGATCAGGGGCATTAGTGTGGAGATGTATTAGATGAGGGGCAGTTTACACCTTTTATTACCCAGTGAGCCTACAAGGATTTATACTTTCTCACTCTGCTGGAACTGGAGTTAGGACTCAACGGGCTGTCACTAAAGCTGTTCTTGGACTGTTTTTATCATCATCATCAGTAAGAGTCCAAGAGAGGCCAACGGAAAGCAAATTGCTCAATACATCATTATTTTCAGCAGATTAACCCTCTAAGGACCAGGGTGGTATGCCCCACATGATGCATTGCACATCCCATTGGTCCTTAACTCTTGGAGTGCCAGAGAGGTACGGAATGCATTGCTTTGCAATGCATTCCGTACCCATCTGGCACTCCAAGGGTTAAAGGATTAATCCTTTGAGCGTCAGAGGGCTTCCCAGTGCATTACTCTACAATGCATTCAATGCCCCCCTGGCACTCAAAAGGTTGCATAACCAAATTAAAGATGCTATTTACTAAGTCATGAGAGAAGTCAAGCAACTGATGTCATGACTGTGTTCAGATACGGCAGTGCACAGATATTTACCACGATCTGAATAAGCTGCTCTTTTCCTGGGAGGTTCTTCATCATCCCAGTTAGTGGTGGAACTCCTCTTTGCAGTACAGCCAGATGATATGAGAGGAGCTGCCATTCTCTTCTTCTTCTTTTGATGGTACCCTTCTTTTCCAGAGTGAGGGCGCTTGGTACCCTTTGCACCAATCACTGCCATGTTGGAAGTCATCTTGGTGGTCCCACCAAGACCTTTCTCTCCCTGCCCACCTCTCTCCTTCTTGAGATTTCTCTCCCTTTCTTTCTTACTGCTAGTATGGATTTGTAAAGCGCAAAAAAATATCGAAGTGCTCTAACAGTCTCACCTAATGGAGGTAGCCTATTAGCTCTGAACATCTAGTGTCAGTTCTTATAGTTTGAAGCTACAGTTGAATGATGTCACAGTGTTCCAAGAAGCCATTGCACAGTATGGTGAATGCCTACTATGGTAGCTCTAGCTATGAAAACAAGCACAGTTACTTATGAAGTCATTCTTGATTGCTATGTCATCTGGCTTGTTACCATGTCTAGCCATTACATCCTAATGTATAGAAATCAACTGCCTGTACTCACATGTAGATACGGTAGAGAGATATACAGGGCCTTATTAACCAACTCCAAATAAGTGCAGTTCTGGGCAAACCAACAACATCACAGGAGAGAAAATAATATCCCATTGATTTAACCCTTTGAGTACCAGAGGGGTATGCAATGTGTTGCATGCCTCTCTGGCACTCAAAGGGTTAAATGGGACATTTATTGCTTTGAATGCTACAGAGGTCTATAATGTATTGCTTCACAATGTGTTGGGTACCTTCCAAGCAATTCAATAGGTTAAAAGTCCCATTTAAATTAATGGGAATCTGTAGAATTTTCGTTCTCTCCCCCCCCCCCCCCCGCCCACTTGGTGTAGCTGGTTTGTCCAGAATTGCACCTCTTTATTTGATGAGTATGGCCTATAATGTATTTGTACCAATGAGTGGAAGCATGGGCTGTGACTTACAGTGGAGCCAACTGCAGTCCAAACCAGTCACAGAGTAAAGAACATTTAATGGTCCATAGTTATAAAAGCAAATTAGAGTTATTCTGGAGTAAACCATCTGCATCATAACGCCTGTACTCTTGCCGCTCTGCCAATGAAGAGACAAGATGGGAGGAGAGCAAAACAGGAATCTTTCTTTATTCGAATATAGAGAGAACAGTACAGCACATTAGCATGGAAAGAAAACTTGTTCTGTTCTGAAAATTATGAGCAGAGGGGGTATCTAATATACTAATAGCACACCCATTAGCAATAAGATGATTGGTTTAACAGAAAACAAGAATTGCAAAAATTACATATTCAGTAAACTACAACATTGCATATTTCGTTAGTCCAATAGTAAAGCATTAATATTGCTCCTCCACCCAAATAACATAATCAGTTTCCACCCTCTATTAGAATTACAAGCTTTGCATATTTGGAAATAACAAAACATTAGTTCTCAGTAAATGCAATACATTATGATTTTACCTAACTTAGCAAAATATCTTATCAATCTATGTGAAGGGGGGAGAGAATGAGCTGTGAGTTTCTCTTCTTATCAATATGTGTGCAGGGAGATGGGAGGGGTAAGAAAGTGTGACATAGGTTTTCTTTTTTTTTGGAGATCATAAAATTTCTGCTGTCTCTTTAGGTGCTGGTTAACCCTTCCCTTGCTATATTGTGTGATGTAGCTTATTTTTAAACACTTGATATTTGATAACAATCCCCCCTTTGGTCATTGGATCGCCTTATAAGTGTGATCCACATGACCACCTAAATGACTTGACCCTACTTGCCAGTAGGGGAGGGGATGGAGGTTACCAAAAGTAAAATTCACAAGGGTAGTCAGAGCGGTACACTGATGAGACAGGTAGTGAGAACACCGGCGAAACAGTCATCACTTGTTGAGCCAGTACCAAATATTGTCCTGTGTGTATTTTCATGATGCACAGGTCCCACGTAGGTAGGTGATGCAATAAACCCACTTGATGATTCAAAGAGGCAGGCAGTGCCATAGGCCTGCTTTTTAATCCCACGGAGGCAGGCTGTCAGGGATTATTGTGCCCTGACAAAACACCTGCGTGATGATCTCACGGTGGCAGGCGGTGCAAGAAGCCTGCTTGCTGGTCTGCGATGGTAGGTGGTCAGGGAGTATTATGCCTGTCAAAACACCTACTTGCTGGTATTCCGGAACAAAAGCCTCAGGCCTTCACCCTGTTCTACCTCCCACTGGGCATCTGCTGGGCACTGGGAGGGTGCAGGGCCTTTATCTTGCTCAGACTCTGGTGCAGCTGTCACTCTGGTGTGGTGTACCCAGGTCTTTCCTTTATGTAGCTTGACTGCGCTGTGACTTGTCATCAAAATCTGGAATGGACCTTTCCACTAGGGCTCCAAACGGTCTGTTCTCCAGGTCTTTACATACACCCACCCTCCAGGCTGGAGGGGATGCACTGGACCAGCCAAAGGCAAAGGCTGTTGTTGGACAGAATATCTGTGAAGGGAAGAAAGGGTAGACTGCAGGGCAGTTACATAGCCCCCGATCTGCTGATTACCAGTCTCTAAGGTAGGTCCCTGATGCTGAACAATCCTGTTCCAGGGCCTAACAAAAAGGATCTCATAGGGATTCAACTTTAGAGTCTTTAAGGGGGTTTGCTCTGATGCAAGTCAGAGCCATTAGGAACTGTCCATTTGAGTTCAGTACACAGTATGGTGATATTTCCATTCAACCTTCCACCAAAGTAATACACAATTCTTTACAATGTCTCTAGTCTGACTCAATAGTTCTTAGTACGCCAAATCTTGGAATTACTTCTCTCATTAACTCCTTAGCTACTGATCCTGCAGTAGCACTTTTCCAGACAAAGTCTCTGGCCACTTAAACAATTAATCAATTATAACCAAAATATACTGTACAGGTGGCAACTCAATGTATCTGGTATGTCACACAAGTTCTAACAATTTTCTGACTTACTATGCACAAACCTGGTCCTACAGCTATCCACAGCAAGGTGTTTGCCATAACATCACTTCCCTGATGAGTGTTCTCATACATATTGCGCAAAATCTGCACCATGACCAACCTAGGCAGAAATACCCTGCCATCTGGGTTAACCCAGCTACTATCAATCAACTGGGCATGGTACTGATATGCCAACTTTACCAGTCCTCAGGGGTATATACAGCCTACACCTTTGTTAATAGCAGAATCATTATTGTGGGATTACCACAGATATTCTGAAGATAGGGGTTCAAGGCAGCTACTGCAACAAACTCTCCCCTCTCTCCCACAAAATAGCAAAAACATGAACAATGTCAAAAACATATTTTGAATCAGTGAAAACATTTACAGATTGGTCTCAGGGACATTGCAACGCTTTAGTCAATGCTATGATTTCAGCACCCTGAGCTGAGAGAAAATTAGGGAGTCCCACAGCTAAAACAAATAGTTCCAATTCAGGGTTAGGGAGGGGAACATCACTCAGGTCTGGTCTGGGTAAAGTTAATTCCTCCAGGGCTTCTACACAGTCAGGTTCTGGAGAGTCACTTTGTCACTTGGCAATAGGGTAACTGGTTTTGGCAGAGTTAAAGCAGGGGCAGACATCAGCACCAACTTCAGACTGTCACAATCACACACAGATAGTTCATCCCATACTATCCTGTCAGGCAAATCATATTTGTCCACTATTGGTCTTAACCCTTGCCTAGCTTCTTTGCTGATGGGGAACTATCTGACTTAGACCAGTCCTGTGTTAGGCTACAAGTCAATAATGGGTTGGGCATCTCTAGCAACCCATGGCTTTCCAGCTGCCAAACAGCAGAGGGTACTGAGCGCAGCACTTCCTCCAGGACTATCCTGGGAAATGTGTCTCAATTCCATCTGGAGTCAGTTCATAATACACAGATACATATACTTATATCTCGTCAGTGACAATGTAATTCCTGTCCTTAATTTAGTCAACAGATCCCTTCCATATAGTGCAGTGGGGCATAACTCTGATAGGAGAAAACTTATCCTGGACAATAGTCCCTTCTATGGTAACTTCCATAGGTTGTATACATGGCATAGAGGAGGGACTTCAATCCACCCCTTCCATGTTGGTAGTTTTCTCACTAAGAATTCCCCCTCTGTACTGTAGGCTAATACTATAAATACTGCTCCTGATACACTCTATTCTGTCCTATAATGGGAGTCATTTCTGTCTGTATCACCACTGCCATATACACCTTCTTCCTGGGGATTTCTGTCTGTATCACCATTACCATATACACCTTCTCCATGGGGATGTCTGTCTGTATCTTTGTACATAACTTCTCTCTTTTTCTCCATCACTTCACTTACTGGCTTACACAACACACTCTGAGTCCTACTCAAATTCCTCTGAATGTCTGAATTATTCTGTCAACAAAGTCATCTGGTCTCAAAAGGGGTGTCAGAGTCTAGATACAATAAAACATTAATACATTATCAGTCGTGTCATTAAGAGGGCTTATCAGTCTCTAATTAAATCAGAAGTTAATTTTCTATATGTATCAACAATCCTTTAACCCCTTCCTGTCACATTCAGGGAAGCAGTATTATCAGTTTGCTATATATACATATATATAACTAGTTCTTCTGGAGGTTAAATCACATGAAAACACATTCTCATTACATTCAGTACTCTTATTGCTTAAAAACATTAACATTTACTTTTTCCTTAAGTTTTACACATTTTCTAAAAACCCAAAATCAGGATCCCACTTACCCAGCGACTGCAGTCTTTGTCTCAGATTAACCACTGTGTCTCTCTCCAAACACCCCCTGTCGGCGGCCAACCGACACCCATACTGGCCAGACCTTAGTACATAAGAGCACAAAAGTCTGCCAGTCAAATTCCTTAGACCCATGGGTAACTAGATGACTGGTCCCTGAAACACTGAAGAGGTTCACTCTTCCACTTACTGGACTCTATACCCATGCGGCCTATACCAAGGAAAACAAAAGTACCTAGTACAAAACTGGGAAAAACTGGTGCACCAAATGATCACAAAACAAGGATTTATGTATATAAAATACAACACCTTACCTACAGGATGAGACACACGGTTAGCCTGACTGATTCCTGTTAGCTCTTGTCCTGGATTCTTAGGACTCCAATGGATTGGAGTGAACTGGTCCTGTAAGATCAGTGAAGGGCATGCACAGGGATGGACACAATAGATCCACTTTAGCCGGCTTACCTATACATGCCTTGTCACTGGTCCAGCAGGTAAGAAACGCAGTTCCTCTGTCGATTGGGGTCCCATCTGGGGTCGCCAATTTGTTAGCAAAACGCCTGTACTCTTGCCGCTCTGCCAATGAAGAGACAAGATGGGAGGAGAGCAAAACAGGAATCTTTCTTTATTCGAATATAGAGAGAACAGTACAGCACATTAGCATGGAAAGAAAACTTGTTCTGTTCTGAAAATTATGAGCAGAGGGGGTATCTAATATACTAATAGCACACCCATTAGCAATAAGATGATTGGTTTAACAGAAAACAAGAACTGCAAAAATTACATATTCAGTAAACTACAACATTGCATATTTCGTTAGTCCAATAGTAAAGCATTAATATTGCTCCTCCACCCAAATAACATAATCAGTTTCCACCCTCTATTAGAATTACAAGCTTTGCATATTTGGAAATAACAAAACATTAGTTCTCAGTAAATGCAATACATTATGATTTTACCTAACTTAGCAAAATATCTTATCAATCTATGTGAAGGGGGGAGAGAATGAGCTGTGAGTTTCTCTTCTTATCAATATGTGTGCAGGGAGATGGGAGGGGTAAGAAAGTGTGACATAGGTTTTCTTTTTTTTTGGAGATCATAAAATTTCTGCTGTCTCTTTAGGTGCTGGTTAACCCTTCCCTTGCTATATTGTGTGATGTAGCTTATTTTTAAACACTTGATATTTGATAACATAGGGGACAGAATAACAGTTACTTTTAAATTAGATCAGGTTTTTAACCCCTTGATTGCTAGAGATGTCTCCAATACATTGTGAGGCAATGCATTGGAGACCTCTCTGGCATTCAGGGGTTACAAAGCTGTACTCAACTGCATGGTAATTAGGGATTTTTATTTGTTACCTAGGGTGCAGTTGGTTTAATCCAGAATAACCACAGTTTTGCTCTTCCTCCCAGTGTGAGTAGAGATTTCCCTCCAGCATGATTTCCTAGCTTGTAACTGACAGCGAATCACAGATCACAATGCCATGACCGTTGGCCAATCACAGTTCTCTAATTATGCTCTGTGATTGGCCGTCCTTCTCTTCCTGTATGGTGGCTTTACAGGAAAGATACATGCAGTAAAGGCAAAGAGTTCTATACACGTGTAGGATTCTCATGGGACTTGTTCCTGGAGCAAAGTTTGCTGTGAACTGACACCTCTAGCACAAGGTTATATAGGACTGACCATGTCTCCATTTTCTTAAGTACCAGAGGGGTATGCAACGCATTGCAGAAAGGAGCTCAAAGGGTTAAATTCTTTCAAGAGAGGGCTGTTGCTCTGGCATCCAATGTATTACATTTTATTATATTACATTATTTAGTAACGTAATATTTGACAGAATTTTGCTGCACACCCTGTACTGGCACACAAAAAGGTCAATTGTTCATATTCGTTTTAACCTTTTGAGTGCTAGATGGGTATACAACACATTTCTTTGTAATACATTGCATATCCCTCTGGCACTCAAAAGGTTAAGAGCAGTAAGTAATGCCCTCTCCTTCAAACAAGGTGACATAGTAACACATACGTCCCAAATATCCCTCTTTAGGAGGGACAGTCTCTCTTTGAGACCCAAATCCCTCTGTCCATCTTTCCCACCCTGCTGTCCTGCCTCTGTCCATCTTTCCCACCCTGGTGTCCCTGTGTTTAGGAGATCAGACTGTGTGGTTAAGCAGGGGTAGATAACCATGGGACTCAAGAGTTAGCAACAGTGCATGTTTTTGAGAAATCTGTGCTTAGTCACTTTAATAAAACAACCTGTGCTGATTCAGGGATATCCTAAAAACATGCACTGTTGGTAGCTCTTGAGGATCAGGGTTGGCTACCCCTGTGTGGTGTGTCTATAAGTGTATCACATTGCTCCACAGAAATGAAACTCACATTAATGTTTCTTTAACCCCTTAAGGACCATCACACATGTCCTGCAGTTAAAGGGATAGTAATGTCTGATTGAAGCAATTGTTATTTTGTAGATATTAAAAAAATGCATTATTTGAGGATAGTCTGGTCTCTCAAACCTTTATAGTTTGAGAGATATACAATGTTAAAGTTCCCCCCTCCCCTTTCACAGTAGTCAGCTGTATTGCTGACAGCATGAGATCCTGGTCCCGGGACTGGACGGCTGCTCTTCAGCAGAGCTGAAATAGCGATACCTAAAAATAAATACTTAATTAGAAAGGTCTACAAAGTGTGCTTGTAAACCAGGCACACTTTGCAGACAGTTTCAATGAAGTATTTATTTTTAGATAGGGCTATTTCGGCTCTGCTGAAGAGCCGTCATCGGTTCGCCTGACTCGAATCTTCTTCTGTCAGCTATACAGCTGAGGTCTGAGAAAGTGGAGGGAGGGGGGAACTTTAACATCGTATATCTCTCAATCTATAAAGGTTTGAGAGACCAGACTAACCTCAATTAATTTTTTTTAAATATCCACACTATAACAATTGCTTAAAAGCAGACTTACTATCCCTTTAAGGACTGGTGACAGTCTTGGCACAACACGGAATTCCGGGGTCTGTGTGCTAAAAACAAAATTGTGGTCCTAACGGCCACTCCCTGCCAGATTGGGCGGTCATTAGCGTGTTAAATTTCAATATATACGTGATTATACCTTAGTTTGTGTAAATAAAATCCTTTGATCTTTCTCTAAATAATTTAGGCATTTACAGAAGGAGATGTCAATAGGTCATAAAAATAATATAAAAATTATTGGCAATTCCCCACCCCCAATCCACACCCCCAGCAACACTACCTAAAACACTAGTGTCCGTCATCAGCCATTTGAAATGTTTGGAGGTATGGAATCAGTCTATCACTGTGATGCTGCAATTGTGACAAACAGTAAATCATCATAATTGTTAGGATTATTTCATTTCTACTTAACACTGTGCAGTGAGGAGAGAAACATATAGCGTTTAGGGACAGTACACACTTACAGTCAGTGGGGGAGAGTATAAAACTGAAGTAATAAAGAAAGTGTCTGTAAAATTGTGTGAGTGAAATAAAGATATGTATAACTGTTTAGCGACATTTTCACTAATTCCAGTCAATCAACTTTTTTTGAAAAGTGGAGAAGAAATGGTGTTGTCCAAATAAGAATTGCGTTGCAACATATGTGTAAAGAAATTTGCTAAAAAAAAGGCCAGTTTTAGTGAATAAATGTTAATGCTCGGTATAACCTGTTCTTAACCCTTTGAGTGCCAGAGGTGTACGCAACGCATTGCAAAGCAATGCATTGCATACCCATCTGGCATTCAAAGGGTTAATGGAAGTAAATAGTGGCAGCTATGGGTATCCTTTCAAAACGTTGCATTTAATACATTGTGCGGCTACACGCCGCGTTCAGCATGTTGCAGTGATGAAAAGGACGACATGGGAATCTCTCCCTGTATAAAAGCTCAAGATTCTCATGTCACCTCCTTAATCGATGATTCAACCCATAAGTTATAACTTCTTGTTTTAAGCATTGGATTCTTAGAAGAAAAATAACGTAGTTAGAACTCTAAAAATGTCCATAATTTGTTTAGCAAATATGGTAGCAATTACAGTATAACATGAAGCTGGCAAGTTTTGTTAAGACTTTGAGTGCCACATTGCATTGCCTCTGTGATGCTTTAATCCTTTTTCTTAAATAAACAATTTGCTATTCTATTTACATGACAATAGAAAAGTAAAACACAAAACTGTATAACACATTCTTATAATTTCACTTTTATTTAAACATAGATTCTTCTGTTTACATTTTCAAAATGGATATCAAGATATCTTTTCAACACTGGAATGGGAAAGATTAGCTCTTGCACATTTCTGACAGGTGCAGGGAGACACAAATTCATGAGGTCTCAAATATTCCATTTTTATGATAGACTTAAAAGCTCCTTCTTCTTCTTCTTCATCATCTTCTTCTGTGTTACCATATTGTCGTGGGTCCAGTGTTGGTTTTCCTACTAGAACATTCATCCATATGTAGCGTTGAAGGTATGCACACTTGATATAAAAGAACACTGTTGATGAAGGTGAACATAGTTGAGAAAAATGTATAGTATTTGCTTTTAATTTGTGGTACTTCTCAAATCATATCCCATCACAGTTTGGTTTGATGAACTAAGTAATTTTGTAATAAACAGGTCAGCATTTTGTTTCATTTCTCCATCCAGAAGAGCAACGTCAAAATTACTCAACAGTTTTCCTGATGAAATTACTGTTTTAAGTGCCATAGGTTTTGTCCCCATCTTGCTTGTCGTATCAGAACCAGTTAAACTATGAATAAGGAAATAAGCAATCTGAAAGAGAGTATCACTTCTACTTTGAGTACTTGCTGATTTACAGACTGAAGGCACTAATTCTTGTAGGAACCTTTACCACTGCTTTGGCCGTGACTGTTCATATTCCATTTCAGATTTTTGTAGGTCACCTGTGTCACCAAACTTCCCACTTAGTTTAAATTCATAACTTTTTCCTTCTTCATGAAATATAGTTACACATTTTCTAAGTACATCAGTAGATAATACTTTATCCAGAAGCGAAATGTAGTCAGTGTTGTATGCATAGACAAGCTGGAATAATGTCTTTACCCTTGGGTACGAAAAGCATACACTGTCAGCATACACCTCGATGTTCATGGACTTCATTTCTCTGTTTGATGTTGTATGGGTTGGATTTTGCTTCATAAATTCATCATGAAGATCAGATGGTGCATAACCATTTGTCTGAAAATTCCCACTCTCTACAAATTTTTTCGATCATCTTGATCTTTGTTTTGATCGAGGATACTTTCCATTGAGTATGATGTTTTAAATTTGTTATTGTATGTTTTCATAAAATTACTATGATACATAATATCTGAGGCGAACACACGTTCTTTCAGAAATGTCATCTTTAAAAATCTTTGTTGCATCAAGAAATTCATGTGCTCTTCCAGGTTCTCAGATGTGGAAAAGTTGTGTATCTCTCTTACATTTGGTCTGGTTGTAAATAACACATACTGTTGATTGTGGTTTTGCTCCACTTAATCTGGGCATGCGGTTTCTTTCTTGTGGATTATTGTAGTCTTTTGACGTACCTTGTGATGATTGTTGACTGATAGAAGAATGGTATAAAAGAGGAGTATTTTTGGGGCAGTAAGAGAGGGAAACAAGAGAGGAGCAGCATGTGAGAGAAGACTACAAGAATCATAATGTAAGCCCAGGAGAGAAGCAGACCAGAAACCAAGATTAGTGCTGGAGGGTGTGAGGAGATTGTCATCATATTATTTACTATTATCCAATTTAATTCAATGTTTTCTATGTCTGTGACTCATAATTTTGTTTAATTTATGTATATACGATCCAAACTGTAACAGTATTTTCATTTTGTACATAATACAATCGTTTTTATTATCACTTATTTGTGTGTTTTCTTTGTAATTGTACCCTCGGTAAGAGGGGCTATAGAATTTCTTACATGCAGTTGGAGCTAAGGACACACAGAGTTGGATCAACACTCCGCGGGGCCCTAGGCAAAGTACCAGTTTGAGGCTCCCCTCCACCCCCCCCCATATACACACATTGCTAAGTTTCATACCGTCACCCTTATAAATGCCTCCTTGTCACCCCACTCATTTATACTTGTAACACAACCACAATAATGACAACTCTGTCTATGCTAGTAACTGATTACAGACCACCTCTTTAAATCCACAGAATGCTATCTGCCACCCTCATATCCCAGTGTTAATCCTCCAGCCCAACTTTTGTAGCTGCTCAGTCAAATCCCCATAACAATGTAAAATTAGAAAGGTATACGGATGTTACCAACAGCTCTTTGACGGACACATAACTAGTCCTTCTTTTAAACACAGTAATTATATACATATATTTGATTGCTCAGAGATGGGCTATTATTTTGGCATTAGAGCTTCATCCCAGTTCTAAATGGATTCAGAAAGCTGCAGTGGTACAGCATAAAAACCTACAACAACAATACATGGAGAAAATATAATGTAAATATCTCTGTACTTACATTCTCCACAATAAAAGCACACAGGGAATTTTGGGTGTGAGTCTTCCCTGTTAAGAGACCATTTGAGTAGAACACGAAGCTCTTTTCCAATGTCCAGATTAAGATATATGAACTCCAAATCGAGTAGATCGATATAAGGTATAAATTTATTAAAAATACATATGTAAAACAAACATATGCTTAATTAAAATAAAAACACTTAAAATAAAAATTCTAACTGTATCCCAACATGTTTCTTGGTCATTCAGACCATTTCTTCAGGGGAAATAGTAACAATCTACTCGACACGGTATACAACTAGATACATATGTTGCCATTATATAATGAGCTATATTGATTGGTTCATTTGAATTTGTTATGACCAGTTAGATTAGACCAGTTAATTGATGAGTAGGAAGTGTGGGGTATATCTAGTTGTATACCGTGTTGAGTAGATTGTTACTATTTCCCCTGAAGAAATGGTCTGAATGACCTGTGAACTGTGTTTGAATGACCCCTGCTGAGACTTTCACTAGGACTTTTCTTTATTACACAAAGGAGACCTCTGACTGCTTGGGGCCAACATTTGGAGCTATCAGCTAAGGTACTTCTGGTCTTCTGCCCACAGTCCTCATAGAATTATTATCATCTAGCCTCCTATCCGACAGTTTTTGGTGGAGACCAGGACACACATACCAAGGTATATCCCCATCATCGGCATCATTGACAACTATATCCAGCATGGGACGGCTGAGGGAAAATGACTGGGAAGATACCTCTATTCAGCTCAGACTGGTACTTCACAGATGGGAGAAGTAATCCACCTTTCATTATTTGTTATCTACTTTTTAATCATCTCAGTAAGTGTATACACAAAGCTCAGCAAATACAGTTGTAGTCAAAATTTACAGACTTTCAGCTGTTTGAAATTAACAGTTCAAACAAAAGCAATTGAAATAACTCAACACAACGAATGCTTCAGGTGGTTTCCCCAAATTCAACTAAAAATGCAACTTATATTGACTTCTCCAGTCTCAAAGTTATTCAACCCCTTCATGACAAGCATCTTTACTACTTAGTAGAACACCCTTTTCCTGTTATGACCTGCTGCAAATGAGATGCATAGCCAGACACCAGCTTCTGGTAGCGTTCATGAGGAATCTTAGCCCATTCCTCATGAGCAATGGCCTCCAATTCAGTAATATTCTTGGGTTTGTGTGCAGCAACCGCATTCTTCAAATTCCACCAGAGATTTTCTAGAGGGTTCAAGTCAGGTGACTGTGATGGCCACTGTTGAATCTTACAGGACTACTTCTGCAACCAAGCCTTGGTGGAACTTGAGTTATGCTTGGGATCATTGTTCTGTTGGAAGGTCCAATCACGCCTAACCTTCAGGTTCCACACAGACGACATGACATTTTCTCCTAGGATTTCCTGATACCTCAATTAATCCATCATACCTTCCCCACGCTGCAGGTTTCCAGTGCCAGAGGATGCAAAGGAGCCCCAGGACATCACCGAGCCACCACCAAGCTTAACTGTAGGCAGAGTGTTTTTTTCTCCGTAGGCTTCATTCTTCTTACTCCAGATATACCGCTGATACATCGGGCCAAAAAGTTCCAGTTTTGTTTCATCTATCCATAGAACAGAATGGAATGGAATGGAAGCCTTCTGCGTTTAGTATGCACCTTACTGTGCTCACTGAAACCTCAGTGCCTTTTGCCACTCAAGGGTTTTTCTGAACCTGCCTTCTCAGAAATCTTCCTTTTTCTGCCCCTTCCAGGTAGTGTAACAACTGTTCCTTTGTCTTTGAACTATGCTTCCAACTGTGTCTCTAGGAACATTCAGTGCCTTCGATATCTTTTTGTATCCAGTTCCTTGTTTGTGAAGGGCTATGATCTCTTCTCTTAACTTTTTGGACAATTCTTTTCCACATTTCTAACATGCAGTAAAATGTGACACTCAACAAACCCCTGGCCAGTTCAGGTATTTCATGTGTTCCAGCTCAAGTACACCTGGTGCAACTAATGAAGCCCTTGATTAGTTGCATCAGGTGTGCTTGACACAACATCTGCTTTGCATATTTGTGCTGTTGTGAAGGATTCAGAGGGTTGAATAACTTTGAGACTGGAGAAGTAAATATAAGTTGCATTTTCAGGTGAATATGGGGAAACCACTTGAAGCATTTATTGTGTTTAGCTATTTCAATTGCTTTTATTTGATTTGTTCATTGCAAACAGCTGAAAGTCTGTAAATTTTGACAGTAAATCTGATTTGCAATGGGGGTTGAATAATTTTGATTACAACTGTATATATGACTCCATCTCCACTATGGACTTCTATTTCCAATATATATATATATATTGCATTGTTTTTATATTGGTTTTAGATCACTTTAATTACCATAAAATCTCGGGTATATATACACATTTTTACCCCATTTCACCTTATGTGAAGTAGGGGGGTGCGTATTATACAAAAGTGAAAAAAAAAACACCAAAATAGATCACCCTGGTATCCCTGTGTTTAGGAGATCAGACTGTGTGTTGTGTATATAAGTGTATCACCCTGGTGTCCCTGTGTTTAGGAGATCAGACTGTGTGTTGTGTATATAAGTGTATCACCCTGGTGTCTCTGTGTTTAGGAGATCAGACAGTGTGGTGTGTATATAAGTGTATCACCCTGGTGTCCCTGTGTTTAGGAGATCAGACAGTGAGGTGTGTATATAAGTGTATCACCCTGGTCTCCCTGTGGTTAGGAAATCAGACTGTGTGGTGTGTATAGAAGTGTATCACCCTGGTGTCCCTGTGTTTAGGAGATCAGACTGTGTGGTGTGTATATAGTGTATCACCCTGGTGTCCCTGTGTTTAGGAGATCGGACTGTATTGTGTGTATATAAGTGTATCACCCTGGTGTCCCTGTGTTTAGGAGATCAGACAGAGTGGTGTGTATATAAGTGTATCACATTGCTCCACACCAATACAACGCAGATTAATGTCTGTTTAACCCCTTAATGAACACCTTATCCAGCGCATGGGTGGCCGTTAATGACCAAATAGCTTTTTTTTCACAATGAATTATGGGATGGCAGATCAGCGTGCAGCTGTGCTGCCATCCCAGAATTACACGAAGTGCCAGGACCGTCAAAGGACTTTAACCAAAGCAATGCGTTGCGTACCACTCTGGCACTCAAAGGGTTAAGTGCCGGAACTGGCATGACACATCATATGTCACTAAAGGGTTAAATCTCAGTATATATGTGTATAAATTAGTCTGTGTACATAAAATACTTTGGTCTTGTTTTAAATCATTTGTTCAGTTACACAAAGAGAGGTGACTAGGTCATGAAATAACCAAAAAATCTGAGTATGCGCTGCTCGCCAGCCACGATCCCAGCAACATCACCGAAAACACCAGTGTCCCTCTTTGGCCATTTGTAATGTTGGGAGATATGTTAGCATAGTTGATGAGGCTGAAAAAAGACATGTGTCCATCAAGTTCAGACCATGCCAAATCACCCCTGTTGTTCCAGAGGAAGGAAAAAAAACAGGTAATGAATGTATTTCCAATTGAACAACAAGTGGGTATAAAAATGTCATTTTTTAGGCGTCCTGTACCAAGTCCTGTATAATTAGTACATGGGACTAGACATGGCAGGTTCCTTTTAATACTTTGAGTGCCAGAGGGGTAAGCAATGCACTGCATACCCCTCTGGCATTTAAAGGGTTAACCAAGTGGTAACTTTGGGAATTTGTATTTATACTCCATGGTGCATTGGGTTTGTCCCCGGAAATGCTCCATTTTTTTGGTAACAACTGTTAGGATTAATTGGGGGGAGGTAAAAGGCAGACAGTTGGGACCAGATGCAGAAACGTAAAAGTAGAACAATTTTGAGGCAAACCAACTGCACCATAGGAGATAGAGAAACATTTATATTTCACATGGATCACATGCACTGGAGACATCTCCAGCATTCAAGAGATTAAAAACCTCATTTATATCCATGACTATTTTGGGAATGTGTATTTAAGTGTATCTGTGGTACTTTTGCTTTGCCAGGGAATTGCTTCTTTCTGCTCTGTGCATATGACCTTTAGTACGTTATTAGGTAAGGTGAGGAAACACACTCTCTGTACATATTGCCAATATTGTAGACTTTTAGTGCCAGTTTGTAGGGCTAGATTTACATCCCAGGCTCCCCTAGACAAGGCACTCTAGGAGCCTTTAGCCCCGCCCATAGTAACACCCCCATTTCTCACATGACCCTGCCCCCAGTCCCATCCACTGTTATCTAGCACAGAAAATACCCTTGGCCTATAACAAGGAAGAACAAAAAAGCTTTAACCCCTTGGTTGCTAGAGAGAGATCTCTAACGTATTGGGAAGCAATGTGTTTGAGATTGCTCTAGCATTCAAGGGGTTAAATAACATCTTGTAAATCAGTATAAAACAGGTGCAGGGACTGGTACTGCTGTGGCCACACGCACAATTCAAAATGTGGGTGTGGTCAGCACAGCTGAACCAGCAAAGTGCTCCATGGACTTGACATCCGAGGCTGATCCAACCTATTACCTCTTCATCCAAGGTAGAAAGACAAATGCAGAGTGGCCATTAGGATTTTCGGGCCATAGTACGCTAAGTAGAGGGTTACTATTAAGGAGGTGCTAGTGTTCCTTTAAGAAAGCATGAAAACTCAACATATAGATTTTTTTGTTTATTAATAATACTAACACTACTAATCCTAATTCTACTAATAAATTAATAATACAAAAGTTGATGGAGGTGTGGCAGTTCCATGGTAGTGCTGTTGGTTCCATTCCCAGTCACAAATCTGAGCCCATAAAGGAAAATCCACGGAACAGCTGCTGGTCCTCTGAAGCGATGGGCGGCTCCAGGGCGTCCGTGGATGAAAACGGGCTTTCCTCTGCCACATAAAATTTGTTCTTCTCCATCAGCTGCAGAGAGAAGATGCACGCATTTCACTATCAACTCATCCACTTTCATATAAACAATGGCCCATACACACAAGGGGGGCATGGACTAATACAATTACACTGTAATACAGGAGATGGAACACGTTTTTTGGTGCTAGTCCTACATAACACTAATTTACTAAGCAGTTTCCCCTCCATATGCCTCTTGTACCGAGGGGAAGTGTACGGGTGATCTGCAGCCTCCCTTCCCTTTGTGCAGGGCACAGAGGAAAGTGTCAGAATGTTCCTTTTCCTTCATATGATATAGGGGAGGGTTCTGGACTTGATCACATTAAATTCTGAATGACGATAGCGTGTGTGCGCTGGCCTGCACTAAAGCCTTCATACACGCGTGTTTAGTACATACCCCAGAGTGCAGACGTGTGAGTTGGAGGCTAAAGTGAAAAGAGATGTGCTAGTGGATTCATACAAACCAGCTGCACAACAGGGAACTAATACACATTCCCAAAATTCCTTGTGAGCTAAATGGTTCTTTTAACACTGTAAATGCTACAGAGGTCTCCAATGCAATGTACTGGATACCTTTCTAGTAGTCATTGGGTTAAAACCCCTATTCAAATCAATGGGAATTTCTTTGTTGTCCCCTATGGTATAGCTGGTTTGCTCAGAATTGCTCAATCTGTATTTGTGTGTATCTCACTCATTGTATAACTACTGAGAGAACACACTCCATGCAGATGGGCGGCCTTTGATCATGCCCCAGTGGTTATATATCGGAAGAGATACTCTGAGGTCCATGATGAATATGGGAATGATGGACTGGCAGGGGAAGTCTCTCATACACTCTGGTATTTTCCTTCATCTCCATTCACATGTTAATTAATGGGCTTGTACCCATTTACTAATGCATGAGTACGAATTTATGATTACAGCTCACAGTATTTCTTTAAGTCAGGTCCTGGCAGATGGAGTCCATTTAAGTCAACAGGGAGGATAAATCTAAGCATTACACCTACAGAACATTTAAAAAATGACTGTGGCTTTAATTCTGTGCCCTAGCTGCGCACAGTCCTACTGTCTGCTGTCCGACATGCAGGTATGGCAGCATATTAGGTTAATGTACTTACTTTTGGGAATGGTGGCTGTATGCGGCCTTTCTGTAGATCCTCCCAGTTGATACTACGAAAGAATGGGTGGCTGCAGATGGTATCAGCGACCTGCTGGCGTCGAACTGGGTCTTTGACCAGGAGCTGTGGAAAGAAACAAGATCATTTGGTATCTTACTGTCTATTTGTAATTATATCTCTTCAGCGATGTCTGCAATGCTTTAACACTGCAGCTACGTTTAAACCTTAGGCACCCCTAAGCACCACCCATCACCACACCCCATTTGTTTACCTAAACACCGGTCCCCAGCAGTATTCCCCTTTTCCTGGCACAGAAAATACCCTCAGCCTATTATAGACTGGCACCAACTTTCACAGTGCGTAGAAATGACACAGGCATCCAGGGTGTTAAATAAAGACCATTAAAGCGGAACTACCATCCCTAAAAAACCTGATCTCTAATTGCGGCTAGTTGCTAAGTAGCGCTAGTCACCAGAATTATTATCTTGTTAAATAGAATTATCCATTGTTCCCGGGCTGACAGGCAGGACGGAGCACAGACATCTTTCCATAGTGAGGTCTGCACTCCTCCGCTGTCAGTCCCAGCTGTCTCTAGGAGTCGTTGCTAGGAGCCGTTCAGCTCCAAAAAGGACTGACAGCGCAGGCGTGCAGACGTCACTATGGAAAGATGTCTGAGCTCCGTCCTGCCTGTCCGCCTGGGAACAATGGATAATTCTATTTAACAAGGTAATAATTCTGGTGACTAGCTCTACTGAACAGCTAGTCGCCAGATGGAGAATTATTGGAGCTCAAGTTTTTTAGCGGAGGTTGTTCCGCTTTAAATCAATGGTAATATAAACTGGTAAATTGTCTAGACAGCAAAAACCAGGAGCAAGTGTCTGGAAGAGGGGAGTTGGGAATGTCCTGACCACACCCACAATTTGGAATGTGGGTGTGGTTATCCAACCTGAGGTACTGCTGAACATTTGGAGGTGTAAGAAATTCTCTTCTTCGGTCCTGTGTAACACATTATAAAGGCAGACTATGTCTAGAGAGGACTTGTCACCATCAGTCCTAAGGTTAATGGTATATTCAGGGCTGCGGGTCCAGTCTGGATCATAATTACACCATGCACGTGTTAAGTACAATCCATAGGCAATATGCTTAAAGGAAGAGAAGCAATTCTGAGGCAAACCAAGTGTATCACAGAGAATAAATCAAATTCCTATTAAATTAAATGGGGCTTCTAATACTGTAAATGCTAGAGGTGTGCAGATCATTGCAAAACAATGTATCAGAGATCCAGCTAGCATTCAAGAGGTTAAACTGACCAGTACATCAATAGAAATGTTTATTTGTCGCTATGATACAGTTGTTTATCCCAAAATCGTTCCACTTTTCCTTTGTGTATGTGACCTCTGTGTGCAGGTGTGAACTGGAAGACCAACAGGACTATATTAACCCTTTAAGGATCAGGGTGTGTGCAATGCACTTCTTTGCAATATGATACACACCCCTCTGGTCCTTATCAGATGAAGGACCTATGTACATTGACTCTTCATTTATATCTCCAATAAATAGACCAATGGGCTCCATATGAGGCTGGTGACATTAGTGATCGCAGGGTATTGGATCTTCATGGCGGCCTGTATAACCCTACTCATACCTACCTTCCTGATCAAGTCCTTGGTGTGACTGCTGACTGATGATGGAAATGTCAGCTTCTGGCTGGATGGGGATTCTTCTGGAAATTCCCCGGTCACCATATTATACAAAATAGCTCCAAAGGAGTACCAGTCCACAGCCGTGTTGTACCGTTTCCCATTCTGTATCTGTCAGAAGAACAGAGAGAGAGAGAGAGATTACTTTCCATCTACTTGCAAGCCCAAAGCCATGGTACCTACCCATACACCGGCACAAAGCCACAATAACCTACCCATACACCGGTACAAAGCCACAGTAACTTACCCATACACCGGCACAAAGCCACAGTAACCTACCCATACACCGGTACAAAGCCACAGTAACTTACCCATACACCGGCACAAAGCCACAGTAACCTACCCATACACCTGCACAAAGCCACAGTAACCTACCCATACACCTGCACAAAGCCACAGTAACCTAATAATGCACCGGTACAAAGCCACAGTAACCTACCCATACACCGGCACAAAGCCACAGTAACCTACCAATGCACTAACGCAAAGCCACATTAACCTACCCATACACCGGCACAAAGCCACAGTAACCTACCCATACACCGGTACAAAGCCATGGTACCTACCCATACACCGGCACAAATCCACAGTAACCTACAATGCACCGAAACAAAGCCACAGGAACCTAATAATGCACCAACGCAAAGCCACAGTAACCTACCAATGCACCAACGCAAAGCCACAGTAACCTACCAATGCACCAACGCAAAGCCACAGTAATCTACCAATGCACCGGCACAAAGCCACAATAACCTAACTATGTACAGGCACAAAGCCACAGTAACCTACCCATACACCTGCACAAAGCCACAGTAACCTACCCATACACCTGCACAAAGCCACAGTAACCTAATAATGCACCTGGTACAAAGCCACACTAACCTACCCATACACCGGCACAAAGCCACAGTAACCTACCAATGCACTAAAGCAAAGCCACATTAACCTACCCATAGACCGGCACAAAGCCACAGTAACCTACCCATACACCGGTACAAAGCCATGGTACCTACCCATACACCGGCACAAATCCACAGTAACCTACAATGCACCGAAACAAAGCCACAGGAACCTAATAATACACCAACGCAAAGCCACAGTAACCTACCAATGCACCAACGCAAAGCCACAGTAATCTACCAATGCACCGGCACAAAGCCACAGTAATCTACCAATGCACCAACGCAAAGCCACAGTAACCTACCAATGCACCAACGCAAAGCCACAGTAATCTACCAATGCACCGGCACAAAGCCACAATAACCTAACTATGTACAGGCACAAAGCCACAGTAACCTACCCACTCACAGGTACAAAGCCACAGTAACCTACCTACTCACAGGCACAAAGTCACATTAACCTAACATTGCACCAGCACAAAGACACATTAACCTACCCAGACAGAGGCACAAAGCCATAGTAACGTACCCATGTACAGGTACAAAAATCTAACCATATACAGACAAAACCACTGTAACCTACAAACTCATAGGTACAGTGCTACAGCAGCCAACCCACACAGGCACAAAGCCACAGAAACAAATCCACACACATGCACAAAGCCACTGTATCCAATCGACAGAGAGATAGAAAAGTCAGGCAACCAATCCACTGACAGGAGCGAAGCCAGGGTAACTAATCTATAGACAAGCATGAAGCTGCTGGTGGAACGCTAGAGCAAATCAACTGCACCACAGGGGGCAGATGCAACTTCCCCACATGACTATTGGTTTAAATGGGACTTTTAACCCATTAAATGCTAGAAAGGTGTCCAACCCTCTGAAATAATCTGTTCCTTACCTCTGGGGCAATGTAGCCTTCCGTTCCTGCATAGCCAGTTGCCTTTTGGCCGCAGGTCATGGTCTCCACAGCAAGCCCGAAGTCGCCTATTTTAGCATGACCATTGCTGTCTATGAGTATGTTCTCGGGCTTGAGGTCTCTGTAAAGAGGTAGAATGTGAGTGCCATCTGTCAGTGAGTTATAGAATACAGGAGGCACAGCAAAATCTACTGTATAGAGCTGTGATAGGACAGAAATGATAGTACAGAGAGTGCAAAGCTCTGATTGGAAAGAAAGGAGAGTGCAGTGCTCTGATAGGATAGATTGGAGGATGTGGAGAGAACCGAGCTGTGATAGGACAGAGAGGAGAAAGCAGAGCTCCAATAGGATAGAGAGTCGAGCACAGAGAAGGCAGAACTGTGATAGAGAGGAGAACACATAGAGAGTGAGGAAAGGTATTTAGTATAGAAAGGAGAATGCAAAGACAGAAAACTGTGATAGGACAGAGGAGAGCTGAGAGAGAGAGCAGAGGTGTGATAGGACAGATGATAGCTCAGGGAGAGAGCAGAGGTGTGATAGGACGGATGAGAGCTCAGGGAGAGAGCAGAGCTGTGATAGGACTGAGGTGAGCTCAGGGAGAGCAGAGGTGTGATAGGACAGAACAGGATAGAACAGAGATGTGATGGGACAGAGAGGACAGAACAGAGCTGTGATAGGATAGAATGATCATACAGGTAATAAGGGAACATTATTATTTACCGGTGGATGATGCCTCTGTTGTGCAGATATTTTATCCCACACACAATCTCTGCTGCGTAGAATCTGATGAACAGAAGAAAAAACAAGGATTTAACAGGTTGAAATGGGATATATTCAGCCAAAAGAGTAAATTGTGGTTCACATTTAAAATGTAGCAGACAGAATAGGGTGCGACCTAAAGGCACATTAACCATATTGTCGTGATGACAGTGGCGACATGAGAATCTCGTTCTTTTCATGCAGGGCGAGATTCTTATGTCGCCCTTCTCATCACGGCGATATGGATAATGCGCCTTTAGGATGCATGCTATTCTGTCTGCAACATTTTAAAAGGATATAATAAATTATCAGATCAATCCACAATAGTGTTCTCTGAGCCTCCTCCGTTCAGGACATTTTTTATATTTAAAGCGGAACTACCACCCTATAAACAGTCGCCACCCAATAATTAGGAATATAGCGACTAGCTTCTTAATACTGCTATTAGCTTCCACATTTTGAAGTAATCCTTTATCTTCAGAGAATGGCAACCAGGCTTGGACGCAGACATCTTGCTCAGAAACGTCTGTGCGCCTGCGCTGTCCGTCCTGGTCTCTTCTAGGAGGCATTGAATGGAGGCGAAAGGCACCGGAAGGGACTGACGACGCAGGTGCACAGACGGCTCTTCAGCAAGAAGCCTGGCCGTTAGTCTCTGAAGATATAGAATTACTTCAAAACTTGTGGAAGATAATAGCAGTATTAAGATGCTAGTCACTATACTCCTAATTATTGGGTGATGACTTTTATAGGGTGGTAGTTCCGCTTTAATTTAGCAGAAATTTGTCCAGATGTTTGATATTTAAATGTGCTTAAGGGCCTTATGAGCAAAACAGTAGTGGAGTCATCCTGAGGCAAACTAACTGCACCACAAGGGAAGAAATAAAGGTTCTCTGAAGTCCCTTTGGTTTAAATGGGGTTTAACCCCTTGAATGCTAGTAAGATCTCCAGCATATTGAGGAGTAATTATTTGAGACCTTTCTAACAATCGATAGGTCAAACCCCATTTAAACCAGTAGAAAGTATTATTTGTACCCAGATGGTATATTTTGTTCCAGAATGACTTCTCTTTTATTTGGAAGATACGGCTATTGCAATGTGTTGTGTACCCCTCTGGCTCTCTGAAGGTTAACGTTTCCATTCCACCCACCTTGTGGGGATGTAAGTCCTACTCTACTTGGAATTCTATGGATTCCAGGGAACTTCATCCTACTGACCCCCTAGAAAGGGCTCATGTGATTTGACCAGGGGTATGTAAATTACATGATATTGCATCATAAAGGGGGAGCTTAACTGGCTGGGGACTTGTAATTGTGATATGGACAGGAAGTGGGAAGAACAAGGTGGGAAGGAGGAGAAGTGGGAAGAATGGGATGGGAAGGAGGAGAACTGGGTGGGAAGTGGGAAGAACAGGTACGGGCTGGGAAGGAGGAGAAGTGGGTGGGAAGAACAGGTACGGGTTGGGAAGGAGGAGAAGTGAGTGGGAAGAACAGGAACGGGTTGGGAAGGAGGAGAAGTGGGTGGGAAAAACAGGTACGGGGTGGGAAGGAGGAGAACTGGACGGGAAGTGGTAATAACAGGTACGGGGTGGGAAGGAGGAGAAGTGGATGGCAATAACTGGTACAGGGTGGGAAGGAGGAGAAGTGGGTGGGAAGTGGGAAGAACAGGTACGGGTTGGGAAGGAGGAGAAGTGGATAAAATTTTACAATAAACTCACTAACCCCAGAGACCCAGTACTTAACTTGGGGCAGATCTGGAGAGTTCCCAGATATGATTCTATGTAAATAAGCTAATTGGCTTTCAGTGCCAGGCGCAGTGGGAACGTGATATACGGATGGTGGAAACTTGGTTCAATGGGCATGGCTTTCATCCCTGATCCTCCCCATTCAAATAGGGGGCACTTGGATCTTCCCTACTGTCCCTAAATGCTATGACTAGGCTCCCTACACCCCACTTTCTATTTCTATACTTATCTACCGCATTGTGTTGGCCTTACTTTGTGGTGTCAGGATCCAGAGGTCCATTCTCTTGAAGCAGCTGGAACAGGTCCCCTTCGGAAAGATATTCCATGACAAAGAAGATGTTGTCCTGTTCCGGAAGAGACAGTGGGACAGAGATTACAATGAGGAACTCGCTAAAAACAGAGTAAACATAAAATGTTCTCTGTCCGCACACACGTGTTTATGTTTCTGTCATTACTATACACATAACTATGTGTCCTGTCCTGTCTATCAGACCTAATGCAATATATAAATAACATAAAGCACTGGCCTTTGAAGCTCCCTGTGTGCGTAACCACACATGCGCAGAAGAGACTGGCCAAACGCACTGATCCGGAGCGGGGAGCTCTGGATGGCTCACCGCCTGTCTGTGCTCCTGGCTCCGGGGCAGCAGCCGTGGCCTCTGGGTGGCACTTTAGCCAGTGTGTACACTGGCTTTCCTACTAGTAATGTATATAAGCACTGATGTCTCTGTCTTTGCTATACACATCACAGTGTGACCTGTCCTGTGTATCAGACCTAATACAATATATTGTACACATTCACTCATGTCTCTCTCCTTCCTATGCACATTACTGCCCTGTGTATCAGTCTAGTTACAATATTGTGTATAGAAGTGTTTGTGTCTCCTACTGTACAATGTATAAAGGATTAGTGTAGGAAATTACCTGGGTCTGGAAGGCTGCATACATCTGGGTGAGAAATGGGCAGCCAGCAGCAGTCTCCATCACCCGACGTTCTACTAAGGTGGATTCTTTGTCTCCCTCGAGGAGAACCTGCTTCTTGATTGCTTTCACAGCCACCCACTTAGAATTGATGGACCACCTTGCCAGCATGACCTGGAGGAGACAGGGGGAGAGGCCAGAGGGTTAGAGGGGGAGTCCAGGGACAGAGGCCAGAGGGTTAGAGCGGGAGTCCCACAGGGGAGATCCTGTAACCATAGGAATATGTTTAATCCCTCAGATGGTAGAGCTCATATGGACGAACAATGAGTTGGAGATGTCTCTACCATCCCTGGGTTTAAGAGTGCCAGAGGGCTACTAGGGGTAAAGAGACACAAATGGTAACATTCAAGCTGGGCTTCAGATTGTGTTTAACCCTGAGATGATCAGAGAAGTGTGTCAAGTACCGCTTCACAATGCATCATGCACCCCATTGTCCTCAAAGGACTAACATATTGGTAGAATCTCATATAGTAAAAGAGATGAATTTCTTCATAAGGATTTGGGAAAGGGGAATTAAAGGAATAGCAATGTCACATGACTTTATATAAATACACACACATGGGTGGGACTAGGGATGGAGCAAGTCTAATTGGTAGATAATTTGTGGAATTATTCTCTGTATCTAGAACATTTGCTCAACAAATGCAGAAACATTCAGTGTAGCAGAAGTTCCCGACTGTTTGTAGAATTTACACAGACCAATGCAGGTGTGATCAACCTGTGGCTTTCCAGCTGCTGTTACACTACAACTCCCATAGACTCAGCTGATCATTGTTTTTATTATGATAATCATGATGATAGGAAACAGCTGGACAACCACATGTTTCTCACTCCTGTTCCTCAGGCTCAGATATCATAGTGAACAGGAGCGAGGTTAGGAAGTCGGGGAAGAGTCATGGCTGATTGGGGATACAAGAGCACTGCCCAGAACTAGGGCTGGATGGAGACAGGTTCAAGGAATGGGTTGAAGAACAGAAAAATTTGAATCGGGAAGTCACAAGAACGGGACGTGATGGAACAGAGGTCAAATAATTCATGGAAACAGAAGAATAAGTCAGATGGAGTCACAGGAATACAGCTAGATAGAAAGGTTCACCAAACGTTGCATTTAAAACATTGTGCAGCTCCGCTCTGCATTAAGCACATCGCTGTGATGAAAAGGGCGACATGAGAATCTCACCCTGCATAAAAGCACAAGATTCTTATGTCGCATCCTTAAATGCAGCTTCAACTCAACCGGCAACATTAATGACATACCTAAGGAATGAGAAGCAACATTGGGTATTACAAATGTACCATGGTTAACACTTTCTAGGGGTGCACCGAAATAAAAATTCTGAACAGAAACCCACCAGCTCTACTTTGCCCCAGCCAGCTCCAACTTGCACCCCATCAGCTCCAACTTGCCCCCCATCAGCTCCACTTTGCCCCCACATGCTCTACTTTGCCCCCATCAGCTCCAACTTGCCCCCACCAGCTTTACTTTGCCCATCAGCTCCAACTTGCCCCCCATCAGCTCCACTTTGCCCCCACAAGCTCTACTTTGCCCCCATGAGCTCCAACTTGCCCCCACCAGCTCCACTTTGCCCCAATCAGCTCCAACTTGCCCCCCATGAGCTCCAATTTGCACTCAAAGAGTTAAGCTACATATTGAACAAAGGACTAAAAACCCTAGATATGTTTGTTCGGTTTGTAGCTTAACCCTTTCAGTGCCAGAGAGTTTCCCAATGATTGGGGACCTCTCTGTCACTGAAAGGGTTAACCATGCTACAATTGTAATGTCTAATGTTGCTTGTCATTCCTTTTGTATGCCGGCAATGCTGCGGATTGAGTTGAAACACTGTTTAAGGACGTGATATGAGAATCTTGCGTTTTCATGCAGGGCGACATTCTCATGTCATCCTTTTCATTACGGTGACATGCTTAATGCAGTGCGTAGCTGCACAATACATTAAATGCAACTTTTAAATGAATACCTGATAGAAGAGAGGTCAAGGGGTGTGAGCATGACAGGAGAATAGAACTGAGGGAAGCACAGAAATGGGGCTGGTTAGAAGACTGATCAAGGATTGGACTGAAGTCAAAAGGAGAGGGTTGGGGGAGTCACATGAATAGGGCTGGATGGAAGGGAACTCAAGGAATAAGCTAGGAACAGAAGAGAGAGGCTGGGGAGTCACAGGAATAGTACTGGGAAATGGAGAGGGGTTAATGGCACTTGGAAAAAATAATGGGTGTGAAGGGGAGACTCAAGTAATTAATAAATGAATGTTTAGGGGTAGGAGGAGCATTGAAAGCACATAGGGGAGATTTAAGAGGAAATATGGGGTAACAGGAATGGACAACCCGGATATTTTTATACTGTGGTTTAATAATGAATGATAAAACCCTACAGCTGATCTGGAGAGGACATCACTTACCTTTCCATAGGTGCCTTCCCCGAGTTCTCGATAAAACACAAAGTCATTAAGACTTAATGATGTCCCGATGTTCAATTGGGATTTTGCCAGTGGAACAGAAATGTCACCTTTTGGGATGAACAAAACAAAATATTAATCATTAACAAAAACAGCCATTGGATTTCTAATCAATGGAAAGTTGTCAGTATTACAAGACTGAGTGCAGCAGTCAATGATCAGGGGCATTAGTGTGGAGATGTATTAGATGAGGGGCAGTTTACACCTTTTATTACCCAGTGAGCCTACAAGGATTTATACTTTCTCACTCTGCTGGAACTGGAGTTAGGACACAACGGGCTGTCACTAAAGCTGTTCTTGGACTGCATTTATCATCATCATCAGTAAGAGTCCAACAGAAAGCAAATTGTTCACTACATCATTATTTTCAGCAGATTAACCCTCTAAGGACCAGGGTGGTATGCCCCACATGATGCATTGCACATCCCATTGGTCCTTAACCCTTGGAGTGCCAGAGGGGTACGGAATGCATTGCTTTGCAATGCATTCCGTACCCATCTGGCACTCCAAGGTTTAAAGGATTAATCCTTTGAGCGTCAGAGGGCTTCCCAGTGCATTACTCTACAATGCATTCAATGCCCCCCTGGCACTCAAAAGGTTGCATAACCAAATTAAAGATGCTATTTAGTAAGTCATGAGAGAAGTCAAGCAACTGATGTCATGACTGTGTTCAGATACGGCAGTGCACAGATATTTACCACGATCTGAATAAGCTGCTCTTTTCCTGGGAGGTTCTTCATCATCCCAGTTAGTAGTGGAACTCCTCTTTGCAGTACAGCCAGATGATATGAGAGGAGCTGCCATTCTCTTCTTCTTCTTTTGATGGTACCCTTCTTTTCCAGAGTGAGGGCGCTTGGTACCCTTTGCACCAATCACTGCCATGATGGAAGTCATCTTGGTGGTCCCACCAAGACCTTTCTCTCCCTGCCCACCTCTCTCCTTCTTGAGATTTCTCTCCCTTTCTTTCTTACTGCTAGTATGGATTTGTAAAGCGCAAAAAAATATCGAAGTGCTCTAACAGTCTCACCTAATGGAGGTAGCCTATTAGCTCTGAACATCTAGTGTCAGTTCTTACAGTTTGAAGCTACAGTTGAATGATGTCACAGTGTCCCATGAAGCCACTGTACAGTATGGTGAATGCCTACTATGGTAGCTCTAGCTATGAAAACAAGCACACTTACTTATGTTCTAAAGTCATTCTTGATTGCTATGTCATCTGGCTTGTTACCATGTCTAGCCATTACATCCTAATGTATAGAAATCAACTGCCTGTACCCACATGTGGATACGGTAGAGAGATATACAGGGCCTTATTAACCAATTCCAAATAAGTGCAGTTCTGGGCAAACCAACAACATCACAGGAGAGAAAATAATTTCCCATTGATTTAACCCTTTGAGTACCAGAGGGGTATGCAATGTGTTGCATGCCTCTCTGGCACTCAAAGGGTTAAATGGGACATTTATTGCTTTGAATGCTACAGAGGTCTACAATGCATTGCTTCACACTGTGTTGGGTACCTTCCAAGCAATTCAATAGGTTAAAAGTCCCATTTAAATTAATGGGAATCTGTAGAATTTTCATTCTCCCCCCCCCCCCCACGTGGTGTAGTTGCACAATTGCACCTCTTTATTTGATGAATATGGCCTATAATGTATTTTTACCAATGAGTGGAAGCATGGGCGGTGACTTACAGTGGAGCCAACTGCAGTCCAAACCAGTCACTGAGTAAAGAACATTTAATGGTCCATAGTTATAAAAGCAAATTAGACTTATTCTGGAGTAAACCATCTGCATCATAGGGGACAGAATAACAGTTACTTTTATATTAAATCAGTTTTTTAACCCCTTGATTGCTAGAGATGTCTCCAATACATTATGAGGCAATGCATTGGAGACCCCTCTGGCATTCAGGGGTTACAAAGCTGTATTCAACTGCATGGTAATTAGGGATTTTTATTTGTTACCTAGGGTGCAGTTGGTTTAATCCAGAATAACCACAATTTTGCTCTTCCTCCCAGTGTGAGTAGAGATTTCCCTTCAGTCATGATTTCCTAGCTTGTAACTGTCAGCGAATCACAGATCACAATGCCGTGACTGTTGGCCAATCACAGTTCTCTGATTATGCTCTGTGATTGGCTGTCCTTCTCTTCCTGTATGGTGGCTTTACAGGAAAGATACATGCAGTAAAGGCAAAGAATTCTATACATGTGTAGGATTCTCATGGGACTTGTTCCTGGAGCAAAGTTTGCTGTGAACTGACACCTCTAGCACAAGGTTATATAGGACTGACCATGTCTCCATTTCCTTAAGCAGCACAAGTTTGACTAAAGAGACGGCTAAATGTTTTTAAGCACCAGAGGGGTATGCAATGCATTGCAGAAAGGAGCTCAAAGGGTAAAATTATTTCAAGAGAGGGCTGTTGCTCTGACATCCAAGGTTTTACATTTTATTATATTACATTATTTAGTAACGTAATGTTTGACAGAATTTTGCTGCACACCCTGTACTGGCACACAAAAAGGTCAATTGTTCATATTAGTTTTAACCTTTTGAGTGCTAGATGGGTATGCAAAACATTTCTTTGTAATACATTGCATACCCCTCTGGCACTCAAAAGGTTAAGAGAAGTAAGTAATGCCCTCTCCGTCAAACAAGGTGACATACGTCCCAAATATCCCTCTTTAGGAGGGACAGTTCCTCTTTGAGACCCAAATCCCTCTGTCCATCTTTCCCACCCTGGTGTCCTGCCTCTGTCCATCTTTCCCACCCTGGTGTCCCTGTGTTTAGGAGATCAGACTGTGTGGTTAAGCAGGGGTAGATAACCATGGGACTCAAGAGTTAGCAACAGTGCATGTTTTTGAGAAATCTGTGGTTAGTCACTTTAATAAAACAATCTGTGCTGATTCAGGGATATCTTAACCCCTTAAGGACCGGCGGTCCTGGGACATTTCCGTCCCATAATGACCGCATAGGAGCACTTGGACGCGCGGTACATGTGACCTGTCGCGTGTATCGGCGCGTCATTATGGGACCTGATAAAGATCGCTCCGATCTTGGAGCAGGCAAATTCAGGCCCTATTTTTACTTACAGCGCTCCCGGTAGAGCGCTGTAAGTAAAAAGTACGTGACGTACTATGACCGTCATCGGTCCTTGAGTATTTCAAGGACCGTGACGGTCCTGGTTTAGTCAAGGGTCCTTAAGGGGTTAAAAACATGCACTGTTGGTAGCTCTTGAGGATCAGGGTTGGCTACCCCTGTGTGGTGTGTATATAAGTGTATCACATTGCTCCACAGCAATGAAACTCACATTAATGTTTCTTTAGCCCCTTAAGGACCATCACACATGTCCTGCAGTTAAAGGGATAGTAATGTCTGATTGAAGCAATTGTTATTTTGTAGATATTAAAAAATGCATTATTTGAGGATAGTCTGGTCTCTCAAAACTTTATATTTTGAGAGATATACAATGTTAAAGTTCCCCCCTCCCCTTTCACAGACATCAGCTGTATTGCTGACAGCATGAGATCCTGGTCCCGGGACTGGACGGCTGCTCTTCAGCAGAGCCGAAATAGCGATACCTAAAAATAAATACTTAATTGGAAAGGTCTACAAAGTGTGCTTGTAAACCAGGAACACTTTGCAGACAGTTTCAATTAAGTATTTATTTTTAGATAGCACTATTTCGGCTCTGCTGAAGAGCTGTCATCGGTTCGCGTGACTCGAATCTTCTTCTGTCAGCTATACAGATGAGGTCTGAGAAAGTGGAGGAAGGGGGGACTTTAACATCGTATATCCAGGCCTTAAAAGTTGAAGTCCTTTGCTACTAGCCAGACCTGAAAAGTTACTCGCCACTGCAAGCCATAACATACCCACCAGGGCTGAATTTCTACTCGCCAGGACTAAATTTTCACTCGCCATTGGCTAGTGGCGAGTGGAAATTTTGAGCCCTGGTATATCTCTCAATCTATAAAGGTTTGAGAGACCAGACTAACCTCAATTAATTTTTTTTAACTATATACACTATAACAAATGCTTAAAAGCAGACATTACTATCCCTTTAAGGACTGGTGACAGTCTTGGCACATCACGGAATTCTGGGGTCTGTGTGCTAAAAACAAAATTGTGGTCCTAACAGCCACTCCCTGCCAGATCGGGTGGTCATTAGGGCGTTATATTTCAATATATACGTGATTATACCTTAGTTTGTGTAAATAAAATAGTTTGGTCTTTCTCTAAATAATTTAGGCATTTACACAAGGAGATGTCAATAGGTCATAAAAATAACCTCAAAATTATTGATAATTCCCCACCCCCAATCCACACCCCCAGCAACACTACCTAAAACACTAATGTCCCTCTTTAGCCATTTGAAATGTTTGGAGGTATGGAATCAGTCTGTCACTGTGATGCTGTAATTGTGACAAACAGTAAATCGTCATAATTGTTAGGATTATTTCATTTCTACTTAACACTGTGCAGTGAGGAGAGAAACATATACAATTTAGGGACAGTACACTCTTATACGCAATAGGGGAGAGTATAAAACTGAAGTAATAAAGAAAGTGTCTGTAAAATTGTGTCAGAGTGAAATTAAGATGTATAAATGTTTAGCGACATTTTCACTAATTCCAGTCAATCAACTTTTTTTGAAAAATGCAGAAGAAATGGTCTTGTCCAAATAAGAATTGTGTTGCAACGTATGTGTAAAGAAATTTACTAAAAAAAAGGCAGTTTTAGTGATTAAATATTAATGCTTGTTATAACCTGTTCTTAACCCTGTGAGTGCCAGAGGTGTATGCAACGCATTGCAAAGCAATGGCATTCAAAGGGTTAATGGAAGTAAGTAGTGACAGCTATGGGTATCCTTTCAAAACGTTGCATTTAATATATTGTGGGGCTACACGCCGCGTTCAGCATGTTGCAGTGATGAAAAGGACAACATGGGAATCTCTCCCTGTATAAAAGCTCAAGATTCTCATGTCACCTCCTTAAATGACGATTCAACCCATATGTTATAACTTCGTGTTTTAAGCATTGGATTCTTAGAAGAAAAATAAAGTAGTTAGAACTCTAAAAATGTCCATAATTTGTTTAGCAAATATGGTAGCAATTACAGTATAACATGAAGCTGGCAACTTTTGTTAACCTTTTGAGTGCCAGAAGGGTATGCAACACATTGTGTTGCCTCTGTGATGCTTTAAACTTTTTTCTCAAATAAACAATTTGCTATTCTATTTACATGACAATGGAAAAGTAAAACACAAAACTGTATGACACATTCTTATAATTTCACTTTTATTGAAACATAGATTCTTCTCTTTACATTTTCAAAATGGATAGGAAGATATTTTTTCAACTCTGGAAGGACAAATATTAGCTCTTGCACATTTCTGACAGGTGCAGGGGGACACAAATTCAGGAGGTCTCAAATATTCCATTGTTATGATAGACTTAAAAGCTCCTTCTTCATCTTCTTCTGTGTAACCATATTGTAGTGGGTCCAGTGTTGGTTTTCCTTCTAGAACATTCATCCATATGTAGCGTTGAAGGAATGCACACTTGATATCCAGGGCCGGATTTACATCTCAGGAGCCTGTAGACACAGAAATCTGAAGCGCCCCCCACCACCACCATTGGCCATCTCCACAATGCTCCAAATCTCCATATTGCCCTCACATTGCCCCATCATCTCAACATTGCCCCCATCAACTCCATACGGCCCTCACATTACCCCCATCAGCTCCACATTGCCCTCATATTTCCCCATCATCTCAAAATTGCCCCCATCAACTCCATATTGCCCCATCAGCTCCACACTGCCCTCATATTGCCCCATCATCTCAACATTGCCCCATCAAATCCATATTTCTCCCATCAGCTCCACATTGCCCCCATCAGCTCTACATTGCCCTCATCAGCTCCAGATTGCCCTCATACTGCCCCATCATCACAACATTGCCCCCATCAGCTCCACATTAAGCCTCACATTCTCTCCCCCCCAACCATTTCCTACCACCCTGGTGGTCCAGTGGCAGGAGAGATTTGTGCTTCTCTTTAGTAATGCAGAGGGCTGGGAGATTATGTTATTTCCCAGCGCTCTGCATTACTAAAAAGCCGGGGGATCTCAGCAGCTACAGGTCTGTGAGGCACAAACCTTGCCATGAGGTGGACGGCGCAGCACAATTCGGCCCTGTTGATATGAAAGAACACTGTTGATGAAGGTGGACACAGTTGAGAAAAATGTATAGTGTTTGCTTTTACTTTGTGGTACTGCTCAAATCATATCCCATCACAGTTTGGTTTTGATGAACTAAGTAATTTTGTAATAAACAGTTCAGCATTTTGTATTATTTCTCCATCAAGAAGAGCAACCCCAAAATTACTCAACGGTTTTCCTGATGAAATTACTGTTTTAAGTGACATAAGTTTTGGCCCTATCTTGCTTGTCGTATCAGAACCAGTTAAACTGTGAATAAGGAAATAAGCAATCTGAAAAAGAGTATCACATCTATGTTGAGTACTTGCTGATTTACAGACTGAAGGTGCTAATTCTTGTAGGAACCTTTCCCACTGCTTTGGCCGTGACTGTTCATACTCCATTTCAGATTTTTGTAGGTCACCTGTGTCACCAAACTTCCCACTTAATTTAAATTCATAACTTTTTCCTTCTTCATTTATTTATTTATTTATTTAGAAAATGTTTTACCAGGAAGAATACATTGAGATTTCTCTCGTTTTCAAGTATGTCATGAAGTATAGTTGCACATTTTCTAAGTACATCAGTAGATCATACTTTATCGACAACCAAAACGTAGTCAATGTTGGATGCATAGACAAGCTGGAATAATGTCTTTTCCCTTGGGTACGAGAAGCATACACTGTCACCATACACCTCGATGATCATGGACTTCATTTCTCTGTTTGATGTTGCATGGGTTGGATTTTGCTTCATAAATTCATCATGAAGATCACATAGTGTATAACCATTTGCCTGAAAATTCCCAGTATCTACAAAATTTTTTTGATCAGCTTGATCTTTGTTTTGATCAAGAATACATTCCATCGAGTATGATGTTTTGAATTTATTGTATGTTTTCATAAAATTACTATGATACATAATATTGGAGGCGAACACACTTTATTTCAGAAATGTCATCTTTAAAAAATGTTGTTGCATTGAGAAATTCATGTGCTCTTCCAGGTGTGCAAAAGTTGTGTATCTCTCTTACATTTGGTCTGGTTGTAAATAACACATACTGTTGATTGTGGTTTTGCTCCACTTAATCTGGGGATGTGGTTTCTTTCTTGTGGATTATTGGTGTCTTTTGATGTACCTTGTGATGAGTATTGACTGATAGAAGAATGGTATAAAAGAGGAGTATTTTTGGGGCAGTAAGAAAGGAAGCAAGAGAGGAGCAGCATGTGAGAGAAGACTACAAGAATAATATATATATATACTAGTTGAACAGCCCGTTACACGGGCTACAGTGCCTCAGGCAGCCGGTCGCGGGGCAGTCACACGCAGTGGAGACTGCCCGCACCTCGGCTGATACAGAGCTGGACGCTCCTTCAGAGCGCCCAGCTCTGTATCAGCCACGGCGGGGGCAGTCTCCACTGCTTGTGAGTGCCACACGCGCAGCAGTGTCTACTGCGCATGTCGGCCATTACACACAACTTGGCAAATTATTATATAGGATATATCCCCATCATCAGCAGCATTGACAACTATATCCAGCAGGGGACGGCTGAGGGAAAATGACGGGGAAGATACCTCTATTCAGCTCAGACTGGTACTTCACAGATGGGAGAAGTAATCCAACATTCATAATTTGTTATCTACTTTTTAATCATCTCAGTAAGTGTATACACAAAGCTCAGCAAATGTATAGATTACACATTTTGTTTAATATATATATATATATATATATATATATATATATATATATATATATATACAGTTGTAGACAAAATTTACAGACTTTCAGCTGTTTGAAATTAACAGTTCAAACAAAAGCAATTGAAATAACACAACGAATGCTTCAGGTGGTTTCCCCAAATTCAACTGAAAATGCAACTTATATTGACTTCTCCAGTCTCAAAGTTATTCAACCCCTTCATGACAAGCATCTTTACTACTTAGTAGAACACCCTTTTCCTGTTATGACCTGCTGCAAATAAGATGCATAGCCAGACACCAGCTTCTGGTAGCATTCATGAGGAATCTTAGCCCATTCCTCATGAGCAATGGCCTCCAATTCATTAATATTTTTGGGTTTGTGTGCAGCAACCGCATTCTTCAAATCCCACCAGAGATTTTCTAGAGGGTTCAAGTCAGGTGACTGTGATGGCCACTGTAGAATCTTCCAGGACTACTTCTGCAACCAAGCCTTGGTGGAACTTGAGTTATGCTTGGGATCATTGTCCTGTTGGAAGGTCCAATCACGTTCAAGCTTCAGGTTCCACACAGATGACATGACATTTTATCCTAGGATTTCCTGATACCTCAATTAATCCATCTTACCTTCCCCACGCTGCAGGTTTCCAGTGCCGGAGGATGCAAAGGAGCCCCAGGGCATCACCGAGCCACCACCAAGCTTAACTGTAGGCAGAGTGTTTTTTTCTGCGTAGGCTTCATTCTTCTTCCTCCACATATACCGCTGATACATCGGGCCAAAAAGTTCCAGTTTTGTTTCATCTCTCCATAGAACAGAATCCCAAAACTTCTGTGGCTTATTTTTACGATTTTAAGCAAATTGGAGCCTACTTTTCTTGTGGTTTTGGGTCAGTAGTGATGGAGTTCTTGCATGGAAGCCTTCTGCGTTTAGTATGCACCTTACTGTGCTCACTGAAACCTCAGTGCCTGTTGCCACTCAAGGGTTTTTCTGAACCTGCCTTCTCAGAAATCTCAGAAAGCTTCCTTTTTCTGCCCCTTCCAGGTAGTGTAACCCCTGTTCCTTTGTCTTTGAACTTGTGAACTATGCTTCCAACTGTGTCTCTAGGAACATTCAGTGCCTTCGATATCTTTTTGTATCCAGTACCTTGTTTGTGAAGGGCTATGATCTCTTCTCTTAACTTTTTGGACAATGCTTTTGACTTAGCCATATTTATAACATGCAGTAAAATGTGACACTCAACAAACCCCTGGCCAGTTCAGGTATTTCATGTGTTCCAGCTCAAGTACACCTGGTGCAACTAATGAAGCCCTTGATTAGTTGCATCAGGTGTGCTTGAGACAACATCTGCTTTGCATATTTGTGCTGTTGTGAGGGATTCAGAGGGTTGAATAACTTTGAGACTGGAGAAGTAAATATAAGTTGCATTTTCAGGTGAATTTGGGGAAACCACTTGAAGCATTCGTTGTGTTTAGCTATTTCAATTGCTTTTATTTGATTTGTTCATTGCAAACAGCTGAAAATCTGTAAATTTTGACAGTAAATCTGATTTGCAATGGGGGTTGAATAATTTTGATTACAACTTTATATATGACTCCATCTCCACTATGGACTTCTATTTCCAATATATATATATATTGCATTGTTTTTTATATTGATTTTAGATCACTTTAATTACCATAAAATCTCGGGTATATATGCACATTTTTACCCCATTTCACCTTATGTGAAGTAGGGGGGTGCGTATTATACACAAGTGAAAAAAAACACCAAAAAAGATTTAAATACCCCCCTCAACCACCCTTCCCCTCAATAAGTACTTGACTGCCAACCTTGATGTGTCCACCCTAATCTGGAGGCAGTGGGTGGCATTCCTGCGCTCACCGCCCGCTTCCTCTATGCTGCCTCACTCAGAAAAATTTTAAAGGCCACCTTTGTAACTAGGATTCCCCCTCCAAAGGCAGCAATGAAATAGGAGCAGCGGGCGACATTCTTGCATTCGCCTCCCGCTTCTTACGGCTCTTGGAACTCCTGTGAGCATCCGGATTGCCCTGTCAGGACCTACTATAGATTCAATGCGCATCACCAAACAATGATCTGATATTTTTTCATTACAACAACGTTTTTGAACATCTTTCCTAAAAGTTAATTTCTTCACAACTATGTATTGTACAGAAAAAATGGCTAGAGCAACAAATTGGGAGCAACAAAGTGTCCCTCTTTAGGAGATATTAGGGATACATACCTCCCAAGTGTGCATCTTTAGGAGATTTAGGAGATATTAGGGATCCATACCTCTCCAGTATCTCTTTTAGGCGATATTAAGAGTGACCATACCTACTAAGTGTCCCTCTTTAGGAGATATTAGTGGGCTACACCTCTCAAGTGTCCCTCTTTAAGGGTACATTATACTAACATCCCAAGCATCCCTATTTAGAATATATTAGGGATCCATACCTCCCATATCACTCTTTAGTTGACATTATTAGTCCATACCTCCCAAGTGCCCCTTTTTAGGAGATATTAGGAGTAAAAAACCTCCCAAGTATCCCTCTATCAGAGAGATTAGGTCTCTCATACCTCCCAAGTACCCCTCTTTGGGAGATATTAGGGGTCCATACCTCCTCGGTATCTCTCTAAGAAGATATTAAGGGTGACCATACCTCCCAAGTGTCCCTCTTTAGGAGATATTAGTGTTCTACACCTCTCAAGTGTCCCTCTTTAAGGGTACATTATACAAACCTCCCAAGTGTACCTATTTAGGAGATATTAGGGAGTCATACCTCCCATGTCACTCTTTTGGCAATATTATGGGTCTATACCTCCCAAGTGTCCCTCTATAGGAGATATTAGGGGTCCATACCTCCCATATGACTCTTTAGGCGACATTATTAGTCCATACCTCCCAAGTGTCCCTCTTTAGGAGATTTAAGGGGTCCAAACCACCAACGTGTCCCTCTTTAGGAGATATTAGGAGTAACAAACCTCCCAAGTATCCCTCTATCTGAGAGATTAGGTCTCTCATACCTCACAAGTACCCCTCTTTGGGAGATATTAGTATCTACACCTCCCAAGTGTCCCAAGTGTCCCTCTCCTAAATATCTCTTTAGGAGATATTAAGGGTGACCATACCTCCCAGGTGTCCCTCTTTAGGAGATATTAGTGGTCTACACCTCCCAAGTGTCCCTCTATAGGAGATATTAGGGGTCCATACCTCCCAAATGTCTCCCTCCTTAGGAGATATTAGGGATACATACCTCCAAGTGTCCCTTATTAGGAGATATTAGGGACCTCATACCTCCCAATTATCTCTTTAGGAGATATTAGGGACCCCATACCTCCCAAGTATCCCTTTTTAGGAGATATTAGGACTCACAAAGCTGCCAAGTGTACCTCTTTAGTAGATATTAGGGGTCTATACCTCCAGAGTGTCCCTCTTTAGGAGATATTAGGAGTCACATACCTCCCAAGTATCCCTCTTTTGAAGATATTAGAACTTACTGCCCTCCCAAGTATCCCTCTGTAGGAGATATTAGGGGTCTATACCTCCCAGAGTTTTATCTTTTAGGAGATATTAGGGGCCCATACCTCCCAAGTATCCCTATTTAGGAGATATTAGGACTGAGAAACCTGCCAAGTGTTCCTCCTTAGAAGATAGGGGTCCACACCTCCCAAGTGTCTCTATCTTTAGTAGATGTTAGAGGTCCATACCTCCCAAGTGTCTCTCTCTTTAGGAAGTATTAGGGTTACATACCTCCCATGTAGCCATCTTTAGGAAATATTAGGACTCGCAAACCTGCCAAGTGTCCCTCCTTAGTAGATAGGGTTCCACACCTTCCATGTGTCCATCTTTACTAGATATTAGGGGTCTCTATCACCAGAGTGTCCCTTTTTTGGAGTTATTAGGAGTACATACCTTCCAAGTATCCCACTTTAGGAGATATAAGGGGTCCAAACCTCCCAAGCAGGGACGGAATTATCAAGAGGCCAATAGGCACTAGACTAGGGTGCCCAATTTTCTGTGGTGCCCGGCATTGAACCAGTCAGGCCCACTTCCTTTTTTAATCTTTTTCAAATGTTATAGCTTTTTGCACGCAGCTGTGCTGGTAAGGTACAAAGGGCCTTCAGAAAGCAGGCAGTGTGGCCCGCGATACGTGTGGGGAATTCTATCGTTGTATCAGATGATAGATGGATATGGCTAGCCCGCCTTTCCAAGAACGCTCTGAGCGTATTGCTCCTGTGCCGAGAACAAAGTCTGTGGAGTTTGGCATTGAGACGCCAAAAGAATCCATAAACTCCAAGGGAGAGAAGCACTGGGTGGATGATACACATTGAGAGCGGATCGTTTGGTACCAAAGAGGGCATAAGGCGCTATATGGTCTATGAGTCTGTAAGTGCAATCTTTTGAGCTTCTTTTGTATTTTAATAAACGCCACTTTTAGATTTTGGTTTCTTTGCACTCTTCTTTTGCAGAAATTTTAAGTGTTATGGACAAAGCCATACTTTAGAGTTGCAGAAAGGAACCATATCAAGAGTGGTTTAAGGATTAATTATATGAGTACCAATGGTAGTATAAGTGACGCTGTCTATCATCATTAACCATATCATTTCTCATGACTACCATTTCATCAATCCATCCTTCATGCTCATTGAACTTTAGTGGACAATACCGGTGGACAGTAAGACCTAGATTCTGTTTTTCATCTGTTTTGTATTTGCAAGACTATTACCTAGAATTATTGCATTTTTTATGTTCATTGAACTTTAGTGGACGATACTGGTGGATAGCGAGACTGAGACTCAGTGTTTCGTATCTATATTGCTTTATTTCTTCTGGTTTTTCTGATTGTTCCTGCATTCTAGACGGTTGACTGTGAATTAGTAGGAATATAGGAGGCTACTTTAACCCCTTAAGGACCGGGAAAATCTGAGTTTGATTTGACTTAAGGACCGGAGCAATTTTGACTTTTTTGACTATGTCTTTGTTCAACCATATTTTCTCTTTAATTCCTTTTGTGCACCCACATAAATTATATACTGTTTTTTAAGCACAAGTAGGGCTTTCTTTTGATAAACAATTATATGAATACCTCATTGTTTAATTTGATTAAAATAGAAAAAAAGAGGAAAAAAATTGAAAAAAAAACAACATTTTGCTTACATTTTTCTGTCAGGATTTGCATACTATTAGTTAATGAAAAAAAAATACCCCTAAATATATTCATTTGCTTCTCCTGAATATAAGAATACCCCATATGCCTAGTATTTTAGTCCTTTACTCACATTTACAAGGTAAATATTACAAGATGGCTGCCGTTATTTCCAACTTGTGATTTCTCAACAATTGGCATGTGAGCATCATAGCTTAGCTGAAGGTGCCAGAACCAAAAATGTCCCACAAAGGTATATGTTTCTGAAAACTAGACAACATAAGGTAAATAATCAGGAGAATTTTGGAGTTTTTCATGCAGCTATTTTTCCAGAAAAAAAATTCAAAATTGTGGTAATATTTTGTTTTTTTGCAGTTTTCACACTTACATTTCAATACTACTGTTGATATCAAGCACATGATAGGTGAAGATTTTTTAAAATGCATTGTTTAGTGTTCAGCTCCTTCTTCTGAGTACGGCAATACCCCATATGCATAGGTTTCTCAAGGTTTGGGGGAGCTACGGGGCCCAATTTTGAACAAATATTGAATTTTCACATCTTGGTTAACTGGTGCCATTACTCATTTTGGGCTATGTTCCAGTGCTGCACTTTAGAATTTCCCCCCAAAAGTGTATATTTTTGGAATGTAGACACCCCCAGCTTTCATTTTAGATGTGTTTTCACATTTTTTACACAGCCATTTTACCACCACTTTCTCATAAACTTGACGTAAGTAAAAAAACAGCGTTTGCCTTCAATGTTGATGTGAATTTCAAGCACAGAATAGGTGAAGATTTTATAAACTGAATTGATTAGTGTTCAGCTCCTTCTTCTGAGTACGGCAATACCCCATATGCTTAGCTTTCTCATGGTTTGGGGGAGCTACGGGGGCCAAATTGGAAGATGCGCGTTTCCAGGTTCACACTTTGAATCTTCACAGCTTGCGTTACTGGTGCCATGTCTCATTTGGGGCTGTGTAACAGTGCTCTTTTTTTAAGATTTCCCCCCATAAGTGTATATTTTTGGAAAGTAGACACCCCAGGCTCTCGTTTTAGGTGTGTTTTCCAATTTTCTACACAGCCATTTTACCACCAATCCTGTGAAAATTTGACGTAAGTAAAAAAAATTCTGCATTTTTCACACTTTGCCTTCAATGTTGATGTGAATTTCAAGCACAGAATAGGTGAAGATTTTATAAACTGAATTGATTAGTGTTCAGCTCCTTCTTCTGAGTACGGCAATACCCCATATGCATAGCTTTCTCATGGTTTGGGGGAGCTACGGGGGCCAAATTGGAACATGCGCGTTTCCAGGTTCACACTTTGAATTTTCACAGCTTGCGTTACTGGTGCCATGTCTCTTTTGGGGCTGTGTAACAGTGCTCTTTTTTAAGATTTCCCCCCAAAAGTGTATATTTTTGGAAAGTAGACACCCCAGGCTCTCGTTTTAGGTGTGTTTTCCAATTTTATACACAGCCATTTTACCACCAATCCCTCGTAAACCATGACGTAAGTAAAAAAAAAAAAACAGCGTTTTTCACACTTAGGGTTGGCGGCAGTATACTGGGCTGCATACAAATTGGTTTAGGAAACAATTTCACCTAAAATGTCTTCCCCCAAAAACAAATCAAAAAAATGATCATGGGTAAATCCTTCCACATCAATTTGAATCCCTGGGTTGCCTGTGAATTCTGAGATTTGTGGGCATAAATTGATACCCATTCATTAGGATCCGGAGTGGCAGGTGTTGGGGCATTTCTTTGGGCAGGTCTTTTGGCAGGTCTTTGGCCAGATCTTTTGGCAGTTGCTGGGGCAGTTGCCAGGGCAGCTCTTGGGGCAGCACTTGGGGCATTTCTTTGGTAGGTCTTTGGGCAGATCTTTTGGCAGGTGCTGGGGCAGTTGCCAGGGCAGCTCTTGGGGCAGCACTTGGGGCATTTCTTTGGGTAGGTATTTTGGTAGGTCTTTGGGCAGTTCTTTTAGCAGGTGCTGGGGCAGTTGCCAGAGCAGCTCTTGGGGCAGTGCTTCTTTTCTTGACAGAAGGCCCAGCGTCATCACTAGAGCTGCTCTCACTTTCTGAAAACTGCGCTATGTCAAAATCTGATGCAGTGTCTGTTGCCTCAGAGTCAGACGCCAAAAAGGCATATGCCTCTTCAACGCTGTACCTGCGCTGCATTTTGCCCACTAAAAACTTTTTTTTTTTCTTACGCTATCCCTAAACCTAAATCTAACCCTAAAACTTACCCTAGCCTACGTATATCCTGAACCTACCTAACCCAAATGAACTACCTATCTAAACTGCACTTATTATATATATATATATATATATATATATATATATATATGTATATATATATATATATATTTTTTTTTTTTTTTTTTTTTTTTTGGGGGGGGTTGGGGTTTTTTGGTTTTTTTTTTTTTTTCTTACGCTATCCCTAAACCTAAATCTAACCCTAAAACTTACCCTAACCTACGTATATCGTGAACCTACCTAACCCAAGTGAACTACCTATCTAAACTGCACTTATTATATATATTTTTTTTTTTTTTTTTTGGGGGGGGGGGGTTTGGGGTTTTTTGGGTTTTTTTTTTTCTTACGCTATCCCTAAACCTAAATCTAACCCTAAAACTTACCCTAACCTACGTATATCCTGAACCTACCTAACCCAATTGAACTACCTATCTAAACGGCGCTTATTATATATTTTTTTTTTTTTTGGGGGGGGGTTTGTTTTTTTTTTTCCCCCTAAACCTAAATCTATCCCTAAAACTTTCCCTAACACACGTCTACACTAAACCTACCCAACTACCTACCAAAATACCTAAACTATATTTACTATAAAAAAAAAAAAAAAAAAAAAAAATATGTAAAAAAATTTAAAAAAAAATTAAAAAATTTTAAAAAAATCTAAAAAAATTCAAGGGGGATGGGGGGTGTCCCACAGATCAGAAAACACTGATCTGCAGCAAATTGATCACTCCAAGAGTGATCAGATGGGGGGGCACTTATTGATCACTGCAGAACAGTGATCAAAGGGTTAAATGTCTGTATTTAAACTTTTTTTTCACTTTTTTTTTTTTACAGTAAGGCAGTAACAGCATGTCTCTCTGTCTCTCTCCACCTCAGCAGTATGCAAGGTGGAGGGAGGCAGAGAGATCTGACAGGGACAGTATTTACAAATACTGTCCCTGTCATTCAGGTTTTGCAACATGTGATTCGCTTTTGAAGCGAATCACATGTTGCAACAATGTTTCTGCCGCTTGTTACTAAGTGTCCCGATACCGGGACACTTAGTAACAAGCGGCTTGAACTCTTCCATCGCTCTGTGCGGCCGCGATGGAAGAGTTTAACCCTTGACGTACCAGGACAGTCAAGGGTCGTTGGATCACATTTACCCTTGACGGTCCTGGTACGTCAAGGGTCGCTAAGGGGTTAAGAATACGAGTGCCAGCCACGGATCTGGAAAGTTGGGACAATTGGAAAAGTTTACCATCCACTGTAATCATTTACACTGAATGCAAGGAGTGTTTCCATAGAGGGAATTTGCTAACATATTTGGTGCTCTATTCTGTTTGCTATTTACTGAAGAAATTGTCACGAGATTTTAGTACATCAGTATCGAAGTCTTGAGCAAGAGTGGGCACAAACTGAGGTGGGTGAATGGAAGCAATGTCACATGACCATCATGATGTGACATCAACATTGTGCATACGCAGCCGCATAATACGGTGCGAGCTGGCTAGGGGTGGCACTGGGGACACTGAACCAGCTACGCACTTAGATTGTCCAGGAATTAGTGCGACCAAGTATTGGTCATTGAATTTTGTCCAAAATACATAAGTGCATTATTATATTATTATAGTGCTTTTATATTGTATATTTTTATACGCAATTTTATTTTATTTTATGTATAAGCTTTTTGATTATTGGATTGAACACTTTAGGGTATACTTTATTTTATTTCTTGATGTATATCTCTACAGCTATATTTTTATAATACTTTTTATTTAAAGCGCAACTACCATCCTTGAGTAAATTAATCTGTGAAGCTAAATGCAGCCCTAGCTGTCAAGAAAATGTATACCAAACTTCCCAGGACTATTTGTATATTTAGTAATCTGACCCGTTTTCCAGGGACCAAGGGCAAGTACACCGCAGCCATCTTGGAGATTTTCCTCCATTGTGTATGGGTTTTTTTTTTCTGTCGTGCACGCACACGTATCCTGTAAGGAGCAAGCCAGGTCAGGTGGTGCTGTGGGCTGTGACACAGGAAGCATAGATCAGACGGTAGGAGGAACAACGGAGCCTTTAGGCTCCAAAACTAACATGCGCATTGAGGATTCAAATGGAACAGATGTCAGCAGGTACAATTGTATTGTGTACTTTATGCATTTTTAAGGCATTAAAAAAAATAAAAAATACACAGTGCTTATGAACGTTGGAAGGAGATCTGATACAGGCTTATTCATTTTGGGGTGGTGTTTCCCTTTGAGATAAAAGTTTTTTGTTTTTTTCTTCAGATAGTCAGTGCTGTATATATGCCTTAGGATACTGTGTGCTTTATTATACCTGAAGTCTGCAGGGCAGTAACCAGGGTGGGTCAGAGCCAGGCCCCATATACAGTTTATCTTGTGGTGGATTTTGAGGGGAGTGTGTGGACTCCAAAGAGGGAAAAGGCTGCACGACCTCCAAGAAAAAAAATATGAAACAAGCTGCATTTAGACACTTGTCAAGTTTCCTGATACCGTATCAAGTTTAGCCACTCAAGAGAGTTAGAGCCTCCATATTTCTATTGTACTGTATTATACTCTAAACATACTCGGTCGGCAGGAACTGAGACACTGTCTGTACACCTTGATCATATTGCCCAATTTTTTTGGTCACGGCTAGACTTGCTTCCCACGATTGATTGGCAATTGACATATATACCCCCCACACATGCTATTGCTATTCAGAAAGCGATATATATACAGCAGCACTGGCACAGCCCCTAATTCCCATTGATTGAATTGTGACTTTTAACCCCTCAAGTGCTTACTGTGCTTTGCAGCATGTTGGAGATTTATCTCAGATCTCCAATGTGTTGCAAAGCACAGTAAGAACTTAAGGTGTTAAAAGGCCAAATTAAGTCAATGGGAATTATGGGACTTTGCTGATGTATCACTTTCTGTATATAGTATGGTTTTTGAGGCACTTTTATATATATTAGTATCTACAAGGTGCTTTGCGTTGGTGCCATTTTCTTTGGGTACTTATATTTTTGACTTGTTAATCACTGTAACCATATACTCATTTGCAAAGCTGTATTTGCCATAGCCCATATTATATATAGATATTGGTAAAACTTGTACTGTAAGAATGAAAATCAAAAACGGGTTTGAACACAAGAGGGTGTGGTTAATGGAGGGGTGTGGCTAAGTGAGTGGTGTGGTTAGGATGGGTAAAAGGCGGGGCTAGAGGCACCGGAGGGTGTTGTGCCTAGCGGTCTTGCTCCCAAGTGTCCGTCTTCAGGAGTTATTAATGGCACATATCTCCCCATTGTCCCTCTTTGAGAGATATTAAGGGTACATACCTGCCAAGTGTTCCTATTTAGGAGATATTAGGGGTACGTACCTCCTAAGTGTCCCTCTTTAGGAGATACTAGGGTTGATGTGTATATAAGTGTATCACCCTGGTGTCCCTGTGTTTAGGAGATCAGACTGTGTGGTGTGTGTGTATTTAAGTGCATCTCCCTGGTGTCCCTGTGTTTAGGAGATCAGATTGTGTGTTGTGTATATAAGTGTATCACCTTTGTGTTCCTGTGTTTAGGAGATCAGACTGTGTGGTGTGTGTATATGTGTATCACCCTGGTGTCCCTGTGTTTAGGAGATCAGACTGTATGGTGTGTATATAAGTATATCACTCTGGTGTCCTTGTGTTTAGGAGATCAGACTATGTGGTGTGTATATAAGTCTATCACCCTGGTGTCCCTGTGTTTAGGAGATCAGACTGTGTGGTGTGTATATAAGTGTATCACCCTGGTGTCCCTGTGTTTAGGAGATCAGACTGTGTGGTGTGTATATAAGTGTATCACCCTGGTGTTCCTGTGTTTAGGAGATCAGATTGTGTGGTGTGTATATAAGTGTATCACATTGCTCCACACCAATACAACTCACATTAATGTCTGTTTAACCCCTTAATGATCACCTTATCCAGCGCATGGGTGGCTGTTAAAGACCAAATAGCTTTTTTCACAATGAATTCTGGGATGGCAGATCAGCGTGCAGCTGTGCTTCCATCCTAGAATTACATGAAGTGACAGGACCATCAATGGACTTTAAGTGCCGGAACTGGCATGACACACCATATGTTACTAAAGGGTTAAATCTCAGTATATATGTGTATAAATTAGTCTGTGTACATAAAATACTTTGGTCTTGTTCTAAATCATTTGTACACAAAAAGAGGTGACTAGGTCATGAAATAACTGAAAAATCTGAGTATGCGCTGCTCGCCAGCCACGATCCCAGCAACATCACCGAAAACACCAGTGTCCCTCTTTGGCCATTTGTAATGTTGGGAGGTATGTTAGCATAGTTGATGAGGCTGAAAAAAGACATGTGCCCATCAAGTTCAGACCATGCCAAATCACCCCTGTTGATCCACAGGAAGGAAAAAAAAAACAGCTAATGAATGTATTTCCAATTAAACAACAAGTGGGTATAAAAATTTCGTTTTCTAGGCATCCTGTACCGAGTCCTGTATAATTAGTACATGGTACTAGACATGGCAGGTTCCTTTTAATCCTTTGAGTGCCATACCCCTCTGGCATTAAAAGGGTAAACCAAGTGGTAACTTTGGGAATTTGTATTTATACTCCATGGTGCATTGGGTTTGTCACCGGAATTGCTCCATTTTTTTGGTAACAACTGTTAGGATTAATTGGGGGGAGGTAAAAGGCAGACAGTTGGGACCAGATGCAGAAAAGTAAAAGTAGAACAATTTTGAGGCAAACCAACTGCACCATAGGAGATAGAGAAACATTTATTTATCACATGGATCACATGCACTGGAGACATCTCCAGCATTCAAGAGATTAAAAACCTCATTTATATCCATGATTATTTTGGGAATGTGTATTTATGTATATCTGTGGTACTTTTGCTTTGCCAGGGAATTGCTTCCTTCTGCTCTGTGCATATGAAATTTAGTACCTGATTAGGTAAGGTGAGGAAACACACTCTCAGTACACAGTGCCAATACTGGGGACTTTTAGTGCCAGTTTACAGGGCTAGATTTACATCCCAGGCTCCCCTAGACAAGGCATTCTAGGAGCCTTTAGCCCCGCCCATAGTAACACCCCCATTCCTCACATGACCCTGCCCCAGTTCCATCCACTGTTCTCTAGCACAGAAAATACCCTTGGCCTATAACAAGGAAGAACAAAAAAGCTTTAACCCCTCGGTTGCTAGAGAGATCTCTAACGTATTGGGAAACAATGTGTTGGAGATCACTCTAGCATTCAAGGGGTTAAATAACATCTTGTAAATCAGTATAAAACAGGTGCAGGGACTGGTACTGCTGTGGCCACACCCACAATTCATAACGTGGGTGTGGTCAGCACAGCTGAACCAGCAAAGTGCTCCATGGACATGACATCCGAGGCTGATCCAACCTATTACCTCTTCATCCAAGGTAGAAAGACAGATGCAGAGTGGCCATTAGGATTTTCAGGCCATAATAAGCTGAGTAGGGAGTTAATATTAAGGAGGTGCTAGTGTTCCTTTAAGAAAGCATGAAAACTCAACATATAGATATTTTTATGTTTAATAATAATACTAACACTACGTATACTAATTCTACTAATAAAAATAATAATAAAAAGTTGATGGAGGTGTGGCAGTTCCATGGTAGTGCTGTTGGTTCCATTCCCAGTCACAAATCTGAGCCCATAAAGGAAAATCCACGGAACAGCTGCTGGTCCTCTGAAGCGATGGGCGGCTCCAGGGCGTCTGTGGATGAAAACGGGCTTTCCTCTGCCACATAAAATTTGTTCTTCTCCATCAGCTGCAGAGAGAAGATGCACACATTTCACTATAATCTCATCCACGTTCATATAAACAATGGCCCATACACACAAGGGGGGCATGGACTAATACAATTACACTGTAATACAGGAGATGGGACACGGTTTTTGGTGCTAGTCCTACCTAACACTAATTTACTAAGCAGTTCCCCTCCATATGCCTCTTGTACCGAGGGGAAGTGTACGGGTGATCTGGAGCCTCCCTTCCCTTTGTGCAGGGCACAGAGGAAAGTGTCAGAATGTTCCTTTTCCTTCACATGATATAGGGGAGGGTTCTGGACTTGATCACATTAAAGTCTGAATGACGATAGCGTGTGTGTGCTGGCCTGCACTAAAGCCTTCATACACGCGTGTTTAGTACATACCCCAGAGTGCAGACGTATGAGTTGGAGGCTAACATGAAAAGAGATGTGCTAGTGGATTCATACAAACCAGCTGCACAACAGGGAACTAATACACATTCCCAAAATTCCTTATGAGTCAAATGGTTCTTTTAACAATGTAAATGCTACAGAGGTCTCCAATGCAATGTACTGGATACCTTTCTAGTAGTCATTGGGTTAAAACCCCTATTTAAAACAATGGACATTTTTTGTTGTCCCCCATGGTCAGGGCCGGATTGTCATCTCAGGAGCCTGTAGGCACAGAAATCTAAAGCACCCTCCCCCTCCATTGGCCATCTCCACTGGACACCTACACAATGCTCCAAATCTCTACATTACCCCCCACATAACCATATTGCCCTCACATTGCCCCCATCAGCTCCAACTTGCCCCCATCAGCTCCAAATTGCCCTCACATTGCCCCCATCAGCTCTACACTGCCCCCATCATCTTCTCTTTGCCCCCCGTATCCATTTCCTACCTCCCTGGTGGTCCAGCGGCAGGAAAGGTCTGTGCCTCTTTCTGCACAGACCTGTATGCTGTTGCTCCCGTGCGGTCTTGTCTTCAATAATGCAGAGTGCTGGGAGATGATGTAATCTCCCAGCTCTCTGCATTACTAAAGAGCCAACGAGGGAGCAACAGCATACAGGTCTGTGCCGAAGAAGGCACAGACCTTACCATGCGGCTGTTTACTGCTGCCACTGTGCACAGCGGGAGTGCTGTGAATAAAGGTATTTTTTTTTTAAATTGATTTCAGTGACAGGCGACCCTCTGTGGGGAGCGCCTATAGGCAGATGCCTACCCTGCCTATGGTATAACTACACAGAAAACACACTCCATGCAGATGGGCGGCCTTTGATCATGCCCCAGTGGTTATATATTGGGAGAGATACTCTGAGGTCCATGATCAATTTGGGAATGATGGACTGGCAGGGGAAAGCTCTCATACACTCTGGGATTTTATTTCATCTCCATTCACATGTTAATTAATGGGCTTGTACCCATTTACTAATGCATGAGTACGAATTTATGGTTACAGCGCACAGTATTCTTTAGGTCAGGTCCTTGCAGATGGAGTCCATTTAAGTCAACAGGGAGGATAAAGCTAAGCATTATGCCTACAGGAAATTTAAATAATTACTATGACTTTAATTCTGTGCCCTAGCTGCGCACAGTCCTCCTGTCTGCTGTCCGACATGCAGGTATGGCAGCATATTAGGTTACTTACTTTTGGGAATGGTGGCTGTATGCGGCCTTTCTGTAGATCCTCCCAGTTGATACTGCGAAAGAATGGGTGGCTGCAGATGGTATCAGCGACCTGCTGGCGTCGAACTGGGTCTTTGACCAGGAGCTGTGGAAAGAAACAAGATCATTTGGTATCTTACTGTCTATTTGTAATTATGTCGCTTCAGCCATGTCTGCAATGCTTTAATACTGTAGCTACGTTTAAACCTTAGGCACCCCTAAGCACCACCCATCACCACACCCCATTTGTTTACCTAAACACCGGTCCCCAGCAGTATTCTCCTTTTCCTGGCACAGAAAATACCCTCAGCCTATTATAGACTGGCACCAACTTTCACAGTGCGTAGAAATGACTCAGGCATCCAGGGTGTTAAATAAAGATCATTAAAGCGGAACTACCATCCCTAAAAAACTTGAGCTCCAATAATTCCCCATCTGGCGACTAGCTGCTCAGTAGCGCTAGTCACCAGAATTATTATCTTGTTAAATAGAATTATCCATTGTTCCCGGGCTGTCAGGCAGGACGGAGCACAGACATCTTTCCATAGTGATGCCAGTGCTGTCAGTCCCAGCTGTCTCTAGGAGTCGTTGCTAGGAGCCGTTCAGCTCCAAAAAGGACTGACAGCGCAGGCGTGCAGACGTCACTATCGAAAGATGTCTGAGCTCCGTCCTGCCTGTCCGCCTGGGAACAATGGCTAATTCTATTTAACAAGGTAATAATTCTGGTGACTAGCGCTACTGAGCAGCTAGTTGCCAGATGGAGAATTATTGGAGCTCAAGTTTTTTAGCGGAGGTTGTTCCGCTTTAAATTAATGGTAATATAAACTGGTAAATTGTCTAGACAGTCTAGGAGCAAGTGTCTGGTACAGGGGAGTTGGGAATGTCCTAACCACACCCACAATTTGGAATGTGGGTGTGGCCATCCAACCTGAGGTGCTGCTGAACATTTGTAGGTGTAAGAAATTCTCTTCTCCGGTCCTGTGTAACACATTATAAAGGCAGACTATGTCTAGAGAGGACTTGTCACCATCCGTCCTAAGGTTAATGGTATATTCAGGGCTGCGGGTCCAGTCTGGATCATGATTACACCATGCACGTGTTAAGTACAATCCATAGGCAATATGCTTAAAGGAAGAGGAGCAATTCTGAGGCAAACCAAGTGTATCAAAGAGAATAAATCAAATTCCTATTGATTTAAATGGGACTTCTAATACTGTAAATGCTAGAGGTGTGCAGATCATTGCAAAACAATGTATCAGAGATCCAGCTAGCACTCAAGAGGTTAAACTGACCAGTACATCAATGGAAATGTTTATTTGTCGCTATGATACAGTTGTTTATCCCAAAATCGTCCCACTTTTCCTTTGTGTGTGTGGCCTCTGTGTGCAGGTGTGAACTGGAAGACCAACAGGACTATATTAACCCTTTAAGGATCAGGGTGTGTGCAATATGATACACACCCCTCTGGTCCTTATCAGATGAAGGGCCTATGTACATTGACTCTTCATTTATATCTCCAATAAATAGACCAATGGGCTCCATATGAGGCTGGTGACATTAGTGATCACAGTGTATTGGATCTTCATGGCGGCCTGTATAACCCTGCTCATACCTACCTTCCTGATCAAGTCCTTGGTGTGACTGCTGACTGATGATGGAAATGTCAGCTTCTGGCTGGATGGGGATTCTTCTGGAAATTCCCCGGTCACCATATTATACAAAATAGCTCCAAAGGAGTACCAGTCCACAGCCGTGTTGTACCGTTTCCCATTCTGTATCTGTCAGAAGAACAGAGAGAGAGAGAGAGAGATTACTTTCCATCTAGTTGCAAGGCCAAAGCTATGGCACCTACCCATATGCCTGCACAAAGCCACAATAACCTACTCATACACCTGCACAAAGCCACAGTAACCTACCCATACACCGGCACAAAGCCACAGAAACCTACAATGCACCGGCACAAAGCCACAGTAACCTACCAATGCACCGGCGCAAAGCAACAGTAACCTACCCATACACAGGCACAAAGCCAGAATAACCTACCCATACACAGGCACAAAGCCACAGTAACCTACCCATACACAGGCACAAAGCCACAGTAACCTACCAATGCACCGGCGCAAAGCCACAGTAACCTACCCATACACAGGCACAAAGCCACAGTAACCTACCCATACACAGGCACAAAGCCACAATAACCTACCAATGCACCGGCACAAAGCCACAGTAACCTACCAATGCACCGGCGCAAAGCCACAGTAACCTACCCATACACCTGCACAAAGCCACAGTAACCTACCAATGCACCGGCACAAAGCCACAGTAACCTACCCATACACCGGCACAAAGCCACAGTAACCTAACTATGTACAGGCACAATGCCACAGTAACCTAATAATGCACCAGCACAAAGCCACAGTAACCTACCAATGCACCGGCACAAAGCCACAGTAACCTACCAATGCACTGACACAAAGCTACAGTAACCTACCAATGCACCGGCGCAAAGCCACAGTAACCTACCAATGTACAGGCACAAAGCCACAGTAACCTACCAATGCACCGGCACAAAGCCACAGTAACCTACCCACTCACAGGTACAAAGCCACAGTAACCAATCCACTCACAGGCACAAAGTCACAGTAACCTACCATTGCACCAGCACAAAGACACATTAACCTACCCAGACAGAGGCACAAAGCCATAGTATCGTACCCATGTACAGGTACAAAACCACAGATCTCTAACCATATACAGACAAAACCACTGTAACCTACAAACTCATAGGTACAATGCTACAGTAGCCAACCCACACAGGCAAAAAGCCACAGAAACAAACCCACACACATGCACAAAGCCACTGTAACCAATCGACAGAGAGATAGAAAAGCCAGGCAACCAATCCACAGACAGGCACGAAGCCAGGGTAACTAATCTATAGACAAGCATGAAGCTGCTGGTGGAACGCTAGAGCAAATCAACTGCACCACAGGGGGCAGATGCAACTTCCCCACATGACTATTGGTTTAAATGGGAATTTTAACCCATTAAATGCTAGGAAGGTGTCCAACCCACTGACTTAAATGTCCCATTTAAATCAACAGACATTTTTATGCATCCATTATGGTACAGTAAGCTTGCACTAGAATTGATCCACTTTTGTTTTGTGCATATGGCTCCTAGTCTGTAGAGTAAACAAATAATACAGATGTGGCCCTTTTGACCATGAATGACCTAACAGTAGGTGGCGATATGAATGTTCCCCAGAGCCTTTCTCTCCTCTGAAATAATCTGTTCCTTACCTCTGGGGCAATGTAGCCTTCCGTTCCTGCATAGCCAGTTGCCTTTTGGCCGCAGGTCATGGTCTCCACAGCAAGCCCGAAGTCGCCTACTTTAGTGTGACCATTGCTGTCTATGAGTATGTTCTCGGGCTTGAGGTCGCTGTAAAGAGGTAGAATATGAGCACCATCTGTCAGTGAGTTATAGAATACAGGAGGCACAGCAAAATCTACTGTTCAGAGCTGTGATAGGACAGAAATGATAGTACAGAGAGCGCAAAGCTCTGATTTGACAGAAAGGAGAGTGCAGTGCTCTGATAGGGTAGATTGGAGGATGTGGAGAGAACTGAGCTGTGATAGGACAGAGAGGAGACAGCAGAACTCCAAAAGGATAGGGAGGAGAGCAAAGAGAAGGCAGAACTGTGATAGAGAGGAGGAAAGGCATTTAGTATAGAAAGGAGAATGCATAGAGAGCAAAACTGTGATAGGACAGAGAAGAGCTAAGAGAGAGAGAGAGCAGAGCTGTGATAGAATAGAATGATCATACAGGTAATAAGGGAACATTATTATTTACCGGTGGATGATGCCTCTGTTGTGCAGATATTTTATCCCACACACAATCTCTGCTGCATAGAATCTGATGAACAGAATTAAAAACAAGGATTTAACAGGTTGAAATGGGATATATTCAGCCAAAAGAGAAAATTGTGGTTCACATTTAAAATGTAGCAGACAGAATAGGGTGCGACCTAAAGGCACATTAACCACATTGTCGTGATGACAAGGGCGACATGAGAATCTCGTTCTTTTCATGCAGGGCGAGATTCTTATGTTGCTCTTGTCATCCCAGCGATATGGATAATGCGCCTTTAGGATGCATGCTATTTTGTCTGCGACACTTTTAAAAGGATACAATAAATTGTCAGATCAGTCCACAACAGTGTTCTCTGAGCCTCCTCCGTTCAGGACATTTTTTTCATATTTAAAGCGGAACTACCACCCTATAAAAAGTTGCCACCCAATAATTAGGAATATAGCGACTAGCTTCTTAATACTGCTATTAGCTTCCACAAGTACCGCGTTTTGAAGTAATCCTTTATCTTCAGCGACTGGCAACCAGGCTTGGACGCAGACATCTTGCTCAGAGACGTCTGTGCACCTGCGCTGTCCGTCCCGGTCTCTTCTAGGAGGCATTGAATGGAGGCGAAAGGCACCAGAAGGGACTGACGACGCAGGTGCACAGACGGCTCTTCAGCTAGAAACCTGGCCGTTAGTCTCTGATAGTATAGGATTACTTCAAAACTTGTGTTAATAGCAGTATTAAGATGCTAGTCGCCATATTCCTAATTATTGGGTGATGACTTTTTATAGGGTGGTAGTTCCGCTTTAATTTAGCAGAAATTTGTCCAGATGTTTGATATTTAAATGTGCTTAAGGGCCTTATGAACAACACAGTAGTGGAGTCATCCTGAGGCAAACTAACTGCACCACAAGGGAAGAAATAAAGGTTCTCTGAAGTCCCTTTGGTTTAAATGGGGTTTAACCCCTTGAATGCTAGTAAGATCTCCAGCATCTTGAGGAGTAATTTTTTGAGACCTTTCTACCAATCGATAGATCAAACCTCATTTAAACCAGTAGAAAGTATTATTTGTACCCAGATGGTATATTTTGTTCCAGAATTTCTTCTCTTTTATTTGGAAGATACGGCTATTGCAATGTGTTGTGTACCCCTCTGGCTCTCTGAAGGTTAACGTTTCTATTCCACCCTCCTTGTGGGGATGTCAGTCCTACTCTACTTGGAATTCTATGGATTCCAGGGAACTTCATCCTACTGAACCCCTAGAAAGGGCTCATGTGATTTGACCAGGGGTATGTAAATTAGATGATATTGCATCATAAAGGGGGAGCTTAACTGGCTGGGGACTTGTAATTGTGACATGGGCGGGAACTGGGAAGAACAAGGTGGGAAGGAGGAGAAGTGGGAAGAATGGGACGGGAAGGAGGAGAACTGGGTGGGAAGAGGGAAGAACAGGTACGGGCTGGGAAGGAGGAGAAGTGGGTGGAAAAAACAGGTACGGGTTGGGAAGGAGGAGAAGTGGGTGGGAAGAACAGGTACGGGTTGGGAAGGAGGAGAAGTGAGTGGGAAGAACAGGAACGGGTTGGGAAGGAGGAGAAGTGGGTGGGAAAAACAGGTACGGGGTGGGAAGGAGGAGAACTAAGTGGGAAGAACAGGAACGGGTTGGGAAGGAGGAGAAGTGGGTGGGAAGTTGGAAGAACAGGTACAGGGTGGGAAGGAGTAGAACTGGGTGGGAAGTAAGAAGAACAGGAACGGGTTGGGAAGGAGGAGAACTGAACGGGAAGTGGTAATAACAGGTACGGGTTGGGAAAGAGGAGAACTGGGTGGGAAGTGGGAAGAACAGGTACGGGTTGGGAAGGAGGAGAAGTGGGTGGGAAGTTGGAAGAATAGGTACGGGTTGGGAAGGAGGAGAAGTGGGAAGAACAGGTACGGGTTGGGAAGGAGGAGAAGTGGATAAAATTTTACAGTAAACTCACTAACCCCAGAGACCCAGTACTTAACTTGGGGCAGATCTGGAGAGTTCCCAGATATGATTCTATGTAAATAAGCTAATTGGCTTTCAGTGCCAGGCGCAGTGGGAACGTGATATAAGGATGGTGGAAACTTGGTTCAATGGGCATGGCTTTCATCCCTGATCCTCACCATTCAAACAGGGGGCACTTGGAGCTTCCCTACTGTCCCTAAATGCTATGACTAGGTTCCCTACACCCCTCTTTCTATTTCTATACTTATCTACCACATTGTGTTGGCCTTACTTTGTGGTGTCAGGATCCAGTGGTCCATTCTCTTGAAGCAGCTGGAACAGGTCCCCTTCGGAAAGATATTCCATGACAAAGAAGATGTTGTCCTGTTCCGGAAGAGACAGTGGAACAGAAATTACAATGAGGAACTCGCTAAGAACAGAGTAAACATAAAATTTTCTCTGTCCGCACATGTGTTTATGTTTCTGTCATTACTATACACATAACTACGTGTCCTGTCCTGTCTATCAGACCTAATGCAATATCTAAATAACATAAAGCACTAGCCTGTGAAGCTCCCTGTGTGCGTAACCGCACATGCTCAGAAGAGACTGGCCAACCGCACTGATCCGGAGCGGGGAGCTCCGGATTGCTCACCGCCTGTCTGTGCTCCTGGCTCCGGGGCAGCAGCCGTGGCCTCTGGGTGGCACTTTAGCCAGTGTGTACACTGGCTTTCCTATTAGTAATATAGTATATAAGCACTGATGTCTCTGTCTTTACTATACACATCATAGGGTGACCTGTCCTGTGTATCAGACCTAATACAATATATTGTACACATACACTCACGTCTCTCTCCTTCCTATGCACATTACTGCCCTGTGTATCAGTCTAGTTACAATATTGTGTATAGAAGTGTTTGTGTCTCCTACTGTACAATGTATAAAGGATTAGTGTAGGAAATTACCTGGGTCTGGAAGGCTGCATACATCTGGGTGAGAAATGGGCAGCCGGCAGCAGTCTCCATCACCCGACGTTCTACTAAGGTGGAGTCTTTGTCTCCCTCGAGGAGAACCTTCTTCTTGATTGCTTTCACAGCTACCCACTTAGAATTGATGGACCACCTTGCCAGCATGACCTGGAGGAGACAGGGGGAGAGGCCAGAGGGTTAGAGGGGGAGTCCAGGGACAGAGGTCAGAGGGTTAGAGGGGGAGTCCAGGGACAGAGGCCAGAGGGTTAGAGGAGGAGTCCCACAGGGGAGATCCTGTAACCATAGGAATATGTTTAATCCCGCAGATGGTAGAGCTCATATGGACGAACAATGAGTTGGAGAGGTCTCTACCATCCCTGGGTTTAAGAGTGCCAGAGGGCTACTAGGGGTAAAGAGACACAAATGGTAACATTCAAGCTGGGCTTCAGATTGTGTTTAACCCTGAGATGATCAGAGGAGTGTGTCAAGTACCGCTTCACAATGCATCATGCACCCCATTGTCCTCAAAGGACTAATATATTGGTAGAATCTCATATGGTAAAAGAGATGAATTTCTTCATAAGGAGTTGGGAAAGGGGAATTAAAGGAATAGCAGTGTCACATGACTTTATATAAATACACACACATGGGTGGGACTAGGGATGGAGCAAGTCTAATTGGTAGATAATTTGTGGCATTCTTCTCTGTATCTAGAACATTTGCTCAACAAATGCAGAAACATTCAGTGTAGCAGAAGTTCCCGACTGTTTGTAGAATTTACACAGACCAATGCAGGTGTGGTCAACCTGTGGCTTTCTAGCTGCTGTTACACTACAACTCCCATAGACTCAGCTGATCATTGTTTTTATTATGATAATCATGATGATAGGAAACAGCTGGACAACCACATGTTTCTCACTCCTGTTCCTCAGGCTCAGATATCATAGTGAACAGGACAGGAGCGAGGTTAGGAAGTCGGGGAAGAGTCATGGCTGATTGGGGATACAAGAGCACTGCCCAGAACTAGGGCTGGATGGAGACAGGTTAAAGGAATGGGTTGAAGAACAGAAAAATTTGAATCGGGAAGTCACAAGAACGGGACGTGATGGAACAGAGGTCAAATAATTCATGGGAACAGAAGAATAAGTCAGATGGAGTCACAGGAATACAGCTAAATAGAAAGGTTCACCAAACGTTGCATTTAAAACATTGTGCAGCTCCGCTCTGCATTAAGCACATAGCTGTGATGAAAAGGGCGACATGAGAATCTCACCCTGCATAAAAGCACGAGATTCTTATGTCGCATCCTTAAATGCAGCTTCAACTCAACCGGCAACATTAATGGCATACCTAAGGAATGAGAAGCAACATTGGGTATTACAAATGTAGCATGGTTAACACTTTCTAGGGGTGCACCGAAATAAAAATTCTGAACAGAAACCCACCAGCTCTACTTTGCCCCAGTCAGCTCCAACTTGCACCCCATCAGCTCCAACTTGCCCCCCATCAGCTCCACTTTGCCCCCACATGCTCTACTTTGCCCCCATCAGCTCCAACTTGCCCCCACCAGCTTTACTTTGCCCATCAGCTCCAACTTGCCCCCACAAGCTCTACTTTGCCCCCATGAGCTCCAACTTGCCCCCACCAGCTCCACTTTGCCCCAATCAGCTCCAACTTGCCCCCCATGAGCTCCAATTTGCACTCAAAGAGTTAAGCTACATATTGAACAAAGGACTAAAAACCCTAGATATGTTTGTTCGGTTTGTAGCTTAACCCTTTGAGTGCCAGAGAGTTTACCAATGATTGGGGACCTCTCTGGCACTGAAAGGGTTAACCATGCTACAATTGTAATGTCTAATGTTGCTTGTCATTCCTTATGTATGCCGGCAATGCAGTGGATTGAGTTGAAACACTGTTTAAGGACGTGATATGAGAATCTTGCGTTTTCATGCAGGGCGACATTCTCATGTCACCCTTTTCATTACGGTGACATGCTTAATGCAGTGCGTAGCTGCACAATACATTAAATGCAACTTTTAAAAGGATACCGGATAGAAGAGAGGTCAAGGGGTGTGAGCATGACAGGAGAATAGAGCTGAGGGAAGCACAGAAATGGGGCTGGTTAGAAGACTGATCAAGGATTGGACTGAAGTCAAAAGGAGAGGGTTGGGGGAGTCACATGAATAGGGCTGGATGGAAGGGAACGCAAAGAATAAGCTAGGAACAGAAGAGAGAGGCTGGGGGAGTCACAGGAATAGTACTGGGAAATGGAGAGGGATTAATGGCACTTGGAAAAAATAATGGGTGTGAAGAGGAGACTCAAGTAATTAATAAATGAATGTTTAGGGATAGGAGGAGCATTGAAAGCACATAGGGGAGATTTAAGAGGAAATATGGGGTAACAGGAATGGACAACCCGGATATTTTTATACTGTGGTTTAATAGTGAATGATAAAACCCTACAACTGATCTGGAGAGGACATCACTTACCTTTCCGTAGGTGCCTTCCCCGAGTTCTCGATAAAACACAAAGTCATTAAGACTTAGTGATGTCCCGATGTTCAACTGGGATTTTGCCAGTGGAACAGAAATGTCACCTTTTGGGATGAACAAAACAAGATATTAATCATTAACAAAAACAGCCATTGGATTTCTAATCAATGGAAAGTTGTCAGTATTACAAGACTGAGTGCAGCAGTCAGTGAGCCTACAAGGATTTATACTTTCTCACTCTGCTGGAACTGGAGTTAGGACTCAACGGGCTGTCACTAAAGCTGTTCTTGGACTGCATTTATCATCATCATCAGTAAGAGTCCAACAGAGGCCAACAGAAAGCAAATTGTTCACTACATCATTATTTTCAGCAGATTAACCCTCTAAGGACCAGGGTGGTATGCCCCACATAATGCATTACACATCCCATGGGTCCAAGGGTTAAAGGATTAATCCTTTGAGCGTCAGAGGGCTTCCCAGTGCATTACTCTACAATGCATTCAATGCCCCCCTGGCACTCAAAAGGTTGCATAACCAAATTAAAGATGCTATTTAGTAAGTCATGAGAGAAGGCAAGCAACTGATGTCATGACTGTGTTCAGATACGGCAGTGCACAGATATTTACCACGTTCTGAATAAGCTGCTCTTTTCCTGGGAGGTTCTTCATCATCCCAGTTACTGGTGGAACTCCTCTTTGCAGTACAGCCAGATGATATGAGAGGAGCTGCCAATCTCTTCTTCTTCTTTTGATGGTACCCTTCTTTTCCAGAGTGAGGGCGCTTGGTACCCTTTGCAGCAATCACTGCCATGATGGAAGTCATCTTGGTGGTCCCACCAAGACCTTTCTCTCCCTGCCCACCTCTCTCCTTCTTGAGATTTCTCTCACTTTCTTTCTTACTGCTAGTATGGATTTGTAAAGGGCAAAACAATATCGAAGTGCTCTAACAGTCTCACCTAATGGAGGTAGCCTATTAGCTCTGAACATCTAGTGTCAGTTCTTACAGTTTGAAGCTACAGTTGAATGATGTCACAGTGTTCCAAGAAGCCACTGTACAGCATGGTGAATGCCTACTATGGTAGCTCTAGCTATGAGAACAAGCACAGTTACTTATGAAGTCATTCTTGATTGCTATGTCATCTGGCTTGTTACCATGTCTAGCGATTACATCCTAATGTATAGAAATCAACTGCCTGTACCCACATGTAGATACGGTAGAGAGATATACAGGGCCTTATTAACCAACTCCAAATGAGTGCAGTTCTGGGCAAACAAACAGCACCACAGGAGAGAAAATAAAATACCATTGATTTAACCCTTTGAGTACCAGAGGGGTATGCAATGTGCTGCATACCCCTCTGGCACTCAAAGGGTTAAATGGGACATTTATCGCTTTAAGTGCTACAGAGGTTTACAATGCATTGCTTCACACTGTTGTATACTACCTTCCAAGCAATCCAGTGGGTTAAAAGCCACATTTAAATTAATGGGAATCTGTAGAATATTCATTCTCTCCCCACGATACGTGGTGTAGTTGGTTTGTCCAGAATTGCACCTCTTTATTTGATGAGTATGGCCTATAATGTATTTTTACCAATGAGTGGAAGCATGGGTGTGACTTACAGTGGAGCCAACTGCAGTCCAAACCAGTCACTGAGTAAAGAACATTTAATGGCCCATAGTTATAAATGCAAATCAGTGATATTCTGGAGTAAACCATCTGCATCATAGGGGACAGAATAACAGTTAGTTACTTTTAAATTAAATCAGCCTTTTAACCCCTTGATTGCTAAAGATGTCTCCAATACATCGTGAAGCTATGCATTGGAGACCTCTCTGGCATTCAAGGGGTTACCCGAGGCGTAGCGGAGGCCACCGCAGCCCCCACAGTGCGGGAGACCCCGTCACCTTCAGAGCCCCCAAATTCTTTTTTTTCCACATTCTTTTGAATTGAAGGCCCCGCCAGTCATGGGGCCCCCAAAAGAGAATTAAAAAGCCCCACTGAAGTGAGAAGCGCCGGTCAGTGCACCTGGTGGCTTCTCTTCTCACTTCCATGTCCCAGTCACGTCGGCTTCCTGTCAATCCTCCAATTTTGTATATACATGGTCCATATATATTCAAAGTTCAAATCGGACAACTGACCAACTGAAAACAAAATCTTCTATTCACATTAGTGGATTATTTGTGTAACCCAAACTGTATTGGATCAAAAATCATTTATGTCCATGGGCATAACAGGGTTAATTCATGGGACTCAGTAGCTGTTTATGGTAGCAAAAACAATGGAATTATCTAGTGACACTAGGATCAATATCATTAGACTCAGACAGGGTGGAGCTGTAGAGATCAAATACTAAGTATATTAATAACAAAAATGTTACGGTTGATATTGGTCATTTTAGGACTGAGACAGGTGAATTGATTAGTGAGGATAAAGCTATGAATGACAACCTAAATACGTTCTTTGCTTCAGTATATACAAAGGAAGCTGCAATGACAAGCTATGGGCAAACAGACAAAACCACAGAATTTCCTCCAACAGCTACATGGCTTACTGAGGACGAGGTCCAAAAGAGACTGGAAAGGGTTATAGTGAATAAAGCGCCTGGACTGAACGGTATACACCCAAGGGTAGTTAAGGAACTTAGTTCAGTAATAGCAAAACCATTATACTTAATATTTATTGATTCAATTTCATCAGGCATAGTGCCCTGTGATTGGAGGAAAGCTGATGTAGTTCCATTGTTTAAAAAGGGAGCAAGATCCAAACCAGGAAATTATAGACCTGTGAGCTTGACTTCCATAGTGGGTAAGATACTAGAAGGGTTATTAACTGACAGTACTCAGAACTATGTGAAGACAAACAATATCATTAGTAGGAATCAGCATGGTTTCATGAAGAACACATCATGTCAGACTAATTTACTTGCATTTTATGAAAGAGTGAGTAGTAATTTGGACAGGGGAATTGCTGTTGATGTAGTATACTTGGATTTTGCAAAAGCCTTTGATACAGAACCTCACAACAGGTTACTGCATAAATTAAAAGGCTTCAGTTTGGGCAGTATTATCTGTACATGGATTGAGAGCTGGTTAAATGATAGATGGCAGAGACTTATTGTAAATGGAACTTTTTCAAAATGGTCTAAGGTTATAAGTGGGGTGCCGCAGGGTTCAGTCCTGGGACCAATGCTTTTTAATTTGTTTATTAATGATCTAGAAGTGGGAATTGAAAGTAGCATCTCACTCTTTGATGATGACACTTAGCTATGTAAGGAAATATATACAGAGCTGGATGTTTTTTTCCCTACAGAAGGATTTAGATTAGTGATGAGCGAGCACCCCAATGCTCGGATGTTCGGGTGCTCTGACCGAGCACCCCCTGAGGCTCGAGTGCTCGGCCGAGCACCCGAGCCCCATTGAAGTCAATGGGAGGACTCGAGCATTACACCAGGCACCCCCTGCTCTGATGAGGGGAGGGTGCCTGGTCCATAGGAAAAGGGCAGAAAAAGATGGAAACACTACAGAAATGGTTCAGGGACAGCATAGGGAGGATGTCTGGATGCACCTTGGACTCCAACATCGCTGCTGGGAACGATCTTTCGCCCGTAGTACGCCATTTTTACAGACTGACCGTAAAACACACAAAAAGGAAAATAAAAACGACTTTAGGCGAAAAATTGTTACCAAACAGTATTTGCTGTATATTTACTTGTATATCATCTGCAAATTCTCCCAAAAATTTCATCGATTTTCTGAAGTGAGGCCATGATTAAGAGGGAAACGTGCGCAGAGGCAAATTATCCCAAAAATTTCCTTGATTTTCAGAACTGAGGCCATGATTAAGAGGGAAACGTGCGCAGAGGCAAATTCTCCCAAAAATTTCCTTGATTTTCAGAACTGAGGCCATGATTAAGAGGGAAACGTGCGCTGAGCTGACCATCTAAAACATTATGGGTGAGGGTCTGCTGCAGAGCTGACCATCCTAAACATTATATGCGAAGGCCCGCTAGTGAGCTGACGCTATAAAACATTATATGAGAGGGCCCGCTAGAGAGCTGACCCAATAAAACATTATATGAGAAGGCCCGCTGGTGAGCTGACCTATATAAAAATTGGCAAACAGGGCCCGCTGGTGAGCTGGCCCTATATAAAAATTATATCACAGGGCCCGCTGGTGAGCTGGCCCTATATAAAAATTATATCACAGGGCACGCTGGTGAGCTGGCCCTATATAAAAATTATATCCCAGGGCATATGGAAGAGGAGGAGGAGGATGAGAACATTAAGAGTCAACCATATACCCGTTTTTGGGGTGGAAGGGGTGAATGGGAATACAGAGTATTCCCATCATTGTAAATAACATATATAAAGTGAGTTTATGTTCCCCCGGGGCTTTCCTCCAGTGGAGTGGAGAAGTCAGGGGAAATCCAGGCCTTGTTCATTTTTATAAGTGTCAACCTATCAGCATTGTCGGTGGAAAGGCGGATACGCTTATCTGTTATGATGCCACCAGCAGCACTAAATACCCGCTCAGACAGAACGCTGGCGGCAGGGCAGGCCAGCACCTCCAAGGCGTAGAGTGCCAGTTCATACCACGTGTCCAGCTTGGACACCCAGTAGTTGTAAGGCACAGAGGGATCATTGAGGACGCTGACACGGTCTGCTACGTACTCCTTCACCATCTTCCAAAACTTTTCCCTCCTTGTGACACTAGGCTGCGCATCAGGGTGAGGGTGCTGGCGGGGTGTCATGAAGGTGTCCCACGCCTTGGAGAGTGTTGCCCTGCCTTTGTCGGAACTGCTGTGTGCTCCCCTTTTCTCCCCTTCTCGGTTGGCCAAGGTAGCACGTACTCTGCCGCCAGCGTTGTCAGATGGAAAATTTTGGAGCAATTTTTCAACAAGAACCTTCTGGTATTGCACCATTTTGCTTGTCCTCTCCACCGGAGGAATGAGAGATGAGAAATTCTCTTTGTAGCGGGGGTCCAGAAGGGTGAACACCCAGTAATCCGTGTTGTCTAAAATGCGTACAACGCGTGGGTCACGGGAAAGGCAGCCTAACATAAAGTCAGCCATGTGTGCCAGAGTACCAACAGTCAAGATTTCGCTGTCCTCACCAGGAGGCTGACTCTCAATATCCTCATCCTCTTCCTCCTCTTCTGCCCACCCACGCTGAAGAGATGGAACTAAAGTTCCATGGCTACCCTCTGTAGCGGAGGCAACCGTGTCTTCCTCCTCCTCCTCCTCCTCCTCCTCCTCCTCCGCCTCCTCCAATTGTCGCTGAGAAGACGAAGTGAGGGTGCTCTGGCTATCACCTTGTGTAAGCTCTTCCTCCCCCATTTCCACCTCTTCCACATGCAAAGCGTCGGTTTTAATTGTGAGCAGCGAGCGTTTCAGTAGACACAGAAGTGGGATGGTTACACTGATAATAGCGTTATCGCCGCTCACCATCTGTGTCGATTCCTCAAAATTGCGTAAAACCTCGCAGAGGTCTGACATCCATTCCCACTCCTCACTTCTGATTACAGGAAGTTGAACGGAGAGGCGACGACCGTGTAACAGCTGGTACTCCACTACTGCCCTCTGCTGCTCACAAAGCCGGGCCAACATGTGGAAGGTGGAGTTCCAGCGCGTGCTCACGTCACACAGCAGCCGGTGAGCTGGCAATTGTAAGCGCTGCTGCAGCTTCAACAGGCCGGCCGAAGCTGTAGATGACTTACGGAAATGTGCACACACGCGGCGCACCTTGGTCAAGAGATCATGCACATTGGGGTAGGTTTTTAGAAATCGCTGCACCACTAAATTAAATACATGCGCTAGGCATGGTACGTGTGTGAGCTTGCCGAGCTCCAAAGCCGCCACCAAGTTACGCCCATTATCACACACAACCATGCCTGCTTGCAGGTTGAGTGGCGAGAGCCACGGCTCGGTCTGGTGACTAATCCCCTGCAACAGCTCTGAGGCCGTGTGCTGTTTGTCCCCAAGGCAGATCAGCTTCAGCACGGCCTGTTGACGCTTCCCCACTGCAGTGCTACACTGCTTCCAGCTACTGGCTGATGGGGGAGTGGCGGTGTGTGTAGAGAATTCGGAGGTGGAAACGGAGGAGGAGGAGCCAATAACGTAGGTGCTGGTGGAAACCCTGATGGAGGTAGGGCCCGCAATCCTCGGCGTGGGTAGCACCCGTGCCATCCCAGGGTCCGAGTCGCTCCCAGCCTCCACGACATTCACCCAGTGTGCCGTCAGGGAAATGTAGCGTCCCTGGCCACAAGCACTTGTCCATGTGTCAGTCGTTAAGTGGACCTTCCCAGTAACTGCGTTGGTCAGGGCACGGGTGATGTTACGGGACACATGGTGGTGTAATGCGGGGATGGCACACCGGGAAAAGTAGTGGCGGCTGGGGACCGCGTACCGAGGGACAGCTGCTGCCATCAGGCTGCGGAAGGACTCAGTGTCCACAAGCCTAAATGGCAGCATTTCGATGGCCAGTAATTTTGAAAGGTGTGAGGTTAGTGCTATGGCCTGTGGGTGGGTGGCTGGGTATTTTCTCTTGCGCTCAAATGCCTGGGGTAACGACATTTGGACGCTGTGCTGGGACAGGGAAGTGGATGTGGTCGCTGATGGTGCTTCAGATGCTACAGGTGCAGGGCGGGAGGTATGCGGGCCTGCGCCTTCGACAGGCGATTGGCCGGCACCGAAAACAGGGGAAGAGGAGGCAGTGGTGTGGCCTGCAGACACAGATGGGCGATCCAGGCGTTCCTCCCACTTACTACGGTGCTTGGATGCCATGTGTCGGATCATGCTGGTGGTGGTGAGGTTTCTAGTGTTCATGCCTCGGCTCATTCTGGTGTGGCACAGGTTGCAAACTACAAATCTTTTGTCGTCCGCACTTTCCTTAAAAAAACGCCATACCGCGGAACACCTACCCCTTGGCAAGGTAGATTTACGCAAGGGGGTGCTCCGTGGAACATTTGCGGGCCGGTTTGGTGCGGTCCGCCTTCTTTCTGTAGCCACACCACTGCCTCTTCCAGCCTGTTGCGGTGCTGCAGATGGCTCACCCTCAGGACTGCTGTCATCGCTCGGCTCTACACCTTCCCAGGTGGGGTCAGTCACCTCATCGTCCACCAAGTCCTCCTCCACTTCCTCACTCTGATCATCCTCCTCAAGTCTTGATCCCACCACATACTCGGTCATTGACAACTGTATAACATTCTCCTCAACAAGGTCTTGAGAAGGAAATAGTGGTTGATTTAATGGCAACTGTGTCTCATCATCATCATCATCATCCACTACTTCCTTTGACCTTAAATGCCGTTCACATCTGTCATCTTCTTGTGATTGGGTAGCCTCTAGAGGTTGTGAATCAGGGCACAAGATGTCATGTTCCTCTGCAAGCGTGCTTGGAGAGAGGGTCAAATGAAGGATTGGTGATGAGACGAGCTCATCACTATATCCCAGTGTGGGATCACTTCTTTGACCAGACCGTGTATGGTGGGAGGAAGGATGATCAGAGTGAGGATTATGTTGACCAGACTCTTGGCTACTGAGAGTGGACTTGGTGGAAGACAGGGTGGTGCTTAACCGACTGGAAGCAGTATCAGCTGTCATCCAACCGACCACCTGTTCGCACTGGTCGGACCTCGAGAGTGATGTCCTGCGACGCCCTGTGAAATCAGACATGAAGCTAGGTATGGTGGATGTCTTTCTTTCTTGTGCTCTGGCACCAGGCACAGTTTCTCCGCGTCCTGACCCGCGCCCTGAACTTTCAGGATCACGTCCACTTCCCCGTCCCTTTTTACCCGCCTTCTTCATCTTACACGATATATATGACTTTAATATATATGAGTTTGAAAACTTAACAGTATTTCTTACTATTCTGCAACTCTGCAGAGTACACAGAATAGGCTGCTAAACTGCGGTGACACACACTGAATGGAATAAGTGACTTTAATATTTGAGTTTGAAAAATTAACAGTATTTCTTACTATTCTGCAACTCTGCAGAGTACACAGAATAGGCTGCTAAACTGCGGTGACACACACTGAATGGAATAAGTGACTTTAATATTTGAGTTTGAAAAATTAACAGTATTTCTTACTATTCTGCAACTCTGCAGAGTACACAGAATAGGCTGTTAAACGGCGTTGAAACACACTGAATGGAATATGTGACTTTAATATTTGAGTTTGAAAACTTAACAGTATTTCTTATAATTCTGGAACTGTACAGAGTACACAGAATAGGCTGTTAAACGGCGGTGAAAGACACTGAATGGAATATGTGACTTTAATATTTGAGTTTGAAAACTTAACAGTATTTCTTATAATTCTGCAACTCTGCAGAGTACACAGAATAGGCTGTTAAACGGCGGTGAAAGACACTGAATGGAATATGTGACTTTGATATTTGAGTTTGAAAAATTAACAGTATTTCTTACTATTCTGCAACTCTGCAGAGTACACAGAATAGGCTGTTAAACGGCGTTGAAACACACTGAATGGAATATGTGACTTTAATATTTGAGTTTGAAAACTTAACAGTATTTCTTATAATTCTGCAACTCTGCAGAGTACACAGAATAGGCTGTTAAACGGCGGTGAAAGACACTGAATGGAATATGTGACTTTGATATTTGAGTTTGAAAAATTAACAGTATTTCTTACTATTCTGCAACTCTGCAGAGTACACAGAATAGGCTGTTAAACGGCGTTGAAACACACTGAATGGAATATGTGACTTTAATATTTGAGTTTGAAAACTTAACAGTATTTCTTATAATTCTGCAACTGTACAGAGTACACAGAATAGGCTGTTAAACGGCGGTGAAAGACACTGAATGGAATATGTGACTTTAATATTTGAGTTTGAAAACTTAACAGTATTTCTTATAATTCTGGAACTGTACAGAGTACACAGAATAGGCTGTTAAACGGCGGTGAAAGACACTGAATGGAATATGTGACTTTAATATTTGAGTTTGAAAACTTAACAGTATTTCTTATAATTCTGCAACTGTACAGAGTACACAGAATAGGCTGTTAAACGGCGGTGAAAGACACTGAATGGAATATGTGACTTTAATATTTGAGTTTGAAAACTTAACAGTATTTCTTATAATTCTGCAACTCTGCAGAGTACACAGAATAGGCTGTTAAACGGCGGTGAAAGACACTGAATGGAATATGTGACTTTGATATTTTAGTTTGAAGACTTAACAGTATTTCTTCCTATTCTGCAACTCTGCACAGTACACAGAATGTGCTGCTACACTGCGGCGAAGCACACTGAATGGAATATGTGACTTTGATATTTGAGTTTGAAAACTTAACAGTATTTCTTATAATTCTGCAACTCTGCACAGTACACAGAATAGGCTGCTAAACGGCGGTGAAACACACTGAATGGAATATGTGACTTTAATATTTGAGTTTGAAAACTTAACAGTATTTCTTACTATTCTGCAACTCTGCAGAGTACACAGAATAGGCTGTTAAACGGCGTTGAAACACACTGAATGGAATATGTGACTTTAATATTTGAGTTTGAAAACTTAACAGTATTTCTTATAATTCTGGAACTGTACAGAGTACACAGAATAGGCTGTTAAACGGCGGTGAAAGACACTGAATGGAATATGTGACTTTAATATTTGAGTTTGAAAACTTAACAGTATTTCTTATAATTCTGCAACTGTACAGAGTACACAGAATAGGCTGTTAAACGGCGGTGAAAGACACTGAATGGAATATGTGACTTTAATATTTGAGTTTGAAAACTTAACAGTATTTCTTATAATTCTGCAACTCTGCAGAGTACACAGAATAGGCTGTTAAACGGCGGTGAAAGACACTGAATGGAATATGTGACTTTGATATTTTAGTTTGAAGACTTAACAGTATTTCTTCCTATTCTGCAACTCTGCACAGTACACAGAATGTGCTGCTAAACTGCGGCGAAGCACACTGAATGGAATATGTGACTTTGATATTTGAGTTTGAAGACTTAACAGTATTTCTTCCTATTCTGCAACTCTGCACAGTACACAGAATGTGCTGCTACACTGCGGCGAAGCACACTGAATGGAATACGTGACTTTGATATTTTAGTTTGAAGACTTAACAGAATGTGCTCTAATCTGCAACTTTGCACACTAAACAGAATGTGCTCTAATCTGCAACTTTGCACACTAAACAGAATGTGCTCTAATCTGCAACTTTGCACACTAAACAGAATGTGCTCTAATCTGCAACTGTGCACACTAAACAGAATGTGCTCTAATCTGCAACTTTGCACACTAAACAGAATATATATATTTTTTTTTTTTTTTGTTTTTTTCCCCCCACAACAAATAACCTGCTGCCCCCACACACAGTAGTCCTAAAAAGGACTTTTGGTTCTTTTTTTTTCACAATTTTTGTTTTTTTCCTCCCTACACTGCCTTTCCCTTCCTATCCTCAGCTCTCCCTGGCTCAGACTGAGCCGAACTCGCTGGTCAGGTGCTATACAGCACCTGACCACGGGTTCTGGCCAACCAATCAGTGTAATGCCAGCAGCCAACATGGCTGCTGGCATTACACCGATGTCAGAGCCTCCCTGCACGTTTATTGGCTGCGCAGCAGCCGCAAAACGTGCGGGGAGGAGACCCGAACATGGCGGGCGAGCACATGCGGTACTCGTACGAGTACCGCCATGTGCCGAGCAGAGCGATGCTCGAGCCGATCCGAGCATCGGCCGAGCATGCTCGCTCAACACTAATTTAGATAAATTAAGTGAATGGGCAGAAAAGTGGCAGATGTCATGTAATGTAGATAAATGTAAGGTTATGCATTTGGGCTGTAGAAACAAACTTGCTACATATATTCTAAATGGGAAACAACTTGGGAAATCCTCATTAGAGAAAGATTTAGGAGAACTGATAGACAATAGACTTCACAGCAGTGTGCAGAGTCACTCAGCTGCTGCAAGAGCAAATAGAGTACTAGCCTGCATAAAAGAGATGTAGAAGCAAGGGATTCTAATATTATCCTACCTCTGTATAAATCCTTGGTTAGGCCTCATCTAGAATATGGAGTACAATTTTGGGCGCTTGTTCTAAAAAAATACATTACTGAACTGGAACAGGTGCAGAGACGTGCAACAAAACGGATAAAGGGTTTGGAGGATCTGAGTTATAAAGAAAGACTAGCCAAACTGGATTTGTTTATATTAGAGAAGAGACGTCTAAGGGGTGATATGATTACTATTTACAAATACATCCAAGGTCAATACAAAGAACTATCCAATGAATTATTTATGCAAATAGCTGTGCTAAGAACAAGACGTCATCCATTAAGACTAGAGGAAAGGCGCTGTTCACTTAAACAAAGGCAGGGATTCATTACAGTAAGGGCAGTAAGGCTATGGAATTCTTTGCCTCGGGATGTTGTGCTTGCAGATAATGCAACTGTATTCAAAAAAGTAATGGATGCCTATATAGCACAGAACAATATTGACAATTATGATAGATGGCTTCAAAGCAAATAGGATATTGATCCGGGGAACTATTTGACTACCAGTTGGAGTCAGGAAGGAATAATCCCCCCCCCCACACACTTAGGAGTAGATTGTAAATGGCTCCAGAGGGCTTTTTTTTTCCTTCCTCTGGATCAACAGGGGTGTTTTTGGCATGGGCTGGACTTGATGGACACATGTCTTTTTTCAGCCTTATCTACTATGTTACTATCTTACTATGTTATTATGTTAAGTGGATTTTCAAATGCATTTTGGGTTACACAAATAATCCAGTGTGAATTATAAAAGATTTTGTTTTTATTTGGATGGTTAGTTGTCACGAATCATATAGTGACATTTTATATTTAAAAAAAATATATTTTAAACATAGCCATTAATTAATAAAGGTATTGCTTTTTAACTGGTCTATACTTTTCTAGAAATATACTTTACAGCTTTGAACTAGTTCCTTGGCCAGTCGTTGAGATGACAGTATAAAACTTTGATGGTTTGTCTCAAACTTGACTGCATTTTCCTTTTCTGTCTTTTTTTATTCCAAGATAATTGATGTAAACAAAACCAACATACAAGAAAAAAAAAGAGAGCATATGACAACCTTATCAAATTGAGAAAAAGACCAGTTCAATACTTTTAACTGTACATAGAATTTGATGGCAGATAAGAACCATTCCGCCCATCTATTCTGCCCATTTTCCTACAGTAAAAACCTCAAACCTTTTTTGGTCCTTGGTCTTTTCTTACGTTAAGGACAGCCTTATGCCTATCACATGCATGCTTAAATTCCATCACTGTATTAACTTCTACCACTTCTGCTGGTAGGCTATTCCACTTATCTACTACCCTCTCAGTCAAGTAAAACTTCATTACATTACATCTAAACCTGTGTCCCTCTAGTTTTAGACTATGGCCTCTTGTCCTAACATTTTTACTCCTTTGAAATATACTTCCCTCCTGCACGATGTTGAATCCCTTCATGTATTTGAATGTTTCTATCATATCCCCTCTCTCTCTTCTCTCCTCCAAGCTATACATGTTCAGATCCTGTAGTCTATCCTGATATTTCTTTTCCTGTACGATCTTTGTATATCAACCTTTAAGTCATAAAACACCAAACTTTATCATTGTTAAAAAAATAAAAGTATTCAGGTTAAAAACAAATCAAAGTGCACGTTGATTTTACCTGTCAGTATTAAAATTAACCCCCACCAAGTATAGTGGGCTTTAGGGGGATGAGATTATATGGTTCTCTCACTGTTATTCGTTGTTATTCTGCATTGAAATAGCATACCTCCCAAGTGTCCCTCTTTAGGAGGGACAGTCCCTCTTTTAGACCCAAATCCCCCTGTCCCTCTTTCCCACCCTGATGTACCTCTTTTTAGGAGATCAGATTACATGGTGTGTATATAAGCGGATCATATTGATCTACAGCAATAAAACTCACGTTATTTGTTGTTTAAATATCAGTATATATGTTTATAAATTAGTGCTTATAAATAAAATACTTTGGTCTTGTTATAAGTCATTTATTACTTTACACAAGGAGGTGTCAATAGATCATGAAATAGTCTAAAAATTCTTGGTAATGCCCCGCCCACCAGCCACGCCCCCAGCAACACCCCCTAAAACACAAGTGTCCCTCGTTGGTAATTTGAAATGTTGGGAGGTATGAAATAGAATGAAAACGAATAACAGTGAGAGACACATAAAACCTCATCAATCTAAAGACCACTATACTTGGTGGGGGTTAATTTTACAACTGACAGGTAAAATCAACGTGCATTTTGATTTGTTTTTAACCTGAATACTTTTAAATTTTGACACTAATAAAGTTTGGAGTTTTAGGACTTAAACGTTGATATACAGAAATCATAAGGGATCTGTACAGTTAAAAGTACTGAGCCAGATTCAGGCTTTGCATTTGTGTAATTTAGGTTATGTGTCAGGAATGTGTTAATGTGTACAATTAAACTTTTGTGTATTAACCCCTTGGAGCTTTGAGACCTTCTCTAGCACCCAAAGAGTTAATACAAACAAGTGTAATGTGTTTTATTTTTTTTTTGTTTTTTGTTTTTTTGGTATCTGGATAATCTTAGTCTGCTATGGTGTCCATCCAGTTGAAAAGGGCTGGGTGGCAGGGGACTATGGCTGCTGTTTCCTCACTGTATCTGTGTGTGTTATTGGGTTTGAGAGCTCAGAAAACTGAACCAATGCTTCTGAGTTTGGTATGGTTTCCATAAGATTACGGACCAAAGTGCAGAAGGACTGACAACAGAAATACTTAAAGTCCTAGAAAACAAAGCCTTGTCAATTAAAAAATGTAGAGGTCAAGGATATGATGGGGCTAGCACAATGAGTGGAATATACTCTGGAGTTCAAATTTTCATACGATCAATAGAATCAAATGCTGTCTATGTACATTGTGCTGCTCATAACTTAAATTTGTTCTTGAATGATGCTTGTAAGCACATCTTAGAAATTAAAAATGTTTATGATGTTGTGCAACGAGTATACATCTTTTTTAGTGACAGTGGCAAAAGGTGGGAACTTCATACTGCTGGCAAAGAAGGAACTTTCAAAAATCCTACACTGAAAAAACTGTGTCCCACCCGCTGGCCATCCAGACATGAAGCTGTCCATGCTCTAAGGTTTGGATTTGTTGATATTATGAAAGCCCTGTGTACGATCATGCTAAAATCTAAAAACTTAGATGAACGCACAGCCGCTGCCGGACTTAAAAAATCCATGGAAAAATTTGAATTTGTCCTCATGGTTGTCACACAGAGCAAAATTCTAAAAACAGTAGACATAATTTCTCAGCTGCTTCAGTCTAAAGACGTAGACCTTTTTCGTGCCGCAAATCTTCTGAAGAATGCAGCTTGTACCTTAACCAACTATCGAGAACAGTTTGAAGAATCTAGAGCTACAACATCCTCTCTTGCAACTGCTTGGGGAATTGATCCAGAGTTTGCAGATAAACGTGTAAGGCTTACCAAAAGGCATTTTGAAGAACTCTGTGAAGACCAAAGGTTAACAAATCCTGAGGAGTATTTTAACCCTTTGAGTGCCAGAGGGGTACGGAAAGAATTGCAGAGCAAAATGGAACTTTTATTTTTTTAAAATAATTGTATTCTGCCTAGTGTTTTGGAAGTGGGAACAGCAATAAAGCTTTTCTTAACTATTCTAGTTACTGTCACCAGCGCAGATAGATCTTTTTCTAAACTGCAATTAATCAAAAATTACCTTAGAAGTTCAATGACTCAGTAGAGACTTACAGGACTGTCCATCTTAAGCACAGAGAATGGAAAAGCCAGAAAATTAGATGTCAAAGAGTTAACTACTGAATGTTCTCAAATAAAGGCAAGGAGACAAGCTTTTTTCAGATCTACTAGCACAGTTTCAAAGACATGAGTGTTTGTGTTATCATCAGTGTAAGGATCTGCCAGATGTCTCCTCCAAGTACGGGGCATCAGTGTCCATTCCAGGGCTTCAGTCAAGCCGAGTTCATGCCTCCAGTCCAAGGCTTCAGCCAAGCAGTGTTCACAACTCCGGCCCAGGTCCACAGCCAAGCACAGAGGCCAAGTCTCTAGTCCAGGTCCACAGCCAAGCAGAGATACCCAGTTTCTAGTCCAGGTCCACAGCCATGCAGAGACACCCAGTCTCTAGTCCAGGTCCACAGCCAAGCAGAGAGGCCCAGTCTCTAGTCCAGGCCCACAGCCAAGCAGAGAAGCCCAGGACCACAGCCAGGCAGAGAGGCCCAGTCTCTAGTCCTGGTCCACAGCCAGGCAAAGAGACCCAGTCTCTAGTCCAGGTCCTTAACCAAGCAAAGAGGCGCCCAAGACCACAGCCAAGCAGAGAGAGGCCCAAGACCACAGCCAAACAGAGAGGCGCCCAAGACCACAGCCAAGCAGAGAGAGGCCGAAGACCACAGCCAATCAGAGAGGGGCCCAAGACCACAGCCAAGCAGAGAGGCACCCTAGACCACAGCCAAGCAGAGAGAGGCGCCCAAGACCACAGCCAAGTGGAGAGGGGCCCTAGACCACAGCCAAGCAGACAGGGGCCCAGGACCACAGCCAAGCAGAGAGGGTCCCAGGACAAGAGGGGCCCAAGTCCACAGGCAAGCAGAGAGGGGCCCAGGACCACAGGCAAGCAGAGAGGAGCCCAGGACCACAAGCAAGCAGAGAGAAGCCCAAGACGACAGGCAAGCAGACAGGGGCCCAGGACGACAGCCAAGCAGACATGGGCCCAGGCCCACAGGCAAGCAGAAAGGGGCCCAGGACCACAGCCAAGCAGAGAGGGGCCCAGTGTCTAGTCCAAGACCACAGCCAAGCAAAAAGGGGCCCAGTCTCTAGTCCAGTGCCTCAGTCTCTAGTCCAAGGCCTCAGCCAAGCAAGGTTCATGTCTCTAGTCCAAAGCTTCAGCCAAGCGAGGTTCATTTCTCTAGTCCAAAGCTTTAGCCAAGCAAGGTTCATGTCTCTAGTTCAAAGCTTCAGCTAAGCAAGGCTCATGCCTCCAGTCCAGGGCCTCAGTCAAGCAAGGCTCATGCCTCCAGTCCAGGGCCTCAGCCAATCAAGGTTCATGCCTCCAGTCCAGGGCCTCAGCCAAGCAAGGTTCATACCTCCCTCCAGGGTCCCAGTCTCTAGTCTAAATCTTCAGCCAAGCAAGGTTCATGTCTACAGTCCAAGGCCTCAGCCAAGCAAGGTTCATGCCTCCAGTCCAGGGCCTCAGTCTTTAGTCCAAAGCTTCAGTCAAGCAAGGTTCATGCCTCCAGTCCAGGGCCTCAGTCTCTAGTCCAATGCTTCAGCCAAGCAAGGTTCATGCCTCCAGTCCGGAACATCAGCCAAGCAAGGTTCATGCCTCCAGTGCAAGGCCTCAGCCAAGCAAGGTTCATGCCTCCAGTCCAGGGCCTCAGTCTCTAGTCCAAAGTTTCAGTCAACCAAGGTTCATGCCTCCAATCCAGGGCCTCAGCCAAGCAAGGTTCATGCCTCCAGTCTAAGGCCTCAACCAAGCAAGGTTCATGCCTCCAGTCCAAGGCATCAGCCAAGCAAGGTTCATGCCTCCAGTCAAAAGCTTCAGCCAAGCAAGGATCATGCCTTCAGTCCAGGGCCTCAGCCAAGCAAGGTTCCTGTCTCTAGTCTAAAGCTTCAGCCAAGCAAGGTTCATGCCTCCAGTCCAGGGTCTAATCCAAGCAAGGTTTATGCCTCCAGTCCAGGGCCTCAGCCAAGCAATGTTCATGCCTCCAGACCAGGGCCTCAGCCAAGCAAAGTTCATGCCTCCAGTCCAAGGCCTCAGTCTCTAGACCAAAGCTTCAGACAAACAAGGTTCATGCCTTCAGTCCAGGGCCTCAGTCAAGCAAGGTTCATGCCTCCGGTCCAAGGCCTCAGCCAAGCAAGATTCATGCCGCTAGTCCAAAACATCAACCAAGTAAGGTTCATGACTCCAGTCCAGGGCCTCAGTCTCTAGTCAAAGGCTTCAGCCAAGCAAGGTTCATGTCTCAAGTCCAGGGCATCAGCTAAGCAAGGTTCATGCCTCCAGTCCAGGCCCTCAGTCTCTAGTCCAAATCTTCAGCCAAGCAAGGTTCATGCCTCCAGTCCAAGGCCTCAGCCAAGCAAGGTTCATGCCTGCAGTCCAAAGCTTCAGCCAAGCAAGGTTCATGACTCCAGTCCAGGGCCTCAGCCAAGCAAGGTTCATGCCTCCAGTCCAGGGACTCAATCTCTAGTCCAAGGCTTCAGCCAAGCAAGGTTCATGCCTCTAGTCCAAGGCCTCAGCCAAGCAAGGTTCATGCCTCCAGTCCAGAGCCTCAGTCTCTAGTCCAAAGCTTTAGCCAAGCAAGGTTCATGCCTCCAGTCCAGGGCCTCAGTCTCTAGTCCAATGCTTCAGCCAAGCAAAGTTCATGCCTCCAGTCCAGAGCATCAGCGAAGCAAGGTTCATGCCTCCAGTCCAGGATCTCAGTCTCTAGTCCAAATGTTCAGCTAAGCAAGGTTCATGCCTCCAGTCCAAGGCCTCAGCCAAGCAAGGTTCATGCCTCCAGTCCAGGGCCTCAGTCTCTAGTCCAAAGCTTCAGTCAAGCAAGGTTCATGCCTCCAGTCCAGTGCCTCAGTCTCTAGTCCAAATCTTTAGCCAAGTAATGTTCATGCCTCCAGTCCAGGGCCTCAGCCAAGCAAAGAGGCGCCCAAGACCGCAACCAAGCAGAGAGGTACCCAAGACCACAGCCAAGCAGAGAGAGGCCCAAGACCACAGCCAAACTGAGAGGCGCCCAAGACCACAGCCAAGCAGAGAGAGGTCCAAGACCACAGCCAATCAGAGAGGGGCCCAAGACCACAGCCAAGCAGAGAGGCGCCCTAGACCACAGCCAAGCAGAGAGAAGCGCCCAAGACCACAGCCAAGTGGAGAGGGGCCCTAGACCACAGCCAAGCAGACAGGGGCCCCGGACCACAGCCAAGCAAAGAGGGTCCCAGGACAACAGGCAAGCAGAGAGGAGCCCAAGACCACAAGCAGACAGAGAGGGGCCCAAGTCCACAGGCAAGCAGAGAGGGGCCCAGGACCATAGGCAAGCAGAGAGGAGCCCAGGACCACAAGCAAGCAGAGAGGGGCCCAAGACCACAGGCAAGCAGAGGGGCCCAAGACGACAGGCAAACAGAGAGGGGCCCAGGATGACAGGCAAGCAGAGAGGGGCCCAGGCCCACAGGCAAGCAGAAAGGGGCCCAGGACCACAGCCAAGCAGAGAGGGGCCAGTCTCTAGTCCAAGACCACAACCAAGCAAAAAGGGGCCCAGTCTCTAGTCCAGTGCCTCAGTCTCTACTCCAAGGCCTCAGCCAAGCAAGGTTCATGTCTCTAGTCCAAAGCTTTAGCCAAGCGAGGTTCATTTCTCTAGTCCAAAGCTTTAGCCAAGCAAGGTTCGTGTCTCTAGTTCAAAGCTTCAGCTAAGCAAGGCTCATGCCTCCAGTCCAGGGCCTCAGTCAAGCAGGTTCATGCCTCCAGTCCAGGGCCTCAGCCAATCAAGGTTCATGCCTCCAGTCCAGGGCCTCAGCCAAGCAAGGTTCATGCCTCCCTCCAGGGTCCCAGTCTCTAGTCCAAATCTTCAGCCAAGCAAGGTTCATGTCTACAGTTCAAGGCCTCAGCCAAGCAAGGTTCATGCCTCCGGTCCAGAGCCTCAGTCTTTAGTCCAAAGCTTCAGTCAAGCAAGGTTCATGCCTCCAGTCCAGAGCCTCAGTCTGTAGTCCAAAGCTTTAGCCAAACAAGGTTCATGCCTCCAGTCCAGGGCCTCAGTCTATAGTCCAATGCTTCAGCCAAGCAAGGTTCATGCCTCCAGTCCAGAACATCAGCCGAGCAAGGTTCATGCCTCCAGTCCAGGATCTCAGTCTCTAGTCCAAATCTTCAGCTAAGCAAGGTTCATGCCTCCAGTCCAGGGCCTCAGTCTCTAGTCCAAAGTTTCAGTCAACCAAGGTTCATGCCTCCAGTCCAGGGCCTCAGCCAAGCAAGGTTCATGCCTCCAGTCCAAGGCCTAAACCAAGCAAGGTTCATGCTTCCAGTCCAAGGCATCAGCCAAGCAAGGTTCATGCCTCCAGTCAAAAGCTTCAGCCAAGCAAGGGTCATGCCTTCAGTCCAGGGCCTCAGCCAGGCAAGGTTCCTGTCTCTAGTCTAAAGCTTCAGCCAAGCAAGGTTCATGCCTCCAGTCCAGGGCCTCAGCCAAGCAATGTTCATGCCTCCAGACCAGGGCCTCAGCCAAGCAAAGTTCATGCCTCCAGTCCAGGGCCTCAGTCTCTAGACCAAAGCTTCAGACAAACAAGGTTCATGCCTCAAGTCCAGGGCCTCAGTCTCTAGACCAAAGCTTCAGACAAACAAGGTTCATGCCTTCAGTCCAAGGCCTCAGCCAAGCAAGATTCATGCCGCTAGTCCAAAACATCAGCCAAGCAAGGTTCATGACTCCAGTCCAGGGCCTCAGTCTCTAGTCAAATGCTTCAGCCAAGCAAGGTTCATGTCTCAAGTCCAGGACCTCAGTCTCTAGTCCAAATCTTCAGCCAAGCAAGGTTCATGCCTCCAGTCCAAGGCCTCAGCCAAGCAAGGTTCATGCCTCCAGTCCAGAACATCAGCCGAGCAAGGTTCATGCCTCCAGTCCAGGATCTCAGTCTCTAGTCCAAATCTTCAGCTAAGCAAGGTTCATGCCTCCAGTGCAAGGCCTCAGCCAAGCAAGGTTCATGCCTCCAGTCCAGGGCCTCAGTCTCTAGTCCAAAGTTTCAGTCAACCAAGGTTCATGCCTCCAGTCCAGGGCCTCAGCCAAGCGAGGTTCATGCCTCCAGTCCAAGGCCTCAACCAAGCAAGGTTCATGCCTCCAGTCCAAGGCATCAGCCAAGCAAGGTTCATGCCTCCAGTCAAAAGCTTCAGCCAAGCAAGGGTCATGCCTTCAGTCCAGGGCCTCAGCCAAGCAAGGTTCCTGTCTCTAGTCTAAAGCTTCAGCCAAGCAAGGTTCATGCCTCCAGTCCAGGGTCTAATCCAAGTAAGGTTTATGCCTCCAGTCCTGGGCCTCAGCCAAGCAATGTTCATGCCTCCAGACCAGGGCCTCAGCCAAGCAAAGTTCATGCCTCCAGTCCAGGGCCTCAGTCTCTAGACCAAAGCTTCAGACAAACAAGGTTCATGCCTCAAGTCCAGGGCCTCAGTCTCTAGACCAAAGCTTCAGACAAACAAGGTTCATGCCTTCAGTCCAAGGCCTCAGCCAAGCAAGATTCATGCCGCTAATCCAAAACATCAGCCAAGCAAGGTTCATGACTCCAGTCCAGGGCCTCAGTCTCTAGTCAAATGCTTCAGCCAAGCAAGGTTCATGTCTCAAGTCCAGGACCTCAGTCTCTAGTCCAAATCTTCAGCCAAGCAAGGTTCATGCCTCCAGTCCAAGGCCTCAGCCAAGCAAGGTTCATGCCTCCAGTCCAGAACATCAGCCGAGCAAGGTTCATGCCTCCAGTCCAGGATCTCAGTCTCTAGTCCAAATCTTCAGCTAAGCAAGGTTCATGCCTCCAGTGCAAGGCCTCAGCCAAGCAAGGTTCATGCCTCCAGTCCAGGGCCTCAGTCTCTAGTCCAAAGTTTCAGTCAACCAAGGTTCATGCCTCCAGTCCAGGGCCTCAGCCAAGCGAGGTTCATGCCTCCAGTCCAAGGCCTCAACCAAGCAAGGTTCATGCCTCCAGTCCAAGGCATCAGCCAAGCAAGGTTCATGCCTCCAGTCAAAAGCTTCAGCCAAGCAAGGGTCATGCCTTCAGTCCAGGGCCTCAGCCAAGCAAGGTTCCTGTCTCTAGTCTAAAGCTTCAGCCAAGCAAGGTTCATGCCTCCAGTCCAGGGTCTAATCCAAGTAAGGTTTATGCCTCCAGTCCTGGGCCTCAGCCAAGCAATGTTCATGCCTCCAGACCAGGGCCTCAGCCAAGCAAAGTTCATGCCTCCAGTCCAGGGCCTCAGTCTCTAGACCAAAGCTTCAGACAAACAAGGTTCATGCCTCAAGTCCAGGGCCTCAGTCTCTAGACCAAAGCTTCAGACAAACAAGGTTCATGCCTTCAGTCCAAGGCCTCAGCCAAGCAAGATTCATGCCGCTAATCCAAAACATCAGCCAAGCAAGGTTCATGACTCCAGTCCAGGGCCTCAGTCTCTAGTCAAATGCTTCAGCCAAGCAAGGTTCATGTCTCAAGTCCAGGACCTCAGTCTCTAGTCCAAATCTTCAGCCAAGCAAGGTTCATGCCTCCAGTCCAAGGCCTCAGCCAAGCAAGGTTCATGCCTCCAGTCCAGGGACTCAATCTCTAGTCCAAGGCTTCAGCCAAGCAAGGTTCATGCCTCCAGTCCAAGTCCTCAGCCAAGCAAGGTTCATGCCTCCAGTCCAGGACCTCAGCCAAGCAAGGTTCATGCCTCTAGCCCAGGGCCTCAGTCTCTAGTCCAAACCTTCAGCCAAGCAAGGTTCATGCCTTCAGTCCATGGCCTTAGCTAAGCAAGGTTCATGCCTCCAGTCCAAGGCTTCAGCCATTCAAGGTTCATGCCTCTAGTCCAGGGCCTCAGCCAAGCAAGGTTCATGTCTCCAGTCCAAAGCTTCAGCCAAGCAAGGTTCATGCCTCCAGTCCAGGGTCCTCAGTCAAGCAAGGTTCGTGTCTCTAGTCCAAAGCTTCAGCCAAGCAAGGTTCATGCCTCCAGTTCAGGGCCTCAGCCAAGCAAGGTTCATGCCTCCAGTCCAGGGCCTCAGTCTCAAGTCCAAGGCTTCAGCCAAGCAAGGTTCATTATTCCAGTCCAGGGCATCAGTCTCTAGTCCAGGGCTTTAGCCAAGCTGTGTCCAGTCAATGGGTATCAATCCAAGGGCAAGGAATATGTAGAGAAGTGCATGTATCCAGTCCAGGGCTTCAACCAAGCTCCCATCATACTCCACTTCAAGTCCTCAGTGTTTCTGTGGCATGGAATATGTGGTTATACCTTAGTTTGTGTAAATAAAATTGTTTGGTCTTTCTCTAAATAAGTTAGGCATTTACACAAGGAGATGTCAGTAGGTCATAAAAATAACCTCAAGATTATTGGTAATTCCCCACCCCCAATCCACACCCCCAGCAACACTACCTAAAACACTAGTGTCCCTCATCAGCCATTTGAAATGTTTGGAGGTATGGAATCAGTTTATCACTGTGATGCTGTAATTGTGACAAACAGTAAATCATCATAATTGTTAGGATTATTTCATTTCTACTTAACACTGTGCAGTGAGGAAAGAAACATATACAGTTTAGGGACAGTACACACTTACACTCAGTGGGGGAGAGTATAAAACTGAAGTAATAAAGAAAGTGTCTGTAAAATTGTGTGAGTGAAATAAAGATATGTATAAATGTTTAGCGACATTTTCACTAATTCCAGTCAATCAACTTTTTTTTGAAAAATGCAGAAGAAATGGTCTTGTCCAAAAAAGAATTGTGTTGCAACGTATGTGTAAAGAAATTTGCTAAAAAAGGCCAGTTTTAGTGAATAAATGTTAATGCTCGGTATAACCTGTTTTTAACCCTTTGAGTGCCAGAGGTGTACGAACGCATTGCAAAGCAATGCATTGCATACCCCTCTGGCATTCAAAGGGTTAATGGAAGTAAATAGTGACAGCTATGGGTATCCTTTCAAAACATTGCATTTAATACATTGTGTTGCTACATGCCGCGTTCAGCATGTTGCAGTGATGAAAAGGACGACATGGGAATCTCTCCCTGTATAAAAGCTCAAGATTCTCATGTCACCTCCTTAAATGACGATTCAACCCATATGTTATAACTTCGTGTTCTAAGCATTAGATTCTTAGAAGAAAAATAAAGTAGTTAGAACTCTAAAAATATCCATAATTTGTTTAGCAAATATGGTAGCAATTACAGTATAACATGAAGCTGGCAACTTTTGTTAACCTTTTGAGTGCCAGAAGGGTATACAACACATTGCGTTGCCTCTGTGATGCTTTAAACTTTTTTCTCAAACAAACAATTTGCTATTCCATTTACATGACAATGGAAAAGTAAAACACAAAACTGTATAACTCATTCTTATAATTTCGCTTTTATTTAAATATGGATTCTTCTCTTTACATTTTCAAAATGGATAGCAAGTATCTTTTCAACTCTGGAAGGACAAATATTAGCTCTTGCACATTTCTGACAGGTGCAAGGAGACACAAATTCAGGAGGTCTCAAATATTCCATTGTTATGATAAACTTAAAAGTGCCTTCTTCTTCATCTTTTTCTGTGTAACCATATTGTAGTGGGTCCAGTGTTGGTTTTCCTTCTAGAACACTCATCCATATGTAGCATTGATGGTATGCACACTTGATATGAAAGAACACTGTTGATGAAGGTGGACACAGTTTAGAAAAATGTATAGTCTTTGCTTTTACTTTGTGGTACTGCTCAAATTATATCCCATCACAGTTTGGTTTTGATGAACTAAGTAATTTTGTAATAAACAGTTCACAATTTGTATCATTTCTCCATCAAGAGGAGCAACCTCAAAATTACTCAACAGTTTTCCTGATGAAATTACTGTTTTAAGTGCCATAAGTTTTGTCCCTACCTTGCTTGTCGTATCAGAACCAGTTAAACTGTGAATAAGGAAATAATCAATCTGGAAGAGAGTATCACATCTATGTTGAGTACTTGCTGATTTACAGACTGAAGGTGCTAATTCTTGTAGGAACCTTTCCCACTGCTTTGGCCGTGACTGTTCATACTCCATTTCAGATTTTTGTAGGTCACCTGTGTCACCAAACTTCCCACTTAATTTAAATTCATAACTTTTTCCTTCTTCATGAAGTATAGTAGCACATTTTCTAAGTACATCAGTAGATCATACTTTATCCACAACCAAAACGTAGTCAATGTTGAATGCATAGACATGCTGGGATAATGTGAACTGTGTGCGAATGACCCTTGCTGAGACTTTCGCTAGGACTTTTCTTTATTACACAAAGGAGACCTCTGACTGCTTGGGGCCGACATTTGGAGCTATCAGCTAAGGTACTTCTGGTCTTCTGCCCACAGTCCTCATAGAATTATTATCATCTAGCCTTCTACCCAACAGTTTTTGGTGGAGACCAGGACACACATACGAAGGTATATCCCCATCATCGGCATCATTGACACCTATATCCAGCAGGGGACGGCTGAGGGAAAATTACGGGGAAGATACCTCTATTCAGCTCAGACTGGTATTTCACAGATGGGAGAAGTAATCCAACATTCATAATTTGTTATCTAGTTTTTAATCATCTCAGTAAGTGTATACACGAAGCTCAGCAAATGTATAGGTTACACATTTTGTTTAATATATATATATATATATATATATATATATATATATATATATATATACAGTTGTAGTCAAAATTTACAGACTTTCAGCTGTTTGAAATTAACAGTTCAAACAAAAGCAATTGAAATAACTCAACACAACGAATGCTTCAGGTGGTTTCCCCAAATTCAACTGAAAATGCAACTTATATTGACTTCTCCAGTCTCAAAGTTATTCAACCCCTTCATGACAAGCATCTTTACTACTTAGTAGAACACCCTTTTCCTGTTATGACCTGCTGCAAATGAGATGCATAGCCAGACACCAGCTTCTGGTAGCGTTCATGAGGAATCTTAGCCCATTCCTCATGAGCAATGGCCTCCAATTCAGTAATATTCTTGGGTTTGTGTGCAGCAACCGCATTCTTCAAATCCCACCAGATGGCCACTGTAGAATCTTCCAGGACTACTTCTGCAACCAAGCCTTGGTGGAACTTGAGGTATGCTTGGGATCATTGTCCTGTTGGAAGGTCCAATCACGCACAAGCTTCAGCTTCCACACAGACGACATGACATTTTCTCCTAGGATTTCCTGATACCTCAATTAATCCATTTTACCTTCCACACGCTGTAGGTTTCCAGTGCCAGGGGATGGAAAGGAGCCCCAGAGCATCACAGAGCCACCACCAAGCTTAACTGTAGACAGAGTGTTCTTTTCTGCGTATGCTTCATTCTTCTTCCTCCAGATATACCGCTGATACATCGGGCCAAAAAGTTCCAGTTTTGTTTCATCTCTCCATAGAACAGAATCCCAAAACTTCTGTGGCTTATTTTTACGATTTTAAGCAAATTGGAGCCTACTTTTCTTGTGCTTTTGGGTCCAAGTGATGGAGTTCTTGCATGGAAGCCTTCTGAATTTAGTAAGCACCTTACTGTTCTCACTGAAACCTCAGTGCCTCTTGCCACTCAAGGGTTTTTCTGAACCTACCTTCTCAGAAATCTCAGAAAGTTTCCTTTTCTCGGCCCCTTCCAGGTATTGTAACCACTGCTCCTTTGTCTTTGAACTTGCGAACTATGCTTCCAACTGTGTCTCTAGGAACATTCAGTGCCTTCGATATGTTTTTGTATCCAGTTCCTTGTTTGTGAAGGGCTATGATCTCTTCTCTTAACTTTTTGGACAATTCTTTTGACTTAGCCATATTTCTAACATGCAGTCAAATGTGACACTCAATAAACCCCTAGCCAGTTCAGGTATTTCATGTGTTCCAGCTCAAGTACACTTGGTGCAACTAATGAAGCCCTTGATTAGTTGCATCAGGTGTGCTTGAGACAACATCTGCTTTGCATATTTGTGCTGTTGTGAGGGATTCAGAGGGTTAAATAATTTTGAGACTGGAGAAGTAAATATAAGTTGCATTTTCAGGTGAATTTGGGGAAACCACTTGAATCATTTGTTGTGTTTAGCTATTTCAATTGCTTTTATTTGATTTGTTCATTGCAAACAGCTTAAAGTCTGTATATTTTGACAGTAAATCTGATTTGCAATGGGGGTTGAATAATTTTGATTACAACTGTATATATGACTCCATCTCCACTATGGCCTTCTATTTCCAATGCTATTGCATTGTTTTTATATTGATTTTAGATCACTTTAATTACCATAAAATCTCGGGTATATATGCACATGTTTACCCCATTTCACCTTATGTGAAGTAGGGGGGTGCGTATTATACACAAGTGAAAAAAAACACCAAAAAAGATTTAAATACCCCCCTCAACCACCGTTCCCCTCAATATTAGTACTTGACTGTCCCCCTTGATGTGTCCACCCTAATCTGGAGGCAGCGGGCGGCATTCCTGCGCTCACCGCCAGCTTCCTCTATGCTGTCTCACTCAGAAAAATTTTAAAGGCCACCTTTATAAACAGGATTCCCCCTCCAAAGGCAGCAATGAAATAGGAGCAGCGGGCGACATTCTTGCATTCGCCTCCCGCTTCTTACGGCTCTTGGAACTCCTGTGAGCATCCGGGTTGCCCTGTCAGGACCTACTATAGATTCAGTGCGCTTCACCAAACAATGATCTGATATTTTTTCATTACAACAACGTTTTTGAACATCTTTCCTAAAAGTTAATTTCTTCACAACTATGTATTGTACAGAAAAATGGCTAGAGCAACAAATTGGGAGCAACAAAGTGTCCCCCTTTCAGAGATATTAGGGATACATACCTCCCAAGTGTGCATCTTTAGGAGATTTAGGAGATATTAGGGATCCATACCTCTCCAGTATCTCTCTTTAGGAGATATTAAGAGTGACCATAGCTACTAAGTGTCCCTCTTTAGGAGATATTAGTGGGATACACCTCTCAAGTGTCCCTCTTTAAGGGTATATTATACTAACATCCCAAGCATCCCTATTTAGAATATATTAGGGATCCATACCTCCCATATCACTCTTTAGTTGACATTATTAGTCCATACCTCCCAAGTGCCCCTTTTTAGGAGATATTAGGAGTAAAAAACCTCCCAAGTATCCCTCTATCAGAGAGATTAGGTCTCTCATACCTCCCAAGTACCCCTCTTTGGGAGATATTAGGGGTCCATACCTCCTCGGTATCTCTCTAAGAAGATATTAAGGGTGACCATACCTCCCAAGTGTCCCTCTTTAGGAGATATTAGTGTTCTACACCTCTCAAGTGTCCCTCTTTAAGGGTACATTATACAAACCTCCCAAGTGTACCTATTTAGGAGATATTAGGGAGTCATACCTCCCATGTCACTCTTTTGGCAATATTATGGGTCTATACCTCCCAAGTGTCCCTCTATAGGAGATATTAGGGGTCCATACCTCCTAAATGTCTCCCTCCTTAGGAGATATTAGGGGTACATACCTCCAGGTGTCCCTCATTAGGAGATATTAGGGACCCCATACCTCCCAAGTATCCCTTTTTAGGAGATATTAGGACTCACAAATCTGCCAAGTGTACCTCTTTAGTAGATATTAGGGGTCTATACCTCCAGAGTGTCCCTCTTTAGTAGATATTAGGAGTCACATACCTCCCAAGTATTCCTCTTTTGAAGATATTAGAACTCACATCCCTCCCAAGTATACATCTGTAGGAGATATTAGGGGTCTAAACCTCCCAGAGTTTTATCTTTTAGGAGATATTAGGGGCCCATACCTCCCAAGTATCCCTATTTAGGAGATATTAGGACTCACAAACTTGCCAAGTGTCCCTCCTTAATAGATAGGGTTCCACACCTCCCAAGTGTCCCTCTTTAGTAGATTTTAGGGGTCTCTACCACCAGAGTGTCCTTTTTTAGGAGTTATTAGGAGTACATACCTCCCAAGTATCCCACTTCAGGAGATATAAGGGGTCCAAACCTCCCAAGCAGGGCCGGATTTATCAAGAGGCCAACTAGGCACTAGACTAGGGTGCCCAATTTTCTGTGGTGCCCGGCATTGAACCAGTCAGGCCCACTTCCTTTTTTAATCTTTTTCAAATGTTTTAGCTTTTTGCGCGCGGCTGCGCTGGTAAGGTAACAAGGGCATTGAGAAAGCGGGCAGTGTGGCCCGCGATACATGTGGGGAATTCTATCATTGTATCAGATGATAGATGGACATGGCTAGCCCGCCTTTCCAAGAACGCTCTGAGTGTATTGCTCCTGTGCCGAGAACAAACTCTGTAGAGAATGGAGAACAATAGGCATTGAGACGCCAAAAGAATCCATAAACTCGAAGGCAGAGAAGCACTGGGTGGAGGATACACATTGAAAGCGGATCGTTTGGTACCAAAGAGGGCTTAAGGAACTACATGGTCTATGAGTCTGTAAGTGCAATCTTTTGAGCTTCTTTTGTATTTTAATAAACAAAACTTTTAGATTTTGGTTTCTTTGTACTCTTCTTTTGCAGAAATGTTAAGTGTTATGGACAAGGCTATACTTTAGAGCTGCAGAAAGGAACCGTATCAAGAGGGGTTTAAGGATTAATTATATGAGTACCAATGGTAGGATAAGTGACGCTGTCTATCATCATTAACCATATCATTTCTCATGACTACCATTTCATCAATCCATCCTTCATGCTCATTGAACTTTAGTGGACAATACTGGTGGACAGTAAGACCTAGATTCTGTTTTTCATCTGTTTTGTATTTGCAAGACTATTACCTAGAATTATTGCATTTTTTATGTTCATTGAACTTTAGTGGACGATACTGGTGGATAGCGAGACTCAGACTCAGTGTTTCGTGTCTATATTGCTTTATTTCTTCTGGTTTTTCTGATTGTCCCCGCATTCTAGACGGTTGACTGTGAATTAGTAGGAATATAGGAGGCTACTCTAAGAATACGAGTGCCAGCCACGGATCTGGAAAGTTGGGACAATTGGAAAAGTTTACCATCCACTGTAATCATTTACACTGAATGCATGGAGTGTTTCCATAGAGGGAATTTGCTAACATATTTGGTGCTCTATTCTGTTTGCTATTTACTGAAGAAATTGTCACAAGATTTTAGTACATCAGTATCGAAGTCTTGAGCAAGAGTGGGCACAAACTGAGGTGGGTGAATGGAAGCAATGTCACATGACCATCATGATGTGACATCAACATTGTGCATACGCAGCCGCATAATGTGGCGCGGGCTGGCTAGGGGTGGCACTGGGGACACTGAACCAGCTACGCACTTAGATTGTCCAGGAATTAGTGTGACCAAGTATTGGTCATTGAATTTTGTCCAAAATGCATAAGTGCATTACTATATTATTATAGTGCTTTTATATTGTATATTTTTATACGCAATTTTATTGTATTTTATGTATAAGCTTTTTGATTATTGGATTGAACACTTTAGGGTATACTTTATTTTATTTCTTGATGTTTATCTCTACAGCTATATTTTTATAATACTTTTTATTTAAATGCAGCCCTAGCTGTCAAGAAAATTTATACCAAACTTCCCAGGACTATTTGTATATTTAGTAATCCCACCCGTTTTCCAGGGACCAAGGGCAAGTACACCGCAGCCATCTTGGAGATTTTCCTCCATTGTGTATGGGTTAGTTGGTCCTTTGCCTGTCAGTCAACAAGGATGTGCCTGCCCACAGCCTTCTTTTTTTTTTTTTTTTTTCTGTCGTGCACGCTCATGTATCCTGTAAGGAGCAAGCCAGGTCAGGTGGTGCTGTGGGCTGTGACACAGGAAGCATAGACCAGACGGTAGGAGGAACAACGGAGCCTTTAGGCTCCAAAACTAACATGCGCATTGAGGATTCAAATGGAACAGATGTCAGCAGGTACAATTGTATTGTGTACTTTATGCATTTTTAAGGCATTAAAAAAAATAAAAAATACACAGCGCTTATGAACGTTGGAAGGAGATCTGATACAGGCTTATTCATTTTGGGGTGGTAGTTCCCCTTTGAGATAAAAGTTTTTTGTTTTTTTCTTCAGATAGTCAGTGCTGTATATATGCCTTAGGATAGTGTGTGCTTTATTATACCTGAAGGCTGCAGGGCAGTAACCAGGGTGGGTCAGAGCCAGGCCCCATACACAGTTTATCTTGTAGTGAATTTTGAGGGGAGTGTGTGGACTCCAAAGAGGGAAAAGGCTGCACGACCTCCAAGAAAAAAAATATGAAACAAGCTGCATTTAGTCACTTGTCAAGTTTCCTGATACCGTATCAAGTTTAGCCACTCAAGAGAGTTAGAGCCTCCATATTTCTATTGTACTGTATTATACTCTAAACATACTCGGTCGGCAGGAACTGAGGCACTGTCTGTACACCTTGATGATATTGCCCAATTTTTTTGGCCACGGCTAGACTTGCTTCCCACGTTTGATTGGCAATTGACATATATACCCCCCCCCACATGCTATTGCTATTCAGAAAGCGATATATATACAGTGGCACTGGCACAGCCCCTAATTCCCATTGATTGAATTGTGTCTTTTAAACCCTCAAGTGCTTACTGTGCTTTGCAGCATGTTGCAGATTTATCTCAGATCTCCAATGTGTTGCAAAGCACAGTAAGAACTTAAGGTGTTAAAAGGCCAAATTCAGTCAATGGGAATTATGGGACTTTGCTGATGTATCACTTTCTATATATAGCATTGTTTTTGAGGCACATATATGTATATTCGTATCTACAAGGTGCTTTGCGTTGGTGCCATTTTCTTTGGGTACTTATATTTTTGACTTGTTAATCACTGCTAACCATATACTCATTTGCAAAGCTGTATTTGCCATGGCCCATATTATATATAGATATTGGTAAAACTTGTACTGTAAGAAGGAAAATCAAAAAGGGTTTGAACACAACAGGGTGTGGTTAATGGAGGGGGTGTGACTAAGTGAGTGGCATGGTTAGGATGGGGAAAAGGAGGGGCTAAAGGCACCGGAGGGTGTTGTGCCTAGCGGTCTTGCTCCCAAGTGTCCGTCTTCAGGAGTTATTAATGGCACATACCTCCCCATTGTCCCTCTTTGAGAGATATTTGGGTACATACCACCCAAGTGTCCCTATTTAGGAGATATTAGGGGTACGTACCTCCTAAGTGTCTCTCTTTAGGAGATACTAGGGTTGACCATACCTTCCAAATGTCCCTCTTGAGGAGATATTAGGGGTCGTTACCTCCCAAGTGTCCCTCTTTAGGAGATATTATGGGTACATGCCTCTCAAGTGTTCCTCTATAGGAGGTACAGTGCCTGTTTGAGATCCAAATTCCTCTGTCCCTCTTTCCCACCCTGGTATCCCTGTGTTTAGGAGATCAAACTGTGTGGTGTATAAATAAGTGTATCATCCTGGTGTCCCTGTGTTTAGGAGATCAGACTGTGTGGTGTGTATATAAGTGTATCACCCTGGTGTCACTGTGTTTAGGAGATCAGACTGTGTGATGTGTATATAAGTGTATCACCCTGGTGTCCCTGTGTTTAGGAGATCAGACTGTGTGGTGTGTATATAAGTGTATCACCCTGGTGTCCCTGTGTTTAGGAGATCAGACTGTGTGGTGTGTGTGTATATAAATGCATCACCCTGGTGTCCCTGTGTTTAGGAGATCAGACTGTGTGATGTGTATATAAGTGTATCACCCTGGTGTCCCTGTGTTTAGGAGATCAGACTGTGTGGTGTGTATATAAGTGTATCACCCTGGTGTCCCTGTGTTTAGGAGATCAGACTGTGTGGTGTGTGTGTATATAAATGCATCACCCTGGTGTCCCTGTGTTTAGGAGATCAGATTGTGTGTTGTGTATATAAGTGTATCACCTTTGTGTCCCCGTGTTTAGGAGATCAGACTGTGTGGTGTGTGTATATGTGTATCACCCTGGTGTCCCTGTGTTTAGGAGATCATACTGTGTGATGTGTTTATAAGTGTATCACTCTGGTGTCCTTGTGTTTAGGAGATCAGACTGTGTGGTGTGTATATAAGTGTATCACCCTGGTGTCCCTGTGTTTAGGACATCAGACTGTGTGATGTGTATATAAGTGTATCACCCTGGTGTCCCTGTGTTTAGGAGATCAGACTGTGTGGTGTATATATAAGTGTATCACCCTGGTGTCCCTGTGTTTAGGAGATCAGACTGTGTGGCGTGTATATAAGTGTATCACCCTGGTGTCACTGTGTTTAGGAGTTCAGACTGTGTGGTGTGTATATAAGGGTATCACCCTGGTGTCCCTGTGTTTAGGAGATCACACTGTGTGGTGTGTATAGAAGTTTATCACCCTGGTGTCCCTGTGTTTAGGAGATCAGACTGTGTGGTGTGTATATAAGTGTATCACCCTGGTGTCCCTGTGTTTAGGAGATCAGACTGTGTGGTGTGTATAGAAGTGTATCACCCTGGTGTCCCTGTGTTTAGGAGATCAGACTGTGTGGTGTGTATAGAAGTGTATCACCCTGGTGTCCCTGTGTGTAGGAGATCAGACTGTGTGGTGTATATATAAGTGTATCACCCTGATGTCCCTGTGTTTAGGAGATCAGATTGTGTGGTGTGTATATAAGTGTATCACCCTGGTGTCCCTGTGTTTAGGAGATCAGACTGTGTGGTGTGTATATAAGTGTATCACCCTGGTGTCCCTCTGTTTAGGAGATCAGACTGTGTGGTGTGTATAAGTGTATCACCTTGGTGTCCCTGTGTTTAGGAGATCAGACTGTGTGTTGTGTGTATATAAGTGTATCACCCTGATGTCCCTGTGTTTAGGAGATCAGACTGTGTGATGTGTATATAAGTGTATCACCCTGGTGTCCCTGTGTTTAGGGGATCAGACTGTGTGGTGTGTATATTAGTGTGTCACCCTGGTGTCCCTGTGTTTATGAGATCAGACTGTGTGGTGTGTATAGAAGTGTATCCCCCTGGTGTCCCTGTGTTTAGGAGATCAGACGGTGTGGTGTGTATATAAGTGTATCACCCTGGTGTCCCTGTATTTAGGAGATCAGACTGTGTGGTGTGTATATAAGTGTATCACCCTGGTGTTCCTGTGTTTAGGAGATCAGATTGTGTTGTGTGTATATAAGTGTATCACATTGCTCCACACCAATACAACTCACATTAATGTCTGTTTAACCCCTTCATGATCACCTTATCCAGCGCATGGGTGGCTGTTAAAGACCAAATAGCTTTTTTTCACAATGAATTCTGGGATGGCAGATCAGCGTGCAGCTGTGCTGCCATCCTAGAATTACATGAAGTGCCAGGACCGTCAACGGACTTTAAGTGCCGGAACTGGCATGACACATCATATGTCACAAAAAGGGTTAAATCTCAGTATATATGTGTATAAATTAGTCTGTGTACATAAAATACTTTGGTCTTGTTCTAAATCATTTGTACAGTTACACAAAGAGAGGTGACTAGGTCATGAAATAACCAAAAAATCTCAGTATGCGCTGCTCGCCAGCCAAGATCCCAGCAACATCCCCGAAAACACCAGTGTCCCTCTTTGGCCATTTGTAATGTTGGGAGGTATGTTAGCATAGTTGATGAGGCTGAAAAAAGACATATGTCCATCAAGTTCAGACCATGCCAAATCACCCCTGTTGATCCAGAGGAAGGAAAAAAACAGCTAATGAATGTATTTCCAACTGAACAAGTGGGTATAAAAATGTCATTTTTTTGGTAACAACTGTTAGGATTAATTGGGGGGAGGTAAAAGGCAGACAGTTGGGACCAGATGCAGAAACATAAAAGTAGAACAATTTTGAGGCAAACCAACTGCACCATAGGAGATAGAGAAATATTTATTTATCACATGGATCACATGCACTGGAGACATCTCCAGCATTCAAGAGGTTAAAAACCTCATTTATATCCATGACTATTTTGGGAACGTGTATTTATGTGTATATCTGTGGTACTTGTGCTTTGCCAGGGAATTGCTTCCTTCTGTTCTGTGCATATGACCTTTAGTACGTTATTAGGTAAGGTGAGGAAACACACTCTCAGTACAGATTGCCAATACTGGGGACTTTTAGTGCCAGTTTGCAGGGCTAGATTTATATCCCAGGCTCCCCTAGACAAGGCATTCTAGGAGCCTTTAGCCCTGCCCATAGTAACACCCCCATTCCTCACATGACCCTGCCCCAGTCCCATCCACTGTTATCTAGCACAGAAAATACCATTGGCCTATAACAAGGAAGAACAAAAAAGCTTTAACCCCTCGGTTGCTAGAGAGAGATCTCTATTGTATTGGGAAGCAATGTGTTGGAGATCACTCTAGCATTCAAGGGGTTAAATTACATCTTGTAAATCAGTATAAAACAGGTGCAGTGACTGGTACTGCTGTGGCCACACCCACAATTCATAACGTGGGTGTGGTCAGCACAGCTGAACCAGCAAAGTGCTCCATGGACATGACATCCGAGGCTGATCCAACCTATTATCTCTTCATCCAAGGTAGAAAGACAAATGCAGAGTGGCCATTAGGATTTTCAGGCCATAATAAGCTGAGTAGGGAGTTAATATTAAGGAGGTGCTAGTATTCCTATAAGAAAGCATGAAAACTCAACATAGAGATTTTTTTATGTTTAATAATAATACTAACACTACGTATACTAATTCTACTAATAAAAATAATAATAAAAAGTTGATGGAGATGTGGCAGTTCCATGGTAGTGCTGTTGGTTCCATTCCCAGTCACAAATCTGAGCCCATAAAGGAAAATCCACGGAACAGCTGCTGGTCCTCTGAAGCGATGGGCGGCTCCAGTGCGTCCGTGGATGAAAACGGGCTTTCCTCTGCCACATAAAATTTGTTCTTCTCCATCAGCTGCAGAGAGAAGATGCACGCATTTCACTATCATCTCATCCACTTTCATATAAACAATGGCCCATACACACAAGGGGGGCATGGACTAATACAATTACACTGTAATACATGAGATGGGACATGTTTTTGGTGCTAGTCCTACTTAACACTAATTTACTAAGCAGTTTCCCCTCCATATGCCTCTTGTACCGAGGGGAAGTGTACGGGTGATCTGGAGCCTCCCTTCCCTTTGTGCAGGGCACAGAGGAAAGTGTCAGAATGTTCCTTTTCCTTCATATGATATAGGGGAGAGTTCTGGACTTGATCACATTAAAGTCTGAATGACGATATAGTGTGTGCGCTGGCCTGCACTAAAGCCTTCATACACGCGTGTTTAGTGCATACCCCAGAGTGCACACGTATGAGTTGGAGGCTAACGTGAAAAGAGATGTGCTAGTGGATTCATACAAACCAGCTGCACAACAGGGAACTAATACACATTCCCAAAATTCCTTATGAGCTAAATGGTTCTTTTAACACTGTAAATGCTACAGAGGTCTCCAATGCAATGTACTGGATACCTTTCTAGTAATCATTGGGTTAAAACCCCTATTTAAATTGATGTACATTTTTTGTTGTCCCCTATGGTCAGGGCCGGATTTACATGTCGGGAGCCTGTAGGCACAGAAATCTAAAACGCCCCCCCCCCCCCCCCATTGGCCATCTCCATTGGACACCTACACAATATCTCAAATCTCCACATAACCATATTGCCCTCACATTGCCACGCATTAGCTCCAACTTGCCCTCACATTGCCCCCATCAGCTCTACACTGCCCCCATCATCTTCTCTTTGCCCCAAGTATCCATTTCCTACCTCCCTGGTGGTCCAGCGGCAGGAAAGGTCTGTGCCTCTTTCTACACAGACCTGTATGCTGTTGCTCCCGTGCGGTCTTGTCTTCAATAATGCAGAGTGGTGGGAGATGATGTAATCTCCCAGCGCTCTGCATTACTAAAGAGCCAACGAGGGAGCAACAGCATACAGGTCTGTGCCGAAGAAGGCACAGACCTTACCATGCGGCTGTTTACTGCTGCCACTGTGCACAGCGGGAGTGCTGTGAATAAAAGTATTTTCTTTTTTAATTGATTTCAGTGACAGGCGACCCTCTGTGGGGAGCGCCTATAGGCAGATGCCTACCCTGCCTATGGTATAACTACACAGAAAACACACTCCATGCAGATGGGCGGCCTTTGATCATGCCCCAGTGGTTATATATTGGGAGAGATACTCTGAGGTCCATGATCAATTTGGGAATGATGGACTGACAGGGGAAGGTTCTCATACACTCTGGGATTTTATTTAATCTCCATTCACATGTTAATTAATGTGCTTGTACCCATTTACTAATGCATGAGTACGAATTTATGGTTACAGCGCACAGTATTCTTTAGGTCAGGTCCTTGCAGATGGAGTCCATTTAAGTCAACAGGGAGGATAAAGCTAAGCATTACGCCTACAGGAAATTTAAATAATTACTATGACTTTAATTCTGTGCCCTAGCTGCGCACAGTCCTCCTGTCTGCTGTCCGACATGCAGGTTAATGTACTTACTTTTGGGAATGGTGGCTGTATGCGGCCTTTCTGTAGATCCTCCCAGTTGATACTGCGAAAGAATGGGTGGCTGCAGATGGTATCAGCGACCTGCTGGCGTCGAACTGGGTCTTTGACCAGGAGCTGTGGAAAGAAACAAGATCATTTGGTATCTTACTGTCTATTTGTAATTATATCTCTTCAGCCATGTCTGCAATGCTTTAACACTGCAGCTACGTTTAAACCTTAGGCACCCCTAAGCACCACCCATCACCACACCCCATTTGTTTACCTAAACACCGGTCCCCAGCAGTATTCTCCTTTTCCTGGCACAGAAAATACCCTCAGCCTATTATAGACTGGCACCAACTTTCACAGTGCGTAGAAATGACTCAGGCATCCAGGGTGTTAAATAAAGATCATTAAAGCGGAACTACCATCCCTAAAAAACTTGATCTCTAATAATTCCCCATCTGGCGACTAGCTGCTCAGTAGCGCTAGTCACCAGAATTATTATCTTGTTAAATAGAATTATCCATTGTTCCCGGGCTGTCAGGCAGGACGGAGCACAGACATCTTTCCATAGTGATGCCAGTGCTGTCAGTCCCAGCTGTCTCTAGGAGTCGTTGCTAGGAGCCGTTCAGCTCCAAAAGGGACTGACAGTGCAGGCGTGCAGACGTCACTATCGAAAGATGTCTGAGCTCCGTCCTGCCTGTCCGCCTGGGAACAATGGCTAATTCTATTTAACAAGGTAATAATTCTGGTGACTAGCGCTACTGAGCAGCTAGTTGCCAGATGGAGAATTATTGGAGCTCAAGTTTTTTAGCGGAGGTAGTTCCGCTTTAAATTAATGGTAATATAAACTGGTAAATTGTCTAGACAGTCTAGGAGCAAGTGTCTGGTACAGGGGAGTTGGGAATGTCCTAACCACACCCACAATTTGGAATGTGGGTGTGGCCATCCAACCTGAGGTGCTGCTGAACATTTGGAGGTGTAAGAAATTCTCTACTCCGGTCCTGTGTAACACATTATAAAGGCAGACTATGTCTAGAGAGGACTTGTCACCATCCGTCCTAAGGTTAATGGTATATTCAGGGCTGCGGGTCCAGTCTGGATCATGATTACACCATGCATGTGTTAAGTATAATCTATAGGCAATATGCTTAAAGGAAGAGGAGCAATTCTGAGGCAAACCAAGTGTATCACAGAGATAAATCAAATTCCTATTGATTTAAATGGGGCTTCTAATACTGTAAATGCTAGAAGTCTGCAGATCATTGCAAAACAATGTATCAGAGATCCAGCTAGCATTCAAGAGGTTAAACTGACCAGTACATCAATGGAAATGTTTATTTGTCGCTATGATACAGTTGTTTATCCCAAAATTGTTCCACTTTTCCTTTGTGTGTGTGGCCTCTGTGTGCAGGTGTGAACTGGAAGACCAACATGACTATATTAACCCTTTAAGGATCAGGGTGTGTGCAATGCACTTCTTTGCAATATGATACACACCCCTCTGGTTCTTATCAGATGTAGGGCCTATGTACATTGACTCTTCATTTATATCTCCAATAAATAGACCAATGGGCTCCATATGAGGCTGGTGACATTAGTGATCGCAGGGTATTGGATCTTCATGGCGGCCTGTATAACCCTACTCATACCTACCTTCCTGATCAAGTCCTTGGTGTGACTGCTGACTGATGATGGAAATGTCAGCTTCTGGCTGGATGGGGATTCTTCTGGAAATTCCCCGGTCACCATATTATACAAAATAGCTCCAAAGGAGTACCAGTCCACAGCCGTGTTGTACCGTTTCCCATTCTGTATCTGTCAGAAGAACAGAGAGAGAGAGAGATTACTTTCCATCTACTTGCAAGTCCAAAGCCATGGTACCTACCCATACACCTGCACAAAGCCACAGTAACTTACCCATACACCGGCACAAAGCCACAGTAACCTACAATGTACCGGCACAAAGTCACAGTAACCTACCCATACACCGGCACAAAACCACAGTAACCTACAATGCACCGGCACAAAGTCACAGTAACTTACCCATACACCTGCACAAAGCCACAGTAACCTAACCATACACCGGCACAAAACCACAGTAACCTACAATGCACCAGCAGAAAGCCACAATAACCTACCCATACACCTGCACAAAGTCACAGTAACCTACCCATACACTGGCACAAAACCACAGTAACCTACAATGCACCGGCACAAAGCCACAATAACCTACCCATACACCTGCACAAAGCCACAGTAACTTACCCATACACCGGCACAAAGCCACAGTAACCTACAATGCACCGGCACAAAGTCACGGTAACCTACCCATACACCGGCACAAAAGCACAGTAACCTACAATGCACCGGCACAAAGTCACAGTAACTTACCCATACACCGGCACAAAGCCACAGTAACCTAATAATGCATTGGCACAAAACCACAATAACCTAACTATGTACAGGCACAATGCCACAGTAGCCTAATAATGCACCAACACAATGCCACAGTAGCCTACCAATGCACTGACGCAAAGCAACAGTAACCTACCAATGCACCGGCACAAATCCACAGTAACCTACAATGCACCGAAACAAAGCCACAATAACCTAACAATGTACAGGCACAAAGCCACAGTGACCTAATAATGCACCAGCACAAAGCCACAGTAACCTACCAATGCACCGGCGCAAAGCAACAGTAACCTACCAATGCACCGGCACAAAGCCACAGTAACCTACGAATGCACCGGCAGAAAGCCACAATAACCTAACTGTGTACAGGCACAAAGCCTAAGTAACCTACCAATGCACCGGCACAAAGCCACAGTAACCTACCAATGTACAGGCACAAAGCCACAGTAACCTACCAATGTACAGGCACAAAGCCACATTAACTTACCAATGCACCGGCATAATGCCACAGTAATCTACCAACGCACAGACACAAAGCCACAGTAACCTACCAATGCACCGGCACAAAGCCACAGTAACCTACCCACTCACAGGTACAAAGCCACAGTAACCTACCCATTCACAGGTACAAAGTCACAGTAACCTACCATTGCACCAGCACAAAGACACATTAACCTACCCAGACAGAGGCACAAAGCCATAGTAACGTACCCATGTACAGTTACAAAACCACAGATCTCTAACCATATACAGACAAAACCACTGTAACCTACAAACTCATAGGTACAATGCTACAGCATCCAACACACACAGGCACAAAGCCACAGAAACAAATCCACACACACATGCACAAAGCCACTGTAACCAATCAACAGAGAAATAGAAAAGCCAGGCAACCAATCCACAGACAGGCACAAAGCCAGGGTAACTAATCTATAGACAAGCATGAAGCTGCTGGTGGAACGCTAGAGCAAATCAACTGCACCACAGGGGGAAGATGCAACTTCCACACATGACTATTGGTTTAAATGGGACCTTTAACCCATTAAATGCTAGAAAGGTGTCCAACCCACTGACTTAAACATCCTATTTAAATCAACAGACATTTTTATACATCCATTATGGCACAGTAAGCTTGCACTAGAATTGATCCACTTTTGTTTTGTGCATATTGCCCCTAGTCTATAGCGTAAACAAATAATACAGATGTGGCCCTTTTGACCATGGTATATAAATGACCTATCAGTAGGTGGCGATACGATTGTTCACCAGAGCCTTTCTCTCCTCTGAAATAATCTGTTCCTTACCTCTGGGGCAATGTAGCCTTCCGTTCCTGCATAGCCAGTTGCCTTTTGGCCGCAGGTCATGGTCTCCACAGCAAGCCCGAAGTCGCCTATTTTAGCGTGACCATTGCTGTCTATGAGTATGTTCTCGGGCTTGAGGTCTCTGTAAAGAGGTAGAATGTAAGTGCCATCTGTCAGTGAGTTATAGAATACAGGAGGCACAGCAAAATCTACTGTATAGAGCTGTGATAGGACAGAAATGATAGTACAGAGAGCGCAAAGCTCTGATTGGAAAGAAAGGAGAGTGCAGTGCTCTGATAGGATAGATTGGAGGATGTGGAGAGAACCGAGCTGTGATAGGACAGAGATGAGAGAGCAGAGCTCCAATAGGATAGAGAGGAGAGCACAGAGAAGGCAGAACTGTGATAGAGAGGAGAACACATTGAGAGTGAGGAAAGGTATTTAGTATAGAAAGGAGAATGCAAAGAGAGCAAAACTGTGATAGGACAGAGGAGAGCTGAGAGAGAGAGAGCAGAGGTGTGATAGGTCAGATGAGAGCTCAGGGAGAGAGCAGAGCTGTGATAGGACTGAGGTGAGCTAAGGGAGAGCAGAGGTGTGATAGGACAGAACAGGATAGAACAGTGATGTGATAGGACAGAACAGGACAGAACAGAGCTGTGATAGGATAGAATGATTATACAGGTAATACGGGAACATTATTATTTACCGGTGGATGATGCCTCTGTTGTGCAGATATTTTATCCCACACACAATCTCTGCTGCATAGAATCTGATGAACAGAAGAAAAAACAAGGATTTAACAGGTTGAAATGGGATATATTCAGCCAAAAGAGTAAATTGTGGTTCACATTTACAATGTAGCAGACAGAAAAGGGTGTGACCTAAAGGCACATTAACCATATTGTCGTGATGACAAGGGCGACATGAGAATCTCGTTCTTTTCATGCAGGGCGAGATTGTTATGTTGCCCTTGTCATCTCGGCGATATGGATAATGCGCCTTTAGGATGCATGCTATTTTGTCTGCTACATTTTAAAAGGATACAATAAATTGTCAGATCAGTCCACAATAGTGTTCTCTGAGCCTCCACCATTCAGGACATTTTTTATATTTAAAGCGGAACTACCACCCTATAAACAGTCGCCACCCAATAATTAGGAATATAGCGACTAGCTTCTTAATACTGTTATTAGCTTCCACAAGTACCACATTTTGAAGTAATCCTTTATCTTCAGAGAATGGCAACCAGGCTTGGACGCAGACATCTTGCTCAGAGACGTCTGTACACCTGCGCTGTCCATCCCGGTCTCTTCTAGGAGATATTGAATGGAGGCGAAAGGCACCGGAAGGGACTGACGACGCAGGTGCACAGACGGCTCTTCAGCAAGAAACCTGGCCATTAGTCTCTGATAACATAGGATTACTTCAAAACTTGTGGAAGATAATAGCAGTATTAAGATGCTAGTCGCCATATTCCTAATTATTGGGTGATGACTTTTTATAGGGTGGTAGTTCTGCTTTAATTTAGCAGAAATTTGTCCAGATGTTTGATATTTAAATGTGCTTAAGGGCCTTATGAGCAAAACAGTAGTGGAGTCATTCTGAGGCAAACTAACTGCACCACAAGGGAGGAAATAAAGATTCTCTGAAGTCCCTTTGGTTTAAATGGGTTTTAACCCCTTGAATGCTAGTAAGATCTCCAGCATATTGAGGAGTAATTTTTTGAGACCTTTCTAACAATTGATAGGTCAAACCCCATTTAAACGAGTAGAAAGTATTATTATTACTCAGATAGTATATTTTGTTCCAGAATTTCTTCTTTTATTTGGAAGACACTGCTATTGCAATGCGTGGTGTACCCCTCTGGCTCTCTGAAGGTTAACGTTTCCATTCCACCCACCTTGTGGTGATGTCAGTCCTACTCTACTTGGAATTCTATGGATTCCAGGGAACTTCATCCTACTGAACCCCTAGAAAGGGCTCATGAGATTTGACCAAGGGTATGTAAATTAGATGATATTGCATCATAAAGGGGGAGCTTAACTGGCTGGGGACTTGTAATTGTGATATGGACGGGAAGTGGGAAGAACAAGGTGGGAAGGAGGAGAAGTGGGAAGAATGGGACGGGAAGGAGGAGAACTAGGTGGGAAGTGGGAAGAACAGGTACGGGGTGGGAAGGAGGAGAACTGGGTGGAAAAAACAGGTACGGGGTGGGAAGGAGGAGAACTGGGTGGGAAGTGGAAAGAACACGTACGGGTTGAGACAGAAGAGAACTGGGTGGGAAGTGGGAATAACAGGTACGGGTTGGAAAAGAGGAGAACTGGGTGGCAAGTGGGAAGAACACGTACGGGTTGGGAAGGAAGAGAAGTGGATAAAATTTTACAGTAAACTCACTAACCCCAGAGACCCAGTACTTAACTTGGGGCAGATCTGGAGAGTTCCCAGATATGATTCTATGTAAATAAGCTAATTGGCTTTCAGTGCCAGGCGCAGAGGGAACGTGATATAAGGATGGTGGAAACTTGGTTCAATGGGCATGGCTTTCATCACTGATCCTCCCCATTCAAATAGGGGGCACTTGGAGCTTCCCTACTGTCCCTAAATGCTATGACTAGGCTTCCTACACCCCACTTTCTATTTCTATACTTATCTACCACATTGTGTTGGCCTTACTTTGTGGTGTCAGGATCCAGAGGTCCATTCTCTTGAAGCAGCTGGAACAGGTCCCCTTCGGAAAGATATTCCATGACAAAGAAGATGTTGTCCTGTTCCGGAAGAGACAGTGGGACAGAGATTACAATGAGGAACTTGCTAAGAACAGAGTAAACATGTTCTCTGTCCGCACACGTGTTTATGTTTCTGTCATTACTATACACATAACTACGTGTCCTGTCCTGTCTATCATACCTAAAGCAATATATAAATAACATAAAGCACTAGCCTGTGTAGCTCCCTGTGTGCGTAACCGCACATGCGCAGAAGAGACTGGCCAAACGCACTGATCCGGAGCGGGGAGCTCTGGATGGCTCACCGCCTGTCTGTGCTCCTGGCTCCGGGGCAGCAGCCGTGGCCTCTGGGTGGCACTTTAGCCAGTGTGTACACTGGCTTTCCTACTAGTAATGTATATAAGCACTGATGTCTCTGTCTTTGCTATACACATCACAGTGTGACCTGTCCTGTGTATCAGACCTAATACAATATATTGTACACATACACTCATGTCTCTCTCCTTCCTATGCACATTACTGCCTGTGTATCAGTCTAGTTACAATATTGTGTATAGAAGTGTTTGTGTCTCCTACTGTACAATGTATAAAGGATTAGTGTAGGAAATTACCTGGGTCTGGAAGGCTGCATACATCTGGGTGAGAAATGGGCAGCCAGCAGCAGTCTCCATCACCCGACGTTCTACTAAGGTGGAGTCTTTGTCTCCCTCGAGGAGAACCTGCTTCTTGATTGCTTTCACAGCCACCCACTTAGAATTGATGGACCACCTTGCCAGCATGACCTGGAGGAGACAGGGACAGAGGCCAGAGGGTTAGAGGGGGAGTCCAGGGACAGAGGCCAGAGGGTTAGAGGGGGAGTCCAGGGACAGAGGCCAGAGGGTTAGAGGGGGAGTCCCTGTAACCACAGGAATATGTTTAATCCCTTATATGGTAGAGCTAATATGGACGAACAATGAGTTGGAGATGTCTCTACCATCCCTGGGTTTAAGAGTGCCAGAGGGCTACTAGGGGTAAAGAGAGACAAATGGTAACATTCAAGCTGGGCTTCAGATTGTGTTTAACCCTGAGATGATCAGAGGAGTGTGTCAAGTACCGCTTCACAATGCATCATGCACCCCATTGTCCTCAAAGGACTAACATATTGGTAGAATCTCATATGGTAAAAGAGATGAATTTCTTCATAAGGATTTGGGAAAGGGGAATTAAAGGAATAGCAATGTCACATGACTTTATATAAATACACACACATGGGTGGGACTAGGGATGGAGCAAGTCTAATTGGTAGATAATTTGTGGCATTCTTCTCTGTATCTAGAACATTTGCTCAACAAATGCAGAAACATTCAGTGTAGCAGAAGTTCCCGACTGTTTGTAGAATTTACACAGACCAATGCAGGTGTGATCAACCTGTGGCTTTCCAGCTGCTGTTATACTACAACTCCCATAGACTCAGCTGATCATTGTTTTTATTACGATAATCATGATGATAGGAAACAGCTGGACAACCACATGTTTCTCACTCCTGTTCCTCAGGCTCAGATAGCATAGTGAACAGGAGCGAGGTTAGGAAGTCAGGGAAGAGTCATGGCTGATTGGGGATACAAGAGCACTGCCCAGAACTGGGGCTGGATGGAGACAGGTTCAAGGAATGGGTTGAAGAACAGAAAAATTGGAATCGGGAAGTCACAAGAACGGGACGTGATGGAACAGAGGGCAAATAATTCATGGGAACAGAAGAATAAGTCAGATGGAGTCACAGGAATACAGCTAGACAGAAAGGTTCACCAAACGTTGCATTTAAAACATTGTGCAGCTCCGCTCTGCATTAAGCACATCGCTGTGATGAAAAGGGCGACATGAGAATCTCACCCTGCATAAAAGCACAAGATTCTTATGTCGCATCCTTAAACGCAGCTTCAACTCAACCGGCAACATTGATGGCATACCTAAGGAATGAGAAGTAACATTGTGCATTGCAAATGTAGCATGGTTAACACTTTCTAGTGGTGCACTGAAATGAAAATTCTGAACCGAAACCGAAACTTCAGGATGCAATTGGCCGAAAACCAAAACCGAAAAATTACTTTTTTTAATTTATAGGGTGATGACTAACAAAAGAAACAAAAAAATATAGTACAGCAAGTGCCCACACCAGCTCTAACTTGCCCCCCATCATCTCCAACTTGCCCCCACCAGCTCTACTTTGCCCATCAGCTCCAAGTTCCAACTTGCCCCCATCAGCTCCAACTTGTCCCCACCAGCTCTACTTTGCCCATCAGCTCCAACTTGCCCCCCATCAGCTCCACTTTGCCCCCACAAGCTCTACTTTGCCCCCATCAGCTTCAACTTGCCCCCACCAGCTCTACTTTGCCCCAGTCAGCTCCAACTTGCACCCCATCAGCTCCAACTTGCCCCCCATCTGCTCCACTTTGCCCCCACATGCTCTACTTTGCCCCCATGAGCTCCAACTTGCCCCCACCAGCTCCACTTTGTCCCAATCAGCTCCAACTTGCCTCCCATGAGCTCCAATTTGCCCCCACCAGCTCTACTTTGCCCATCAGCTCCAACTTGCCCCCCCATCAGCTACAACTTCCCCCCCATCCGCTCCACTTTGTCCCCCATCAGCTCCAAGTTGCCCCCACATCACATACCTGTAGCTGCTGGAGCTCCCGTTTGTTCTCTTTAGTAATGCAGAGCGCTGGGAGATTATGTCGTCTCCCAGCAAGCTCTGCATTACTAATGAGCCAACGGCGACGAGGGAGCTCAGTAGCTACAGGTCTGTGCTGAAGACCGCACAGACTTGTATGTATTGTGGTGCCGGGCGGGGGAGTCCGAAACGAGTGAAGTAAAATCTGAAGCACAGCACACGGATGCGCTTCAGCTGCAGCACACGGGGACATCACCAGCACAGCCACATACATCACTGCTGTTCTTGTTTAGCGTCTCCGTGTGCTGCAGATGAAGCGCGTCCGTGTGCTGTGCTGCGGATTTTACTTCACTCGTTTCGGCTCCCCGTTTCTGCCATTTTTTTATTTCACCTTTTTGCCGAAAATGCCATTTTTGGCCAAAATATTTCGGCCGCCGAACTTTTGGTGCACCCCTAACAGTTTGATTGCCAGAGAGGTCCCAAATCATTGGGAACCTCTCTGGCACTCAAAGAGTTAAGCTACATATTGAAGAAAGGACTAAAATCCCTAGGTATGTTTGTTCGGTTTGTAGCTTAACCCTTTGAGTGCCAGAGAGTTTCCTAATGATTGGGGACCTCTCTGGCACTGAAAGGGTTAACCATGCTACAATTGTAATGTCTAATGTTGCTTGTCATTCCTTTTGTATGCCGGCAATGCTGCGGATTGAGTTGAAACACTGTTTAAGGACGTGACATGAGAATCTTGCGTTTTCATGCAGGACGACATTCTCATGTCACCCTTTTCATCACGGTGACATGCTTAATGCAGTGCATAGCTGCACAATACATTAAATGCAACTTTTAAAAGGATACCGGATAGAAGAGAGGTCAAGGGGTGGGAGCAGGACAGGAGAATAGAGCTGATGGAAGCACAGAAATGGGGCTGGTTAGAAGACAAATCAAGGATTGGACTGAAGTCAAAAGGAGAAGGTTGGGGGAGTCACATGAATAGGGCTGGATGGAAGGGAACTCAAGGAATAAGCTAGGAACAGAAGAGAAAGGCTGGGGGAGTCACAGCAATAGCACTGGGAAATGGAGAGGGATTAATGGCACTTGGAAAAAATAATGGGTGTGAAGGGGAGATTCAAGTAATTAATAAATCAATGTTTAGGGGTAGGAGGAGCACTGAAAGCACGTAGGGGAGATTTAAGAGGAAATATGGGGGTAACAGGAATGGACAACCCGGATATTTTTATACTGTGGTTTAATAGTGAATGATAAAACCCTACAACTGATCTGGAGAGGACATCACTTACCTTTCCGTAGGTGCCTTCCCCGAGTTCTCGATAAAACACAAAGTCATTAAGACTTAGTGATGTCCCGATGTTCAATTGGGATTTTGCCAGTGGAACAGAAATGTCACCTTTTGGGATGAACAAAACAAGATATTAATCATTAACAAAAACAGCCATTGGATTTCTAATCAGTGGAAAGTTGTCAGTATTACAAGACTGAGTGCAGCAGTCAATGATCAGGGGCATTAGTGTGGAGATGTATTAGATGAGGGGCAGTTTACACCTTTTATTACCCAGTGAGCCTACAAGGATTTATACTTTCTCACTCTGCTGGAACTGGAGTTAGGACTCAACGGGCTGTCACTAAAGCTGTTCTTGGACTGTTTTTATCATCATCATCAGTAAGAGTCCAAGAGAGGCCAACGGAAAGCAAATTGCTCAATACATCATTATTTTCAGCAGATTAACCCTCTAAGGACCAGGGTGGTATGCCCCACATGATGCATTGCACATCCCATTGGTCCTTAACCCTTGGAGTGCCAGAGGGGTACGGAATGAATTGCTTTGCAATGCATTCCGTACCCATCTGGCACTCCAAGGGTTAAAGGATTAATCCTTTGAGCGTCAGAGGGCTTCCCAGTGCATTACTCTACAATGCATTCAATGCCCCCCTGGCACTCAAAAGGTTGCATAACCAAATTAAAGATGCTATTTACTAAGTCATGAGAGAAGTCAAGCAACTGATGTCATGACTGTGTTCAGATACGGCAGTGCACAGATATTTACCACGATCTGAATAAGCTGCTCTTTTCCTGGGAGGTTCTTCATCATCCCAGTTAGTGGTGGAACTCCTCTTTGCAGTACAGCCAGATGATATGAGAGGAGCTGCCATTCTCTTCTTCTTCTTTTGATGGTACCCTTCTTTTCCAGAGTGAGGGTGCTTGGTACCCTTTGCACCAATCACTGCCATGATGGAAGTCATCTTGGTGGTCCCACCAAGACCTTTCTCTCCCTGCCCACCTCTCTCCTTCTTGAGATTTCTCTCCCTTTCTTTCTTACTGCTAGTATGGATTTGTAAAGCGCAAAAAAATATCGAAGTGCTCTAACAGTCTCACCTAATGGAGGTAGCCTATTAGCTCTGAACATCTAGTGTCAGTTCTTATAGTTTGAAGCTACAGTTGAATGATGTCACAGTGTTCCAAGAAGCCATTGCACAGTATGGTGAATGCCTACTATGGTAGCTCTATCTATGAAAACAAGCACAGTTACTTATGAAGTCATTCTTGATTGCTATGTCATCTGGCTTGTTACCATGTCTAGCCATTACATCCTAATGTATAGAAATCAACTGCCTGTACTCACATGTAGATACGGTAGAGAGATATACAGGGCCTTATTAACCAACTCCAAATAAGTGCAGTTCTGGGCAAACCAACAACATCACAGGAGAGAAAATAATATCCCATTGATTTAACCCTTTGAGTACCAGAGGGGTATGCAATGTGTTGCATGCCTCTCTGGCACTCAAAGGGTTAAATGGGACATTTATTGCTTTGAATGCTACAGAGGTCTATAATGTATTGCTTCACAATGTGTTGGGTACCTTCCAAGCAATTCAATAGGTTAAAAGTCCCATTTAAATTAATGGGAATCTGTAGAATTTTCGTTCTCTCCCCCCCCCCGCCCACGTGGTGTAGCTGGTTTGTCCAGAATTGCACCTCTTTATTTGATGAGTATGGCCTATAATGTATTTGTACCAATGAGTGGAAGCATGGGCTGTGACTTACAGTGGAGCCAACTGCAGTCCAAACCAGTCACTGAGTAAAGAACATTTAATGGTCCATAGTTATAAAAGCAAATTAGAGTTATTCTGGAGTAAACCATCTGCATCATAGGGGACAGAATAACAGTTACTTTTAAATTAGATCAGGTTTTTAACCCCTTGATTGCTAGAGATGTCTCCAATACATTGTGAGGCAATGCATTGGAGACCTCTCTGGCATTCAGGGGTTACAAAGCTGTACTCAACTGCATGGTAATTAGGGATTTTTATTTGTTACCTAGGGTGCAGTTGGTTTAATCCAGAATAACCACAGTTTTGCTCTTCCTCCCAGTGTGAGTAGAGATTTCCCTCCAGCATGATTTCCTAGCTTGTAACTGACAGCGAATCACAGATCACAATGCCATGACCGTTGGCCAATCACAGTTCTCTAATTATGCTCTGTGATTGGCCGTCCTTCTCTTCCTGTATGGTGGCTTTACAGGAAAGATACATGCAGTAAAGGCAAAGAGTTCTATACACGTGTAGGATTCTCATGGGACTTGTTCCTGGAGCAAAGTTTGCTGTGAACTGACACCTCTAGCACAAGGTTATATAGGACTGACCATGTCTCCATTTTCTTAAGTACCAGAGGGGTATGCAACGCATTGCAGAAAGGAGCTCAAAGGGTTAAATTCTTTCAAGAGAGGGCTGTTGCTCTGGCATCCAATGTATTACATTTTATTATATTACATTATTTAGTAACGTAATATTTGACAGAATTTTGCTGCACACCCTGTACTGGCACACAAAAAGGTCAATTGTTCATATTCGTTTTAACCTTTTGAGTGCTAGATGGGTATACAACACATTTCTTTGTAATACATTGCATACCCCTCTGGCACTCAAAAGGTTAAGAGCAGTAAGTAATGCCCTCTCCTTCAAACAAGGTGACATAGTAACACATACGTCCCAAATATCCCTCTTTAGGAGGGACAGTCTCTCTTTGAGACCCAAATCCCTCTGTCCATCTTTCCCACCCTGCTGTCCTGCCTCTGTCCATCTTTCCCACCCTGGTGTCCCTGTGTTTAGGAGATCAGACTGTGTGGTTAAGCAGGGGTAGATAACCATGGGACTCAAGAGTTAGCAACAGTGCATGTTTTTGAGAAATCTGTGCTTAGTCACTTTAATAAAACAACCTGTGCTGATTCAGGGATATCCTAAAAACATGCACTGTTGGTAGCTCTTGAGGATCAGGGTTGGCTACCCCTGTGTGGTGTGTCTATAAGTGTATCACATTGCTCCACAGAAATGAAACTCACATTAATGTTTCTTTAACCCCTTAAGGACCATCACACATGTCCTGCAGTTAAAGGGATAGTAATGTCTGATTGAAGCAATTGTTATTTTGTAGATATTAAAAAAATGCATTATTTGAGGATAGTCTGGTCTCTCAAACCTTTATAGTTTGAGAGATATACAATGTTAAAGTTCCCCCCTCCCCTTTCACAGTAGTCAGCTGTATTGCTGACAGCATGAGATCCTGGTCCCGGGACTGGACGGCTGCTCTTCAGCAGAGCTGAAATAGCGATACCTAAAAATAAATACTTAATTAGAAAGGTCTACAAAGTGTGCTTGTAAACCAGGCACACTTTGCAGACAGTTTCAATTAAGTATTTATTTTTAGATAGGGCTATTTCGGCTCTGCTGAAGAGCCGTCATCGGTTCGCCTGACTCGAATCTTCTTCTGTCAGCTATACAGCTGAGGTCTGAGAAAGTGGAGGGAGGGGGGGACTTTAACATCGTATATCTCTCAATCTATAAAGGTTTGAGAGACCAGACTAACCTCAATTAATTTTTTTTAAATATCCACACTATAACAATTGCTTAAAAGCAGACTTACTATCCCTTTAAGGACTGGTGACAGTCTTGGCACAACACGGAATTCCGGGGTCTGTGTGCTAAAAACAAAATTGTGGTCCTAACGGCCACTCCCTGCCAGATTGGGCGGTCATTAGCGTGTTAAATTTCAATATATACGTGATTATACCTTAGTTTGTGTAAATAAAATCCTTTGATCTTTCTCTAAATAATTTAGGCATTTACAGAAGGAGATGTCAATAGGTCATAAAAATAATATAAAAATTATTGGCAATTCCCCACCCCCAATCCACACCCCCAGCAACACTACCTAAAACACTAGTGTCCGTCATCAGCCATTTGAAATGTTTGGAGGTATGGAATCAGTCTATCACTGTGATGCTGCAATTGTGACAAACAGTAAATCATCATAATTGTTAGGATTATTTCATTTCTACTTAACACTGTGCAGTGAGGAGAGAAACATATAGCGTTTAGGGACAGTACACACTTACAGTCAGTGGGGGAGAGTATAAAACTGAAGTAATAAAGAAAGTGTCTGTAAAATTGTGTGAGTGAAATAAAGATATGTATAACTGTTTAGCGACATTTTCACTAATTCCAGTCAATCAACTTTTTTTGAAAAGTGGAGAAGAAATGGTGTTGTCCAAATAAGAATTGCGTTGCAACATATGTGTAAAGAAATTTGCTAAAAAAAAGGCCAGTTTTAGTGAATAAATGTTAATGCTCGGTATAACCTGTTCTTAACCCTTTGAGTGCCAGAGGTGTACGCAACGCATTGCAAAGCAATGCATTGCATACCCATCTGGCATTCAAAGGGTTAATGGAAGTAAATAGTGGCAGCTATGGGTATCCTTTCAAAACGTTGCATTTAATACATTGTGCGGCTACACGCCGCGTTCAGCATGTTGCAGTGATGAAAAGGACGACATGGGAATCTCTCCCTGTATAAAAGCTCAAGATTCTCATGTCACCTCCTTAATCGATGATTCAACCCATAAGTTATAACTTCTTGTTTTAAGCATTGGATTCTTAGAAGAAAAATAACGTAGTTAGAACTCTAAAAATGTCCATAATTTGTTTAGCAAATATGGTAGCAATTACAGTATAACATGAAGCTGGCAAGTTTTGTTAAGACTTTGAGTGCCACATTGCATTGCCTCTGTGATGCTTTAATCCTTTTTCTTAAATAAACAATTTGATATTCTATTTACATGACAATAGAAAAGTAAAACACAAAACTGTATAACACATTCTTATAATTTCACTTTTATTTAAACATAGATTCTTCTGTTTACATTTTCAAAATGGATATCAAGATATCTTTTCAACACTGGAATGGGAAAGATTAGCTCTTGCACATTTCTGACAGGTGCAGGGAGACACAAATTCATGAGGTCTCAAATATTCCATTTTTATGATAGACTTAAAAGCTCCTTCTTCTTCTTCTTCATCATCTTCTTCTGTGTTACCATATTGTCGTGGGTCCAGTGTTGGTTTTCCTACTAGAACATTCATCCATATGTAGCGTTGAAGGTATGCACACTTGATATAAAAGAACACTGTTGATGAAGGTGAACATAGTTGAGAAAAATGTATAGTATTTGCTTTTAATTTGTGGTACTTCTCAAATCATATCCCATCACAGTTTGGTTTGATGAACTAAGTAATTTTGTAATAAACAGGTCAGCATTTTGTTTCATTTCTCCATCCAGAAGAGCAACGTCAAAATTACTCAACAGTTTTCCTGATGAAATTACTGTTTTAAGTGCCATAGGTTTTGTCCCCATCTTGCTTGTCGTATCAGAACCAGTTAAACTATGAATAAGGAAATAAGCAATCTGAAAGAGAGTATCACTTCTACTTTGAGTACTTGCTGATTTACAGACTGAAGGCACTAATTCTTGTAGGAACCTTTACCACTGCTTTGGCCGTGACTGTTCATATTCCATTTCAGATTTTTGTAGGTCACCTGTGTCACCAAACTTCCCACTTAGTTTAAATTCATAACTTTTTCCTTCTTCATGAAATATAGTTACACATTTTCTAAGTACATCAGTAGATAATACTTTATCCAGAAGCGAAATGTAGTCAGTGTTGTATGCATAGACAAGCTGGAATAATGTCTTTACCCTTGGGTACGAAAAGCATACACTGTCAGCATACACCTCGATGTTCATGGACTTCATTTCTCTGTTTGATGTTGTATGGGTTGGATTTTGCTTCATAAATTCATCATGAAGATCAGATGGTGCATAACCATTTGTCTGAAAATTCCCACTCTCTACAAATTTTTTCGATCATCTTGATCTTTGTTTTGATCGAGGATACTTTCCATTGAGTATGATGTTTTAAATTTGTTATTGTATGTTTTCATAAAATTACTATGATACATAATATCTGAGGCGAACACACGTTCTTTCAGAAATGTCATCTTTAAAAATCTTTGTTGCATCAAGAAATTCATGTGCTCTTCCAGGTTCTCAGATGTGGAAAAGTTGTGTATCTCTCTTACATTTGGTCTGGTTGTAAATAACACATACTGTTGATTGTGGTTTTGCTCCACTTAATCTGGGCATGCGGTTTCTTTCTTGTGGATTATTGTAGTCTTTTGACGTACCTTGTGATGATTGTTGACTGATAGAAGAATGGTATAAAAGAGGAGTATTTTTGGGGCAGTAAGAGAGGGAAACAAGAGAGGAGCAGCATGTGAGAGAAGACTACAAGAATCATAATGTAAGCCCAGGAGAGAAGCAGACCAGAAACCAAGATTAGTGCTGGAGGGTGTGAGGAGATTGTCATCATATTATTTACTATTATCCAATTTAATTCAATGTTTTCTATGTCTGTGACTCATAATTTTGTTTAATTTATGTATATACGATCCAAACTGTAACAGTATTTTCATTTTGTACATAATACAATCGTTTTTATTATCACTTATTTGTGTGTTTTCTTTGTAATTGTACCCTCGGTAAGAGGGGCTATAGAATTTCTTACATGCAGTTGGAGCTAAGGACACACAGAGTTGGATCAACACTCCGCGGGGCCCTAGGCAAAGTACCAGTTTGAGGCTCCCCTCCACCCCCCCCCCATATACACACATTGCTAAGTTTCATACCGTCACCCTTATAAATGCCTCCTTGTCACCCCACTCATTTATACTTGTAACACAACCACAATAATGACAACTCTGTCTATGCTAGTAACTGATTACAGACCACCTCTTTAAATCCACAGAATGCTATCTGCCACCCTCATATCCCAGTGTTAATCCTCCAGCCCAACTTTTGTAGCTGCTCAGTCAAATCCCCATAACAATGTAAAATTAGAAAGGTATACGGATGTTACCAACAGCTCTTTGACGGACACATAACTAGTCCTTCTTTTAAACACAGTAATTATATACATATATTTGATTGCTCAGAGATGGGCTATTATTTTGGCATTAGAGCTTCATCCCAGTTCTAAATGGATTCAGAAAGCTGCAGTGGTACAGCATAAAAACCTACAACAACAATACATGGAGAAAATATAATGTAAATATCTCTGTACTTACATTCTCCACAATAAAAGCACACAGGGAATTTTGGGTGTGAGTCTTCCCTGTTAAGAGACCATTTGAGTAGAACACGAAGCTCTTTTCCAATGTCCAGATTAAGATATATGAACTCCAAATCGAGTAGATCGATATAAGGTATAAATTTATTAAAAATACATATGTAAAACAAACATATGCTTAATTAAAATAAAAACACTTAAAATAAAAATTCTAACTGTATCCCAACATGTTTCTTGGTCATTCAGACCATTTCTTCAGGGGAAATAGTAACAATCTACTCGACACGGTATACAACTAGATACATATGTTGCCATTATATAATGAGCTATATTGATTGGTTCATTTGAATTTGTTATGACCAGTTAGATTAGACCAGTTAATTGATGAGTAGGAAGTGTGGGGTATATCTAGTTGTATACCGTGTTGAGTAGATTGTTACTATTTCCCCTGAAGAAATGGTCTGAATGACCTGTGAACTGTGTTTGAATGACCCCTGCTGAGACTTTCACTAGGACTTTTCTTTATTACACAAAGGAGACCTCTGACTGCTTGGGGCCAACATTTGGAGCTATCAGCTAAGGTACTTCTGGTCTTCTGCCCACAGTCCTCATAGAATTATTATCATCTAGCCTCCTATCCGACAGTTTTTGGTGGAGACCAGGACACACATACCAAGGTATATCCCCATCATCGGCATCATTGACAACTATATCCAGCATGGGACGGCTGAGGGAAAATGACTGGGAAGATACCTCTATTCAGCTCAGACTGGTACTTCACAGATGGGAGAAGTAATCCACCTTTCATTATTTGTTATCTACTTTTTAATCATCTCAGTAAGTGTATACACAAAGCTCAGCAAATACAGTTGTAGTCAAAATTTACAGACTTTCAGCTGTTTGAAATTAACAGTTCAAACAAAAGCAATTGAAATAACTCAACACAACGAATGCTTCAGGTGGTTTCCCCAAATTCAACTGAAAATGCAACTTATATTGACTTCTCCAGTCTCAAAGTTATTCAACCCCTTCATGACAAGCATCTTTACTACTTAGTAGAACACCCTTTTCCTGTTATGACCTGCTGCAAATGAGATGCATAGCCAGACACCAGCTTCTGGTAGCGTTCATGAGGAATCTTAGCCCATTCCTCATGAGCAATGGCCTCCAATTCAGTAATATTCTTGGGTTTGTGTGCAGCAACCGCATTCTTCAAATTCCACCAGAGATTTTCTAGAGGGTTCAAGTCAGGTGACTGTGATGGCCACTGTTGAATCTTACAGGACTACTTCTGCAACCAAGCCTTGGTGGAACTTGAGTTATGCTTGGGATCATTGTTCTGTTGGAAGGTCCAATCACGCCTAACCTTCAGGTTCCACACAGACGACATGACATTTTCTCCTAGGATTTCCTGATACCTCAATTAATCCATCTTACCTTCCCCACGCTGCAGGTTTCCAGTGCCAGAGGATGCAAAGGAGCCCCAGGACATCACCGAGCCACCACCAAGCTTAACTGTAGGCAGAGTGTTTTTTTCTGCGTAGGCTTCATTCTTCTTACTCCAGATATACCGCTGATACATCGGGCCAAAAAGTTCCAGTTTTGTTTCATCTATCCATAGAACAGAATCCCAAAACTTCTGTGGCTTATTTTTACGATTTTAAGCAAATTGGAGCTTACTTTTCTTGTGCTTTTGGGTCAGTAGTGATGGAGTTCTTGCATGGAAGCCTTCTGCGTTTAGTATGCACCTTACTGTGCTCACTGAAACCTCAGTGCCTTTTGCCACTCAAGGGTTTTTCTGAACCTGCCTTCTCAGAAATCTTCCTTTTTCTGCCCCTTCCAGGTAGTGTAACAACTGTTCCTTTGTCTTTGAACTATGCTTCCAACTGTGTCTCTAGGAACATTCAGTGCCTTCGATATCTTTTTGTATCCAGTTCCTTGTTTGTGAAGGGCTATGATCTCTTCTCTTAACTTTTTGGACAATTCTTTTCCACATTTCTAACATGCAGTAAAATGTGACACTCAACAAACCCCTGGCCAGTTCAGGTATTTCATGTGTTCCAGCTCAAGTACACCTGGTGCAACTAATGAAGCCCTTGATTAGTTGCATCAGGTGTGCTTGACACAACATCTGCTTTGCATATTTGTGCTGTTGTGAAGGATTCAGAGGGTTGAATAACTTTGAGACTGGAGAAGTAAATATAAGTTGCATTTTCAGGTGAATATGGGGAAACCACTTGAAGCATTCATTGTGTTTAGCTATTTCAATTGCTTTTATTTGATTTGTTCATTGCAAACAGCTGAAAGTCTGTAAATTTTGACAGTAAATCTGATTTGCAATGGGGGTTGAATAATTTTGATTACAACTGTATATATGACTCCATCTCCACTATGGACTTCTATTTCCAATATATATATATATATTGCATTGTTTTTATATTGGTTTTAGATCACTTTAATTACCATAAAATCTCGGGTATATATGCACATTTTTACCCCATTTCACCTTATGTGAAGTAGGGGGGTGCGTATTATACAAAAGTGAAAAAAAAAACACCAAAATAGATCACCCTGGTATCCCTGTGTTTAGGAGATCAGACTGTGTGTTGTGTATATAAGTGTATCACCCTGGTGTCCCTGTGTTTAGGAGATCAGACTGTGTGGTGTGTATATAAGTGTATCACCCTGGTGTCTCTCTGTTTAGGAGATCAGACAGTGTGGTGTGTATATAAGTGTATCACCCTGGTGTCCCTGTGTTTAGGAGATCAGACAGTGAGGTGTGTATATAAGTGTATCACCCTGGTCTCCCTGTGGTTAGGAAATCAGACTGTGTGGTGTGTATAGAAGTGTATCACCCTGGTGTCCCTGTGTTTAGGAGATCGGACTGTATTGTGTGTATATAAGTGTATCACCCTGGTGTCCCTGTGTTTAGGAGATCAGACAGAGTGGTGTGTATATAAGTGTATCACATTGCTCCACACCAATACAACGCAGATTAATGTCTGTTTAACCCCTTAATGAACACCTTATCCAGCGCATGGGTGGCCGTTAATGACCAAATAGCTTTTTTTCACAATGAATTATGGGATGGCAGATCAGCGTGCAGCTGTGCTGCCATCCCAGAATTACACGAAGTGCCAGGACCGTCAAAGGACTTTAACCAAAGCAATGCGTTGCGTACCACTCTGGCAATCAAAGGGTTAAGTGCCGGAACTGGCATGACACATCATATGTCACTAAAGGGTTAAATCTCAGTATATATGTGTATAAATTAGTCTGTGTACATAAAATACTTTGGTCTTGTTTTAAATCATTTGTTCAGTTACACAAAGAGAGGTGACTAGGTCATGAAATAACCAAAAAATCTGAGTATGCGCTGCTCGCCAGCCACGATCCCAGCAACATCACCGAAAACACCAGTGTCCCTCTTTGGCCATTTGTAATGTTGGGAAATATGTTAGCATAGTTGATGAGGCTGAAAAAAGACATGTGTCCATCAAGTTCAGACCATGCCAAATCACCCCTGTTGTTCCAGAGGAAGGAAAAAAAACAGGTAATGAATGTATTTCCAATTGAACAAGTGGGTATAAAAATGTCATTTTTTAGGCGTCCTGTACCAAGTCCTGTATAATTAGTACATGGGACTAGACATGGCAGGTTCCTTTTAATCCTTTGAGTGCCAGAGGGGTAAGCAATGCACTGCATACCCCTCTGGCATTTAAAGGGTCAACCAAGTGGTAACTTTGGGAATTTGTATTTATACTCCATGGTGCATTGGGTTTGTCCCCGGAAATGCTCCATTTTTTTGGTAACAACTGTTAGGATTAATTGGGGGGAGGTAAAAGGCAGACAGTTGGGACCAGATGCAGAAACGTAAAAGTAGAACAATTTTGAGGCAAACCAACTGCACCATAGGAGATAGAGAAACATTTATATTTCACATGGATCACATGCACTGGAGACATCTCCAGCATTCAAGAGATTAAAAACCTCATTTATATCCATGACTATTTTGGGAATGTGTATTTAAGTGTATCTGTGGTACTTTTGCTTTGCCAGGGAATTGCTTCTTTCTGCTCTGTGCATATGACCTTTAGTACGTTATTAGGTAAGGTGAGGAAACACACTCTCTGTACATATTGCCAATATTGTAGACTTTTAGTGCCAGTTTGTAGGGCTAGATTTACATCCCAGGCTCCCCTAGACAAGGCACTCTAGGAGCCTTTAGCCCCGCCCATAGTAACACCCCCATTTCTCACATGACCCTGCCCCCAGTCCCATCCACTGTTATCTAGCACAGAAAATACCCTTGGCCTATAACAAGGAAGAACAAAAAAGCTTTAACCCCTTGGTTGCTAGAGAGAGATCTCTAACGTATTGGGAAGCAATGTGTTTGAGATTGCTCTAGCATTCAAGGGGTTAAATAACATCTTGTAAATCAGTATAAAACAGGTGCAGGGACTGGTACTGCTGTGGCCACACGCACAATTCAAAATGTGGGTGTGGTCAGCACAGCTGAACCAGCAAAGTGCTCCATGGACTTGACATCCGAGGCTGATCCAACCTATTACCTCTTCATCCAAGGTAGAAAGACAAATGCAGAGTGGCCATTAGGATTTTCGGGCCATAGTACGCTAAGTAGAGGGTTACTATTAAGGAGGTGCTAGTGTTCCTTTAAGAAAGCATGAAAACTCAACATATAGATTTTTTTGTTTATTAATAATACTAACACTACTAATCCTAATTCTACTAATAAATTAATAATACAAAAGTTGATGGAGGTGTGGCAGTTCCATGGTAGTGCTGTTGGTTCCATTCCCAGTCACAAATCTGAGCCCATAAAGGAAAATCCACGGAACAGCTGCTGGTCCTCTGAAGCGATGGGCGGCTCCAGGGCGTCCGTGGATGAAAACGGGCTTTCCTCTGCCACATAAAATTTGTTCTTCTCCATCAGCTGCAGAGAGAAGATGCACGCATTTCACTATCAACTCATCCACTTTCATATAAACAATGGCCCATACACACAAGGGGGGCATGGACTAATACAATTACACTGTAATACAGGAGATGGAACACGTTTTTTGGTGCTAGTCCTACATAACACTAATTTACTAAGCAGTTTCCCCTCCATATGCCTCTTGTACCGAGGGGAAGTGTACGGGTGATCTGCAGCCTCCCTTCCCTTTGTGCAGGGCACAGAAGAAAGTGTCAGAATGTTCCTTTTCCTTCATATGATATAGGGGAGGGTTCTGGACTTGATCACATTAAATTCTGAATGACGATAGCGTGTGTGCGCTGGCCTGCACTAAAGCCTTCATACACGCGTGTTTAGTACATACCCCAGAGTGCAGACGTGTGAGTTGGAGGCTAAAGTGAAAAGAGATGTGCTAGTGGATTCATACAAACCAGCTGCACAACAGGGAACTAATACACATTCCCAAAATTCCTTGTGAGCTAAATGGTTCTTTTAACACTGTAAATGCTACAGAGGTCTCCAATGCAATGTACTGGATACCTTTCTAGTAGTCATTGGGTTAAAACCCCTATTTAAATCAATGGGAATTTCTTTGTTGTCCCCTATGGTATAGCTGGTTTGCTCAGAATTGCTCAATCTGTATTTGTGTGTATCTCCCTCATTGTATAACTACTGAGAGAACACACTCCATGCAGATGGGCGGCCTTTGATCATGCCCCAGTGGTTATATATCGGAAGAGATACTCTGAGGTCCATGATGAATATGGGAATGATGGACTGGCAGGGGAAGTCTCTCATACACTCTGGTATTTTCCTTCATCTCCATTCACATGTTAATTAATGGGCTTGTACCCATTTACTAATGCATGAGTACGAATTTATGATTACAGCTCACAGTATTTCTTTAAGTCAGGTCCTGGCAGATGGAGTCCATTTAAGTCAACAGGGAGGATAAATGTAAGCATTACACCTACAGAACATTTAAAAAATGACTGTGGCTTTAATTCTGTGCCCTATCTGCGCACAGTCCTACTGTCTGCTGTCCGACATGCAGGTATGGCAGCATATTAGGTTAATGTACTTACTTTTGGGAATGGTGGCTGTATGCGGCCTTTCTGTAGATCCTCCCAGTTGATACTACGAAAGAATGGGTGGCTGCAGATGGTATCAGCGACCTGCTGGCGTCGAACTGGGTCTTTGACCAGGAGCTGTGGAAAGAAACAAGATCATTTGGTATCTTACTGTCTATTTGTAATTATATCTCTTCAGCGATGTCTGCAATGCTTTAACACTGCAGCTACGTTTAAATCTTAGGCACCCCTAAGCACCACCCATCACCACACCCCATTTGTTTACCTAAACACCGGTCCCCAGCAGTATTCCCCTTTTCCTGGCACAGAAAATACCCTCAGCCTATTATAGACTGGCACCAACTTTCACAGTGCGTAGAAATGACACAGGCATCCAGGGTGTTAAATAAAGGCCATTAAAGCGGAACTACCATCCCTAAAAAACCTGATCTCTAATTGCGGCTAGTTGCTAAGTAGCGCTAGTCACCAGAATTATTATCTTGTTAAATAGAATTATCCATTGTTCCCGGGCTGACAGGCAGGACGGAGCACAGACATCTTTCCATAGTGAGGTCTGCACTCCTCCGCTGTCAGTCCCAGCTGTCTCTAGGAGTCGTTGCTAGGAGCCGTTCAGCTCCAAAAAGGACTGACAGCGCAGGCGTGCAGACGTCACTATGGAAAGATGTCTGAGCTCCGTCCTGCCTGTCCGCCTGGGAACAATGGATAATTCTATTTAACAAGGTAATAATTCTGGTGACTAGCTCTACTGAACAGCTAGTCGCCAGATGGAGAATTATTGGAGCTCAAGTTTTTTAGCGGAGGTTGTTCCGCTTTAAATCAATGGTAATATAAACTGGTAAATTGTCTAGACAGTCTAGGAGCAAGTGTCTGGTACAGGGGAGTTGGGAATGTCCTAACCACACCCACAATTTGGAATGTGGGTGTGGCCATCCAACCTGAGGTGCTGCTGAACATTTGGAGGTGTAAGAAATTCTCTACTCCGGTCCTGTGTAACACATTATAAAGGCAGACTATGTCTAGAGAGGACTTGTCACCATCAGTCCTAAGGTTAATGGTATATTCAGGGCTGCGGGTCCAGTCTGGATCATAATTACACCATGCACGTGTTAAGTACAATCCATAGGCAATATGCTTAAAGGAAGAGGAGCAATTCTGAGGCAAACCAAGTGTATCACAGAGAATAAATCAAATTCCTATTAAATTAAATGGGGCTTCTAATACTGTAAATGCTAGAGGTGTGCAGATCATTGCAAAACAATGTATCAGAGATCCAGCTAGCACTCAAGAGGTTAAACTGACCAGTACATCAATAGAAATGTTTATTTGTCGCTATGATACAGTTGTTTATCCCAAAATCGTTCCACTTTTCCTTTGTGTATGTGACCTCTGTGTGCAGGTGTGAACTGGAAGACCAACAGGACTATATTAACCCTTTAAGGATCAGGGTGTGTGCAATGCACTTCTTTGCAATATGATACACACCCCTCTGGTCCTTATCAGATGAAGGACCTATGTACATTGACTCTTCATTTATATCTCCAATAAATAGACCAATGGGCTCCATATGAGGCTGGTGACATTAGTGATCACAGTGTATTGGATCTTCATGGCGGCCTGTATAACCCTGCTCATACCTACCTTCCTGATCAAGTCCTTGGTGTGACTGCTGACTGATGATGGAAATGTCAGCTTCTGGCTGGATGGGGATTCTTCTGGAAATTCCCCGGTCACCATATTATACAATATAGCTCCAAAGGAGTACCAGTCCACAGCCGTGTTGTACCGTTTCCCATTCTGTATCTGTCAGAAGAACAGAGAGAGAGAGAGAGATTACTTTCCATCTACTTGCAAGCCCAAAGCCATGGTACCTACCCATACACCGGCACAAAGCCACAATAACCTACCCATACACCGGTACAAAGCCACAGTAACTTACCCATACACCGGCACAAAGCCACAGTAACCTACCCATACACCGGTACAAAGCCACAGTAACTTACCCATACACCGGCACAAAGCCACAGTAACCTACCCATACACCTGCACAAAGCCACAGTAACCTACCCATACACCTGCACAAAGCCACAGTAACCTAATAATGCACCGGTACAAAGCCACAGTAACCTACCCATACACCGGCACAAAGCCACAGTAACCTACCAATGCACTAACGCAAAGCCACATTAACCTACCCATAGACCGGCACAAAGCCACAGTAACCTACCCATACACCGGTACAAAGCCATGGTACCTACCCATACACCGGCACAAATCCACAGTAACCTACAATGCACCGAAACAAAGCCACAGGAACCTAATAATGCACCAACGCAAAGCCACAGTAACCTACCAATGCACCAACGCAAAGCCACAGTAACCTACCAATGCACCAACGCAAAGCCACAGTAATCTACCAATTCACCGGCACAAAGCCACAATAACCTAACTATGTACAGGCACAAAGCCACAGTAACCTACCCATACACCTGCACAAAGCCACAGTAACCTAATAATGCACCTGGTACAAAGCCACAGTAACCTACCCATACACCGGCACAAAGCCACAGTAACCTACCAATGCACTAAAGCAAAGCCACATTAACCTACCCATACACCGGCACAAAGCCACAGTAACCTACCCATACACCGGTACAAAGCCATGGTACCTACCCATACACCGGCACAAATCCACAGTAACCTACAATGCACCGAAACAAAGCCACAGGAACCTAATAATGCACCAACGCAAAGCCACAGTAACCTACCAATGCACCAACGCAAAGCCACAGTAATCTACCAATGCACCGGCACAAAGCCACAGTAATCTACCAATGCACCAACGCAAAGCCACAGTAACCTACCAATGCACCAACGCAAAGCCACAGTAATCTACCAATGCACCGGCACAAAGCCACAATAACCTAACTATGTACAGGCACAAAGCCACAGTAACCTACCCACTCACAGGTACAAAGCCACAGTAACCTACCTACTCACAGGCACAAAGTCACATTAACCTAACATTGCACCAGCACAAAGACACATTAACCTACCCAGACAGAGGCACAAAGCCATAGTAACGTACCCATGTACAGGTACAAAAATCTAACCATATACAGACAAAACCACTGTAACCTACAAACTCATAGGTACAGTGCTACAGCAGCCAACCCACACAGGCACAAAGCCACAGAAACAAATCCACACACATGCACAAAGCCACTGTATCCAATCGACAGAGAGATAGAAAAGTCAGGCAACCAATCCACTGACAGGAGCGAAGCCAGGGTAACTAATCTATAGACAAGCATGAAGCTGCTGGTGGAACGCTAGAGCAAATCAACTGCACCACAGGGGGCAGATGCAACTTCCCCACATGACTATTGGTTTAAATGGGACTTTTAACCCATTAAATGCTAGAAAGGTGTCCAACCCACTGACTTAAACATCCCTTTTAAATCAACAGACATTTTTATGCACCCATTATGGTACAGTAAGCTTGCACTAGAATTGATCCACTTTTGTTTTGTGCATATGGCCCCTAGTCTATAGAATAAACAAATAATACAGATGTGGCCCTTTTGACCATGGTATAAATGACCTAACAGTAGGTGGCGATACGATTGTTCACCAGAGCCTTTCTCTCCTCTGAAATAATCTGTTCCTTACCTCTGGGGCAATGTAGCCTTCCGTTCCTGCATAGCCAGTTGCCTTTTGGCCGCAGGTCATGGTCTCCACAGCAAGCCCGAAGTCGCCTATTTTAGCATGACCATTGCTGTCTATGAGTATGTTCTCGGGCTTGAGGTCTCTGTAAAGAGGTAGAATGTGAGTGCCATCTGTCAGTGAGTTATAGAATACAGGAGGCACAGCAAAATCTACTGTATAGAGCTGTGATAGGACAGAAATGATAGTACAGAGAGCGCAAAGCTCTGATTGGAAAGAAAGGAGAGTGCAGTGCTCTGATAGGATAGATTGGAGGATGTGGAGAGAACCGAGCTGTGATAGGACAGAGAGGAGAAAGCAGAGCTCCAATAGGATAGAGAGTCGAGCACAGAGAAGGCAGAACTGTGATAGAGAGGAGAACACATAGAGAGTGAGGAAAGGTATTTAGTATAGAAAGGAGAATGCAAAGACAGAAAACTGTGATAGGACAGAGGAGAGCTGAGAGAGAGAGCAGAGGTGTGATAGGACAGATGATAGCTCAGGGAGAGAGCAGAGGTGTGATAGGACGGATGAGAGCTCAGGGAGAGAGCAGAGCTGTGATAGGACTGAGGTGAGCTCAGGGAGAGCAGAGGTGTGATAGGACAGAACAGGATAGAACAGAGATGTGATGGGACAGAGAGGACAGAACAGAGCTGTGATAGGATAGAATGATCATACAGGTAATAAGGGAACATTATTATTTACCGGTGGATGATGCCTCTGTTGTGCAGATATTTTATCCCACACACAATCTCTGCTGCGTAGAATCTGATGAACAGAAGAAAATACAAGGATTTAACAGGTTGAAATGGGATATATTCAGCCAAAAGAGTAAATTGTGGTTCACATTTAAAATGTAGCAGACAGAATAGGGTGCGACCTAAAGGCACATTAACCATATTGTCGTGATGACAGTGGCGACATGAGAATCTCGTTCTTTTCATGCAGGGCGAGATTCTTATGTCGCCCTTCTCATCACGGCGATATGGATAATGCGCCTTTAGGATGCATGCTATTCTGTCTGCAACATTTTAAAAGGATATAATAAATTATCAGATCAATCCACAATAGTGTTCTCTGAGCCTCCTCCGTTCAGGACATTTTTTATATTTAAAGCGGAACTACCACCCTATAAACAGTCGCCACCCAATAATTAGGAATATAGCGACTAGCTTCTTAATACTGCTATTAGCTTCCACATTTTGAAGTAATCCTTTATCTTCAGAGAATGGCAACCAGGCTTGGACGCAGACATCTTGCTCAGAAACGTCTGTGCGCCTGCGCTGTCCGTCCTGGTCTCTTCTAGGAGGCATTGAATGGAGGCGAAAGGCACCGGAAGGGACTGACGACGCAGGTGCACAGACGGCTCTTCAGCAAGAAGCCTGGCCGTTAGTCTCTGAAGATATAGAATTACTTCAAAACTTGTGGAAGATAATAGCAGTATTAAGATGCTAGTCACTATACTCCTAATTATTGGGTGATGACTTTTATAGGGTGGTAGTTCCGCTTTAATTTAGCAGAAATTTGTCCAGATGTTTGATATTTAAATGTGCTTAAGGGCCTTATGAGCAAAACAGTAGTGGAGTCATCCTGAGGCAAACTAACTGCACCACAAGGGAAGAAATAAAGGTTCTCTGAAGTCCCTTTGGTTTAAATGGGGTTTAACCCCTTGAATGCTAGTAAGATCTCCAGCATATTGAGGAGTAATTATTTGAGACCTTTCTAACAATCGATAGGTCAAACCCCATTTAAACCAGTAGAAAGTATTATTTGTACCCAGATGGTATATTTTGTTCCAGAATGACTTCTCTTTTATTTGGAAGATACGGCTATTGCAATGTGTTGTGTACCCCTCTGGCTCTCTGAAGGTTAACGTTTCCATTCCACCCACCTTGTGGGGATGTAAGTCCTACTCTACTTGGAATTCTATGGATTCCAGGGAACTTCATCCTACTGACCCCCTAGAAAGGGCTTGTGTGATTTGACCAGGGGTATGTAAATTACATGATATTGCATCATAAAGGGGGAGCTTAACTGGCTGGGGACTTGTAATTGTGATATGGACAGGAAGTGGGAAGAACAAGGTGGGAAGGAGGAGAAGTGGGAAGAATGGGATGGGAAGGAGGAGAACTGGGTGGGAAGTGGGAAGAACAGGTACGGGCTGGGAAGGAGGAGAAGTGGGTGGGAAGAACAGGTACGGGTTGGGAAGGAGGAGAAGTGAGTGGGAAGAACAGGAACGGGTTGGGAAGGAGGAGAAGTGGGTGGGAAAAACAGGTACGGGGTGGGAAGGAGGAGAACTGGACGGGAAGTGGTAATAACAGGTACGGGGTGGGAAGGAGGAGAAGTGGGTGGTAATAACAGGTACGGGGTGGGAAGGAGGAGAAGTGGGTGGGAAGTGGGAAGAACAGGTACGGGTTGGGAAGGAGGAGAAGTGGATAAAATTTTACAGTAAACTCACTAACCCCAGAGACCCAGTACTTAACTTGGGGCAGATCTGGAGAGTTCCCAGATATGATTCTATGTAAATAAGCTAATTGGCTTTCAGTGCCAGGCGCAGTGGGAACGTGATATACGGATGGTGGAAACTTGGTTCAATGGGCATGGCTTTCATCCCTGATCCTCCCCATTCAAATAGGGGGCACTTGGATCTTCCCTACTGTCCCTAAATGCTATGACTAGGCTCCCTACACCCCACTTTCTATTTCTATACTTATCTACCGCATTGTGTTGGCCTTACTTTGTGGTGTCAGGATCCAGAGGTCCATTCTCTTGAAGCAGCTGGAACAGGTCCCCTTCGGAAAGATATTCCATGACAAAGAAGATGTTGTCCTGTTCCGGAAGAGACAGTGGGACAGAGATTACAATGACGAACTCGCTAAGAACAGAGTAAACATAAAATGTTCTCTGTCCGCACACGTGTTTATGTTTCTGTCATTACTATACACATAACTACGTGTCCTGTCCTGTCTATCAGACCTAATGCAATATATAAATAACATAAAGCACTGGCCTTTGAAGCTCCCTGTGTGCGTAACCGCACATGCGCAGAAGAGACTGGCCAAACGCACTGATCCGGAGCGGGGAGCTCTGGATGGCTCACCGCCTGTCTGTGCTCCTGGCTCCGGGGCAGCAGCCGTGGCCTCTGGGTGGCACTTTAGCCAGTGTGTACAATGGCTTTCCTACTAGTAATGTATATAAGCACTGATGTCTCTGTCTTTGCTATACACATCACAGTGTGACCTGTCCTGTGTATCAGACCTAATACAATATATTGTACACATTCACTCATGTCTCTCTCCTTCCTATGCACATTACTGCCCTGTGTATCAGTCTAGTTACAATATTGTGTATAGAAGTGTTTGTGTCTCCTACTGTACAATGTATAAAGGATTAGTGTAGGAAATTACCTGGGTCTGGAAGGCTGCATACATCTGGGTGAGAAATGGGCAGCCAGCAGCAGTCTCCATCACCCGACGTTCTACTAAGGTGGATTCTTTGTCTCCCTCGAGGAGAACCTGCTTCTTGATTGCTTTCACAGCCACCCACTTAGAATTGATGGACCACCTTGCCAGCATGACCTGGAGGAGACAGGGGGAGAGGCCAGAGGGTTAGAGGGGGAGTCCAGGGACAGAGGCCAGAGGGTTAGAGGGGGAGTCCCACAGGGGAGATCCTGTAACCATAGGAATATGTTTAATCCCTCAGATGGTAGAGCTCATATGGATGAACAATGAGTTGGAGATGTCTCTACCATCCCTGGGTTTAAGAGTGCCAGAGGGGTACTAGGGGTAAAGAGAGACAAATGGTAACATTCAAGCTGGACTTCAGATTGTGTTTAACCCTGAGATGATCAGAGGAGTGTGTCAAGTACCGCTTCACAATGCATCATGCACCCCATTGTCCTCAAAGGACTAACATATTGGTAGAATCTCATATGGTAAAAGAGATGAATTTCTTCATAAGGATTTGGGAAAGGGGAATTAAAGGAATAGCAGTGTCACATGACTTTATATAAATACACACACATGGGTGGGACTAGGGATGGAGCAAGTCTAATTGGTAGATAATTTGTGGAATTCTTCTCTGTATCTAGAACATTTGCTCAACAAATACAGAAACATTCAGTGTAGCAGAAGTTCCCGACTGTTTGTAGAATTTACACAGACCAATGCAGGTGTGATCAACCTGTGGCTTTCCAGCTGCTGTTACACTACAACTCCCATAGACTCAGCTGATCATTGTTTTTATTATGATAATCATGATGATAGGAAACAGCTGGACAACCACATGTTTCTCACTCCTGTTCCTCAGGCTCAGATATCATAGTGAACAGGAGCGAGGTTAGGAAGTCAGGGAAGAGTCATGGCTGATTGGGGATACAAGAGCACTGCCCAGAACTGGGGCTGGATGGAGACAGGTTCAAGGAATGGGTTGAAGAACAGAAAAATTTGAATCGGGAAGTCACAAGAACGGGACGTGATGGAACAGAGGTCAAATAATTCATGGAAACAGAAGAATAAGTCAGATGGAGTCACAGGAATACAGCTAGATAGAAAGGTTCACCAAACGTTGCATTTAAAACATTGTGCAGCTCCGCTCTGCATTAAGCACATCGCTGTGATGAAAAGGGCGACATGAGAATCTCACCCTGCATAAAAGCACAAGATTCTTATGTCGCATCCTTAAATGCAGCTTCAACTCAACCGGCAACATTAATGACATACCTAAGGAATGAGAAGCAACATTGGGTATTACAAATGTACCATGGTTAACACTTTCTAGGGGTGCACCGAAATAAAAATTCTGAACAGAAACCCACCAGCTCTACTTTGCCCCAGCCAGCTCCAACTTGCACCCCATCAGCTCCAACTTGCCCCCCATCAGCTCCACTTTGCCCCCACATGCTCTACTTTGCCCCCATCAGCTCCAACTTGCCCCCACCAGCTTTACTTTGCCCATCAGCTCCAACTTGCCCCCCATCAGCTCCACTTTGCCCCCACAAGCTCTACTTTGCCCCCATGAGCTCCAACTTGCCCCCACCAGCTCCACTTTGCCCCAATCAGCTCCAACTTGCCCCCCATGAGCTCCAATTTGCACTCAAAGAGTTAAGCTACATATTGAACAAAGGACTAAAAACCCTAGATATGTTGGTTCGGTTTGTAGCTTAACCCTTTGAGTGCCAGAGAGTTTCCCAATGATTGGGGACCTCTCTGGCACTGAAAGGGTTAACCATGCTACAATTGTAATGTCTAATGTTGCTTGTCATTCCTTTTGTATGCCGGCAATGCTGCGGATTGAGTTGAAACACTGTTTAAGGACGTGATATGAGAATCTTGCGTTTTCATGCAGGGCGACATTCTCATGTCATCCTTTTCATTACGGTGACATGCTTAATGCAGTGCGTAGCTGCACAATACATTAAATGCAACTTTTAAATGAATACCTGATAGAAGAGAGGTCAAGGGGTGTGAGCATGACAGGAGAATAGAGCTGAGGGAAGCACAGAAATGGGGCTGGTTAGAAGACTGATCAAGGATTGGACTGAAGTCAAAAGGAGAGGGTTGGGGGAGTCACATGAATAGGGCTGGATGGAAGGGAACTCAAGGAATAAGCTAGGAACAGAAGAGAGAGGCTGGGGAGTCACAGGAATAGTACTGGGAAATGGAGAGGGGTTAATGGCACTTGGAAAAAATAATGGGTGTGAAGGGGAGACTCAAGTAATTAATAAATGAATGTTTAGGGGTAGGAGGAGCATTGAAAGCACGTAGGGGAGATTTAAGAGGAAATATGGGGTAACAGGAATGGACAACCCGGATATTTTTATACTGTGGTTTAATAATGAATGATAAAACCCTACAACTGATCTGGAGAGGACATCACTTACCTTTCCATAGGTGCCTTCCCCGAGTTCTCGATAAAACACAAAGTCATTAAGACTTAATGATGTCCCGATGTTCAATTGGGATTTTGCCAGTGGAACAGAAATGTCACCTTTTGGGATGAACAAAACAAGATATTAATCATTAACAAAAACAGCCATTGGATTTCTAATCAATGGAAAGTTGTCAGTATTACAAGACTGAGTGCAGCAGTCAATGATCAGGGGCATTAGTGTGGAGATGTATTAGATGAGGGGCAGTTTACACCTTTTATTACCCAGTGAGCCTACAAGGATTTATACTTTCTCACTCTGCTGGAACTGGAGTTAGGACACAACGGGCTGTCACTAAAGCTGTTCTTGGACTGCCTTTATCATCATCATCAGTAAGAGTCCAACAGAGGCCAACAGAAAGCAAATTGTTCACTACATCATTATTTTCAGCAGATTAACCCTCTAAGGACCAGGGTGGTATGCCCCACATGATGCATTGCACATCCCATTGGTCCTTAACCCTTGGAGTGCCAGAGGGGTACGGAATGCATTGCTTTGCAATGCATTCCGTACCCATCTGGCACTCCAAGGTTTAAAGGATTAATCCTTTGAGCGTCAGAGGGCTTCCCAGTGCATTACTCTACAATGCATTCAATGCCCCCCTGGCACTCAAAAGGTTGCATAACCAAATTAAAGATGCTATTTAGTAAGTCATGAGAGAAGTCAAGCAACTGATGTCATGACTGTGTTCAGATACGGCAGTGCACAGATATTTACCACGATCTGAATAAGCTGCTCTTTTCCTGGGAGGTTCTTCATCATCCCAGTTACTGGTGGAACTCCTCTTTGCAGTACAGCCAGATGATATGAGAGGAGCTGCCATTCTCTTCTTCTTCTTTTGATAGTACCCTTCTTTTCCAGAGTGAGGGCGCTTGGTACCCTTTGCACCAATCACTGCCATGATGGAAGTCATCTTGGTGGTCCCACCAAGACCTTTCTCTCCCTGCCCACCTCTCTCCTTCTTGAGATTTCTCTCCCTTTCTTTCTTACTGCTAGTATGGATTTGTAAAGCGCAAAAAAATATCGAAGTGCTCTAACAGTCTCACCTAATGGAGGTAGCCTATTAGCTCTGAACATCTAGTGTCAGTTCTTACAGTTTGAAGCTACAGTTGAATGATGTCACAGTGTCCCATGAAGCCATTGCACAGTATGGTGAATGCCTACTATGGTAGCTCTAGCTATGAAAACAAGCACACTTACTTATGTTCTAAAGTCATTCTTGATTGCTATGTCATCTGGCTTGTTACCATGTCTAGCCATTACATCCTAATGTATAGAAATCAACTGCCTGTACCCACATGTGGATACGGTAGAGAGATATACAGGGCCTTATTAACCAATTCCAAATAAGTGCAGTTCTGGGCAAACCAACAACATCACAGGAGAGAAAATAATTTCCCATTGATTTAACCCTTTGAGTACCAGAGGGGTATGCAATGTGTTGCATGCCTCTCTGGCACTCAAAGGGTTAAATGGGACATTTATTGCTTTGAATGCTACAGAGGTCTACAATGCATTGCTTCACACTGTGTTGGGTACCTTCCAAGCAATTCAATAGGTTAAAAGTCCCATTTAAATTAATGGGAATCTGTAGAATTTTCATTCTCCCCCCCCCCCCCACGTGGTGTAGTTGCACAATTGCACCTCTTTATTTGATGAGTATGGCCTATAATGTATTTTTACCAATGAGTGGAAGCATGTGCGGTGACTTACAGTGGAGCCAACTGCAGTCCAAACCAGTCACTGAGTAAAGAACATTTAATGGTCCATAGTTATAAAAGCAAATTAGACTTATTCTGGAGTAAACCATCTGCATCATAGGGGACAGAATAACAGTTACTTTTATATTAAATCAGTTTTTTAACCCCTTGATTGCTAGAGATGTCTCCAATACATTATGAGGCAATGCATTGGAGACCCCTCTGGCATTCAGGGGTTACAAAGCTGTATTCAACTGCATGGTAATTAGGGATTTTTATTTGTTACCTAGGGTGCAGTTGGTTTAATCCAGAATAACCACAATTTTGCTCTTCCTCCCAGTGTGAGTAGAGATTTCCCTCCAGTCATGATTTCCTAGCTTGTAACTGTCAGCGAATCACAGATCACAATGCCGTGACTGTTGGCCAATCACAGTTCTCTGATTATGCTCTGTGATTGGCTGTCCTTCTCTTCCTGTATGGTGGCTTTACAGGAAAGATACATGCAGTAAAGGCAAAGAATTCTATACATGTGTAGGATTCTCATGGGACTTGTTCCTGGAGCAAAGTTTGCTGTGAACTGACACCTCTAGCACAAGGTTATATAGGACTGACCATGTCTCCATTTTCTTAAGTACCAGAGGGGTATGCAACGCATTGCAGAAAGGAGCTCAAAGGGTAAAATTATTTCAAGAGAGGGCTGTTGCTCTGACATCCAAGGTTTTACATTTTATTATATTACATTATTTAGTAACGTAATGTTTGACAGAATTTTGCTGCACACCCTGTACTGGCACACAAAAAGGTCAATTGTTCATATTAGTTTTAACCTTTTGAGTGCTAGATGGGTATGCAAAACATTTCTTTGTAATACATTGCATACCCCTCTGGCACTCAAAAGGTTAAGAGAAGTAAGTAATGCCCTCTCCGTCAAACAAGGTGACATACGTCCCAAATATCCCTCTTTAGGAGGGACAGTTCCTCTTTGAGACCCAAATCCCTCTGTCCATCTTTCCCACCCTGGTGTCCTGCCTCTGTCCATCTTTCCCACCCTGGTGTCCCTGTGTTTAGGAGATCAGACTGTGTGGTTAAGCAGGGGTAGATAACCATGAGACTCAAGAGTTAGCAACAGTGCATGTTTTTGAGAAATATGTGGTTAGTCACTTTAATAAAACAATCTGTGCTGATTCAGGGATATCTTAACCCCTTAAGGACCGGCGGTCCTGGGACATTTCCGTCCCATAATGACCGCATAGGAGCACTTGGACGAGCGGTACACGTGACCTGTCGCGTGTATCGGCGCGTCATTATGGGACCTGATAAAGATCGCTCCGATCTTGGAGCAGGCAAATTCAGGCCCTATTTTTACTTACAGCGCTCCCGGTAGAGCGCTGTAAGTAAAAAGTACGTGACGTACTATGACCGTCATCGGTCCTTGAGTATTTCAAGGACCGTGACGGTCCTGGTTTAGTCAAGGGTCCTTAAGGGGTTAAAAACATGCACTGTTGGTAGCTCTTGAGGATCAGGGTTGGCTACCCCTGTGTGGTGTGTATATAAGTGTATCACATTGCTCCACAGCAATGAAACTCACATTAATGTTTCTTTAACCCCTTAAGGACCATCACACATGTCCTGCAGTTAAAGGGATAGTAATGTCTGATTGAAGCAATTGTTATTTTGTAGATATTAAAAAATGCATTATTTGAGGATAGTCTGGTCTCTCAAACCTTTATATTTTGAGAGATATACAATGTTAAAGTTCCCCCCTCCCCTTTCACAGACATCAGCTGTATTGCTGACAGCATGAGATCCTGGTCCCGGGACTGGACGGCTGCTCTTCAGCAGAGCCGAAATAGCGATACCTAAAAATAAATACTTAATTGGAAAGGTCTACAAAGTGTGCTTGTAAACCAGGCACACTTTGCAGACAGTTTCAATTAAGTATTTATTTTTAGATAGCACTATTTCGGCTCTGCTGAAGAGCTGTCATCGGTTCGCGTGACTCGAATCTTCTTCTGTCAGCTATACAGATGAGGTCTGAGAAAGTGGAGGAAGGGGGGACTTTAACATCGTATATCCAGGCCTTAAAAGTTGAAGTCCTTTGCTACTAGCCAGACCTGAAAAGTTACTCGCCACTGCAAGCCATAACATACCCACCAGGGCTGAATTTCTACTCGCCAGGACTAAATTTTCACTCGCCATTGGCTAGTGGCGAGTGGAAATTTTGAGCCCTGGTATATCTCTCAATCTATAAAGGTTTGAGAGACCAGACTAACCTCAATTAATTTTTTTTAACTATATACACTATAACAAATGCTTAAAAGCAGACATTACTATCCCTTTAAGGACTGGTGACAGTCTTGGCACATCACGGAATTCTGGGGTCTGTGTGCTAAAAACAAAATTGTGGTCCTAACAGCCACTCCCTGCCAGATCGGGTGGTCATTAGGGCGTTATATTTCAATATATACGTGATTATACCTTAGTTTGTGTAAATAAAATAGTTTGGTCTTTCTCTAAATAATTTAGGCATTTACACAAGGAGATGTCAATAGGTCATAAAAATAACCTCAAAATTATTGATAATTCCCCACCCCCAATCCACACCCCCAGCAACACTACCTAAAACACTAATGTCCCTCTTTAGCCATTTGAAATGTTTGGAGGTATGGAATCAGTCTGTCACTGTGATGCTGTAATTGTGACAAACAGTAAATCGTCATAATTGTTAGGATTATTTCATTTCTACTTAACACTGTGCAGTGAGGAGAGAAACATATACAATTTAGGGACAGTACACTCTTATACGCAATAGGGGAGAGTATAAAACTGAAGTAATAAAGAAAGTGTCTGTAAAATTGTGTCAGAGTGAAATTAAGATGTATAAATGTTTAGCGACATTTTCACTAATTCCAGTCAATCAACTTTTTTTGAAAAATGCAGAAGAAATGGTCTTGTCCAAATAAGAATTGTGTTGCAACGTATGTGTAAAGAAATTTACTAAAAAAAAGGCAGTTTTAGTGATTAAATATTAATGCTTGTTATAACCTGTTCTTAACCCTGTGAGTGCCAGAGGTGTATGCAACGCATTGCAAAGCAATGGCATTCAAAGGGTTAATGGAAGTAAGTAGTGACAGCTATGGGTATCCTTTCAAAACGTTGCATTTAATATATTGTGGGGCTACACGCCGCGTTCAGCATGTTGCAGTGATGAAAAGGACAACATGGGAATCTCTCCCTGTATAAAAGCTCAAGATTCTCATGTCACCTCCTTAAATGACGATTCAACCCATATGTTATAACTTCGTGTTTTAAGCATTGGATTCTTAGAAGAAAAATAAAGTAGTTAGAACTCTAAAAATGTCCATAATTTGTTTAGCAAATATGGTAGCAATTACAGTATAACATGAAGCTGGCAACTTTTGTTAACCTTTTGAGTGCCAGAAGGGTATGCAACACATTGTGTTGCCTCTGTGATGCTTTAAACTTTTTTCTCAAATAAACAATTTGCTATTCTATTTACATGACAATGGAAAAGTAAAACACAAAACTGTATGACACATTCTTATAATTTCACTTTTATTGAAACATAGATTCTTCTCTTTACATTTTCAAAATGGATAGGAAGATATTTTTTCAACTCTGGAAGGACAAATATTAGCTCTTGCACATTTCTGACAGGTGCAGGGGGACACAAATTCAGGAGGTCTCAAATATTCCATTGTTATGATAGACTTAAAAGCTCCTTCTTCATCTTCTTCTGTGTAACCATATTGTAGTGGGTCCAGTGTTGGTTTTCCTTCTAGAACATTCATCCATATGTAGCGTTGAAGGAATGCACACTTGATATCCAGGGCCGGATTTACATCTCAGGAGCCTGTAGACACAGAAATCTGAAGCGCCCCCCACCACCACCATTGGCCATCTCCACAATGCTCCAAATCTCCATATTGCCCTCACATTGCCCCATCATCTCAACATTGCCCCCATCAACTCCATACGGCCCTCACATTACCCCCATCAGCTCCACATTGCCCTCATATTTCCCCATCATCTCAAAATTGCCCCCATCAACTCCATATTGCCCCATCAGCTCCACACTGCCCTCATATTGCCCCATCATCTCAACATTGCCCCATCAAATCCATATTTCTCCCATCAGCTCCACATTGCCCCCATCAGCTCTACATTGCCCTCATCAGCTCCAGATTGCCCTCATACTGCCCCATCATCACAACATTGCCCCCATCAGCTCCACATTAAGCCTTACATTCTCCCCCCCCCAACCATTTCCTACCACCCTGGTGGTCCAGTGGCAGGAGAGATTTGTGCTTCTCTTTAGTAATGCAGAGGGCTGGGAGATTATGTTATTTCCCAGCGCTCTGCATTACTAAAAAGCCGGGGGATCTCAGCAGCTACAGGTCTGTGAGGCACAAACCTTGCCATGAGGTGGACGGCGCAGCACAATTCGGCCCTGTTGATATGAAAGAACACTGTTGATGAAGGTGGACACAGTTGAGAAAAATGTATAGTGTTTGCTTTTACTTTGTGGTACTGCTCAAATCATATCCCATCACAGTTTGGTTTTGATGAACTAAGTAATTTTGTAATAAACAGTTCAGCATTTTGTATTATTTCTCCATCAAGAAGAGCAACCCCAAAATTACTCAACGGTTTTCCTGATGAAATTACTGTTTTAAGTGACATAAGTTTTGGCCCTATCTTGCTTGTCGTATCAGAACCAGTTAAACTGTGAATAAGGAAATAAGCAATCTGAAAGAGAGTATCACTTCTACTTTGAGTACTTGCTGATTTACAGACTGAAGGTGCTAATTCTTGTAGGAACCTTTCCCACTGCTTTGGCCGTGACTGTTCATACTCCATTTCAGATTTTTGTAGGTCACCTGTGTCACCAAACTTCCCACTTAATTTAAATTCATAACTTTTTCCTTCTTCATTTATTTATTTAGAAAATGTTTTACCAGGAAGAATACATTGAGATTTCTCTCGTTTTCAAGTATGTCATGAAGTATAGTTGCACATTTTCTAAGTACATCAGTAGATCATACTTTATCCACAACCAAAATGTAGTCAGTGTTGTATGCATAGACAAGCTGGAATAATGTCTTTTCCCTTGGGTACGAGAAGCATACACTGTCACCATACACCTCGATGATCATGGACTTCATTTCTCTCTTTGATGTTGCATGGGTTGGATTTTGCTTCATAAATTCATCATGAAGATCACATAGTGTATAACCATTTGCCTGAAAATTCCCAGTCTCTACAAAATTTTTTTGATCAGCTTGATCTTTGTTTTGATCAAGAATACATTCCATCGAGTATGATGTTTTGAATTTATTGTATGTTTTCATAAAATTACTATGATACATAATATTGGAGGCGAACACTTTATTTCAGAAATGTCATCTTTAAAAAATGTTGTTGCATTGAGAAATTCATGTGCTCTTCCAGGTGTGCAAAAGTTGTGTATCTCTCTTACATTTGGTCTGGTTGTAAATAACACATACTGTTGATTGTGGTTTTGCTCCACTTAATCTGGGGATGTGGTTTCTTTCTTGTGGATTATTGGTGTCTTTTGATGTACCTTGTGATGAGTATTGACTGATAGAAGAATGGTATAAAAGAGGAGTATTTTTGGGGCAGTAAGAAAGGGAAGCAAGAGAGGAGCAGCATGTGAGAGAAGACTACAAGAATCATATATATATATACTAGTTGAACAGCCCGTTACACGGGCTACAGTGCCTCAGGCAGCCGGTCGCGGGGCAGTCACACGCAGTGGAGGCTGCCCGCACCTCGGCTGATACAGAGCTGGACGTTCCTTCAGAGCGCCCAGCTCTGTATCAGCCACGGCGGGGGCAGTCTCCACTGCTTGTGAGTGCCACACGCGCAGCAGTGTCTGCTGCGCATGTCGGCCATTACACACAACTTGGCAAATTATTATATAGGATATATCCCCATCATCGGCAGCATTGACAACTATATCCAGCAGGGGACGGCTGAGGGAAAATGACGGGGAAGATACCTCTATTCAGCTCAGACTGGTACTTCACAGATGGGAGAAGTAATCCAACATTCATAATTTGTTATCTACTTTTTAATCATCTCAGTAAGTGTATACACAAAGCTCAGCAAATGTATAGATTACACATTTTGTTTAATATATATATATATACAGTTGTAGACAAAATTTACAGACTTTCAGCTGTTTGAAATTAACAGTTCAAACAAAAGCAATTGAAATAACACAATGAATGCTTCAGGTGGTTTCCCCAAATTCAACTGAAAATGCAACTTATATTGACTTCTCCAGTCTCAAAGTTATTCAACCCCTTCATGACAAGCATCTTTACTACTTAGTAGAACACCCTTTTCCTGTTATGACCTGCTGCAAATAAGATGCATAGCTAGACACCAGCTTCTGGTAGCATTCATGAGGAATCTTAGCCCATTCCTCATGAGCAATGGCCTCCAATTCAGTAATATTTTTGGGTTTGTGTGCAGCAACCGCATTCTTCAAATCCCACCAGAGATTTTCTAGAGGGTTCAAGTCAGGTGACTGTGATGGCCACTGTAGAATCTTCCAGGACTACTTCTGCAACCAAGCCTTGGTGGAACTTGAGTTATGCTTGGGATCATTGTCCTGTTGGAAGGTCCAATCACGTTCAAGCTTCAGGTTCCACACAGATGACATGACATTTTATCCTAGGATTTCCTGATACCTCAATTAATCCATCTTACCTTCCCCACGCTGCAGGTTTCCAGTGCCGGAGGATGCAAAGGAGCCCCAGGACATCACCGAGCCACCACCAAGCTTAACTGTAGGCAGAGTGTTTTTTTCTGCGTAGGCTTCATTCTTCTTCCTCCACATATACCGCTTATACATCGGGCCAAAAAGTTCCAGTTTTGTTTCATCTCTCCATAGAACAGAATCCCAAAACTTCTGTGGCTTATTTTTACGATTTTAAGCAAATTGGAGCCTACTTTTCTTGTGGTTTTGGGTCAGTAGTGATGGAGTTCTTGCATGGAAGCCTTCTGCGTTTAGTATGCACCTTACTGTGCTCACTGAAACCTCAGTGCCTGTTGCCACTCAAGGGTTTTTCTGAACCTGCCTTCTCAGAAATCTCAGAAAGCTTCCTTTTTCTGCCCCTTCCAGGTAGTGTAACCCCTGTTCCTTTGTCTTTGAACTTGTGAACTATGCTTCCAACTGTGTCTCTAGGAACATTCAGTGCCTTCGATATCTTTTTGTATCCAGTACCTTGTTTGTGAAGGGCTATGATCTCTTCTCTTAACTTTTTGGACAATGCTTTTGACTTAGCCATATTTATAACATGCAGTAAAATGTGACACTCAACAAACCCCTGGCCAGTTCAGGTATTTCATGTGTTCCAGCTCAAGTACACCTGGTGCAACTAATGAAGCCCTTGATTAGTTGCATCAGGTGTGCTTGAGACAACATCTGCTTTGCATATTTGTGCTGTTGTGAGGGATTCAGAGGGTTGAATAACTTTGAGACTGGAGAAGTAAATATAAGTTGCATTTTCAGGTGAATTTGGGGAAACCACTTGAAGCATTCGTTGTGTTTAGCTATTTCAGTTGCTTTTATTTGATTTGTTCATTGCAAACAGCTGAAAATCTGTAAATTTTGACAGTAAATCTGATTTGCAATGGGGGTTGAATAATTTTGATTACAACTTTATATATGACTCCATCTGCACTATGGACTTCTATTTCCAATATATATATATATTGCATTGTTTTTTATATTGATTTTAGATCACTTTAATTACCATAAAATCTCGGGTATATATGCACATTTTTACCCCATTTCACCTTATGTGAAGTAGGGGGGTGCGTATTATACACAAGTGAAAAAAAACACCAAAAAAGATTTAAATACCCCCCTCAACCACCGTTCCCCTCAATATTAGTACTTGACTGTCCCCCTTGATGTGTCCACCCTAATCTGGAGGCAGCGGGCGGCATTCCTGCGCTCACCGCCGGCTTCCTCTATGCTGCCTCACTCAGAAAAATTTTAAAGGCCACCTTTATAACCAGGATTCCCCCTCCAGAGGCAGCAATGAAATAGGAGCAGCGGGCGACATTCTTGCATTCGCCTCCCGCTTCTTCCGGCTCTTGGAACTCCTGTGAGCATCCGGATTGCCCTGTCAGGACCTACTATAGATTCAATGCGCATCACCAAACAATGATCTGATATTTTTTCATTACAAAAACGTTTTTGAACATCTTTCCTAAAAGTTAATTTCTTCACAACTATGTATTGTACAGAAAAAATGGCTAGAGCAACAAATTGGGAGCAACAAAGTGTCCCTCTTTAGGAGATATTAGGGATACATACCTCCCAAGTGTGCATCTTTAGGAGATTTAGGAGATATTAGGGATCCATACCTCTCCAGTATCTCTTTTAGGCGATATTAAGAGTGACCATACCTACTAAGTGTCCCTCTTTAGGAGATATTAGTGGGCTACACCTCTCAAGTGTCCCTCTTTAAGGGTACATTATACTAACATCCCAAGCATCCCTATTTAGAATATATTAGGGATCCATACCTCCCATATGACTCTTTAGGCGACATTATTAGTCCATACCTCCCAAGTGTCCCTCTTTAGGAGATATAAGGGGTCCAAACCACCAACGTGTCGCTCTTTAGGAGATATTAGGAGTAACAAACCTCCCAAGAATCCCTCTATCTGAGAGATTAGGTCTCTCATACCTCACAAGTACCCCTCTTTGGGAGATATTAGTATCTACACCTCCCAAGTGTCCCTCTCCTAAATATCTCTTTAGGAGATATTAAGGGTGACCATACCTCCCAGGTGTCCCTCTTTAGGAGATATTAGTGGTCTACACCTCCCAAGTGTCCCTCTATAGGAGATATTAGGGGTCCATACCTCCCAAATGTCTCCCTCCTTAGGAGATATTAGGGATACATACCTCCAAGTGTCCCTTATTAGGAGATATTAGGGACCTCATACCTCCCAATTATCTCTTTAGGAGATATTAGGGACCCCATACCTCCCAAGTATCCCTTTTTAGGAGATATTAGGACTCACAAAGCTGCCAAGTGTACCTCTTTAGTAGATATTAGGGGTCTATACCTCCAGAGTGTCCCTCTTTAGGAGATATTAGGAGTCACATACCTCCCAAGTATCCCTCTTTTGAAGATATTAGAACTCTCTGCCCTCCCAAGTATCCCTCTGTAGGAGATATTAGGGGTCTATACCTCCCAGAGTTTTATCTTTTAGGAGATATTAGGGGCCCATACCTCCCAAGTATCCCTATTTAGGAGATATTAGGACTGAGAAACCTGCCAAGTGTTCCTCCTTAGAAGATAGGGGTCCACACCTCCCAAGTGTCTCTATCTTTAGTAGATGTTAGAGGTCCATACCTCCCAAGTGTCTCTCTCTTTAGGAAGTATTAGGGTTACATACCTCCCAAGTAGCCATCTTTAGGAAATATTAGGACTCGCAAACCTGCCAAGTGTCCCTCCTTAGTAGATAGGGTTCCACACCTTCCATGTGTCCATCTTTACTAGATATTAGGGGTCTCTACCACCAGAGTGTCCCTTTTTTGGAGTTATTAGGAGTACATACCTCCCAAGTATCCCACTTTAGGAGATATAAGGGGTCCAAACCTCCCAAGCAGGGACGGAATTATCAAGAGGCCAACTAGGCACTAGACTAGGGTGCCCAATTTTCTGTGGTGCCCGGCATTGAACCAGTCAGGCCCACTTCCTTTTTTAATCTTTTTCAAATGTTATAGCTTTCTGCGCGCAGCTGTGCTGGTAAGGTACAAAGGGCCTTCAGAAAGCAGGCAGTGTGGCCCGCGATACGTGTGGGGAATTCTATCGTTGTATCAGATGATAGATGGATATGGCTAGCCCGCCTTTCCAAGAACGCTCTGAGTGTATTGCTCCTGTGCCGAGAACAAACTCTGTGGAGTTTGGCATTGAGACGCCAAAAGAATCCATAAACTCCAAGGGAGAGAAGCACTGGGTGGATGATACACATTGAGAGCGGATCGTTTGGTACCAAAGAGGGCATAAGGCGCTATATGGTCTATGAGTCTGTAAGTGCAATCTTTTGAGCTTCTTTTGTATTTTAATAAACGCCACTTTTAGATTTTGGTTTCTTTGCACTCTTCTTTTGCAGAAATTTTAAGTGTTATGGACAAAGCCATACTTTAGAGTTGCAGAAAGGAACCATATCAAGAGTGGTTTAAGGATTAATTATATGAGTACCAGTGGTAGTATAAGTGACGCTGTCTATCATCATTAACCATATCATTTCTCATGACTACCATTTCATCAATCCATCCTTCATGCTCATTGAACTTTAGTGGACAATACTGGTGGACAGTAAGACCTAGATTCTGTTTTTCATCTGTTTTGTATTTGCAAGACTATTACCTAGAATTATTGCATTTTTTATGTTCATTGAACTTTAGTGGACGATACTGGTGGATAGCGAGACTGAGACTCAGTGTTTCGTATCTATATTGCTTTATTTCTTCTGGTTTTTCTGATTGTTCCTGCATTCTAGACGGTTGACTGTGAATTAGTAGGAATATAGGAGGCTACTTTAACCCCTTAAGGACCGGGAAAATCTGAGTTTGATTTGACTTAAGGACCAGAGCAATTTTGACTTTTTTGACTATGTCTTTGTTCAACCATATTTTCTCTTTAATTCCTTTTGTGCACCCACATAAATTATATACTGTTTTTTTAAGCACAAGTAGGGCTTTCTTTTGATACCACAATTATATGAATACCTCATTGTTTAATTTGATTAAAATAGAAAAAAAGAGGAAAAAAATTGAAAAAAAAACAACATTTTGCTTACATTTTTCTGTCAGGATTTGCATACTATTAGTTAATGAAAAAAAAATACCCCTAAATATATTCACTTGCTTCTCCTGAATATAAGAATACCCCATATGCCTAGTATTTTAGTCCTTTACTCACATTTACAAGGTAAATATTACAAGATGGCTGCCGTTATTTCCAACTTGTGATTTCTCAAGAATTGGCATGTGAGCATCATAGCTTAGCTGACGGTGCCAGAACCAAAAATGTCCCACAAAGGTATATGTTTCTGAAAACTAGACAACATAAGGTAAATAATCAGGAGAATTTTGGAGTTTTTCATGCAGCTATTTTTCCAGAAAAAAATTTCAAAATTGTGGTAATATTTAGTTTTTTGCAGTTTTCACACTTACATTTCAATATTACTGTTGATATCAAGAACGGGATAGTTGAAATTTTTTTTAAAAAAAGCATTGATTAATATTCAGCTCCTTCTTCTGAGTACGGCAATACCTCATATACATAGGTTTCTCAAGGTTTAGGGAAGCTACGGGGCCAAAATTGGAACATGCGCCTTTCCAGTTTCACACTTTGAATTTTCACAGCTTGCATCACTGGTGCCATGTCTCATTTCGGGCTGTGTAACAGTGCTCCACTCTAAGATTTTCCCCCAAAAGTATATATTTTTGGAAAGTAGACACCCCAGGCTTTCATTTTATGTATGTTTTCAATTTTTTTACGCAGCCATTTTACCACCAATCGCTCGTAAATCTTGACGTAAGTTAAAAAAACAGCGTTTTTCACACTTGCACTTCAATGTTGATGTGAATTTCAAGCACATGATAGGTGAAGATTTTTAAAAATGCATAGCTTAGTGTTCAGCTCCTTCTTCTGAGTACGGCAATACCCCATATGCATAGGTTTCTCAAGGTTTGGGAGAGCTACGGGGCCCAAATTGGAACATGCGCGTTTCCAGTTTCACACTTTGAATTTTCACAGCTTGCATCACTGGTGCCATGTCTCATTTGGGGCTGTGCAACAGTGCTCCACTCTAAGATTTCCCCCCAAAAGTATATATTTTTGGAAAGTAGACACCCCAGGCTTTCATTTTATGTATGTTTTCAATTTTTTTACGCAGCCATTTTACCACCAATCGCTCGTAAATCTTGACGTAAGTTAAAAAAACAGCGTTTTTCACACTTGCACTTCAATGTTGATGTGAATTTCAAGCACATGATAGGTGAAGATTTTTAAAAATGCATAGCTTAGTGTTCAGCTCCTTCTTCTGAGTACGGCAATACCCCATATGCATAGGTTTCTCAAGGTTTGGGAGAGCTACGGGGCCCAAATTGGAACATGCGCGTTTCCAGTTTCACACTTTGAATTTTCACAGCTTGCATCACTGGTGCCATGTCTCATTTGGGGCTGTGTAACAGTGCTCCACTCTAAGATTTCCCCCCAAAAGTATATATTTTTGGAAAGTAGACACCCCAGGCTTTCATTTTATGTATGTTTTCAATTTTTTTACGCAGCCATTTTACCACCAATCGCTCGTAAATCTTGACGTAAGTTAAAAAAAACAGCGTTTTTCACACTTGCACTTCAATGTTGATGTGAATTTCAAGCACATGATAGGTGAAGATTTTTAAAAATGCATTGTTTAGTGTTCAGCTCCTTCTTCTGAGTACGGCAATACCCCATATGCATAGGTTTCTCAAGGTTTGGGAGAGCTACGGGCCCAAATTGGAACATGCGCGTTTCCAGTTTCACACTTTGAATTTTCACAGCTTGCATCACTGGTGCCATGTCTCATTTGGGGCTGTGTAACAGTGCTCCACTCTAAGATTTCCCCCCAAAAGTATATATTTTTGGAAAGTAGACACCCCAGGCTTTCATTTTATGTATATTTTCAATTTTTTTACGCAGCCATTTTACCACCAATCGCTCGTAAATCTTGACGTAAGTTAAAAAAACAGCGTTTTTCACACTTGCACTTCAATGTTGATGTGAATTTCAAGCACATGATAGGTGAAGATTTTTAAAAATGCATTGTTTAGTGTTCAGCTCCTTCTTCTGAGTACGGCAATACCCCATATGCATAGGTTTCTCAAGGTTTGGGGGAGCTACGGGGCCCAATTTTGAACAAATATTGAATTTTCACATCTTGGTTAACTGGTGCCATTACTCATTTTGGGCTATGTTCCAGTGCTGCATTTTAGAATTGCCCCCCAAAAGTGTATATTTTTGGAATGTAGACACCCCCAGCTTTCATTTTAGGTGTGTTTTCAAATTTTTTACACAGCCATTTTACCACCACTTTCTCATAAACTTGACGTAAGTAAAAAAACAGCGTTTTTCACACTTTGCCTTCAATGTTGATGTGAATTTCAAGCACAGAATAGGTGAAGATTTTATAAACTGAATTGATTAGTGTTCAGCTCCTTCTTCTGAGTACGGCAATACCCCATATGCATAGCTTTCTCATGGTTTGGGGGAGCTACGGGGGCCAAATTGGAACATGCGCGTTTCCAGGTTCACACTTTGAATTTTCACAGCTTGCGTTACTGGTGCCATGTCTCATTTGGGGCTGTGTAACAGTGCTCTTTTTTAAGATTTCCCCCCAAAAGTGTATATTTTTGGAAAGTAGACACCCCAGGCTCTCGTTTTAGGTGTGTTTTCCAATTTTATACACAGCCATTTTACCACCAATCCCTCGCAAACCATGACGTAAGTAAAAAAAAAACAAAACAGCATTTTTCACACTTAGGGTTGGCGGCAGTATACTGGGCTGCATACAAATTGGTTTGGGAAACAATTTCACCTAAAATGTCTTCCCCCAAAAACAAATCAAAAAATGATCATGGGTAAATCCTTCCACATCAATTTGAATCCCTGGGTTGCCTGTGAATTCTGAGATTTGTGGGCATAAATTGATACCCATTCATTAGGATCCAGAGTGGCAGGTGTTGGGGCATTTCTTTGGGCAGGTCTTTTGGCAGGTCTTTGGGCAGATCTTTTGGCAGGTGCTGGGGCAGTTGCCAGGGCAGCTCTTGGGGCAGCACTTGGGGCATTTCTTTGGTAGGTCTTTGGGCAGATCTTTTGGCAGGTGCTGGGGCAGTTGCCAGGGCAGCTCTTGGGGCAGCACTTGGGGCATTTCTTTGGGTAGATATTTTGGTAGGTCTTTGGGCAGTTCTTTTGGCAGGTGCTGGGGCAGTTGCCAGAGCAGCTCTTGGGGCAGTGCGTCTTTTCTTGACAGAAGGCCCAGCGTCATCACTAGAGCTGCTCTCAGTTTCTGAAAACTGCGCTATGTCAAAATCTGACGCAGTGTCTGTTGCCTCAGAGTCAGACGCCAAAAAGGCATATGCCTCTTCAACACTGTACCTGCGCTGCATTTTGCCCACTAAAAAAACTTTTTTTTTTCTTACGCTATCCCTAAACCTAAATCTAACCCTAAAACTTACCCTAGCCTACGTATATCCTGAACCTACCTAACCCAAATGAACTACCTATCTAAACTGCACTTATTATATATATATATATATTTTTTTTTTTTTTTTTTGGGGGGGGGGGTTGGGGTTTTTTGTTTTTTTTTTTTTTTTTCTTACGCTATCCCTAAACCTAAATCTAACCCTAAAACTTACCCTAACCTACGTATATCGTGAACCTACCTAACCCAAGTGAACTACCTATCTAAACTGCACTTATTATATATATTTTTTTTTTTTTTTTGGGGGGGGGTTGGGGTTTTTTTGGGTTTTTTATTTCTTACGCTATTCCTAAACCTAAATCTAACCCTAAAACTTACCCTAACCTACGTATATCCTGAACCTACCTAACCCAATTGAACTACCTATCTAAACGGCGCTTATTATATATATTTTTTTTTTCTTGGTGGGGGGGGGGGTTTGGTTTTTTTTTTTTTCCCCCCTAAACCTAAATCTATCCCTAAAACTTTCCCTAACACACGTCTACACTAAACCTACCCAACTACCTACCAAAATACCTAAACTATATTTACTATTAAAAAAAAAAAAAAAAAAAAAAAAATTAAAAAAATTTAAAAAAAATTTAAAAATTTTTTTAAAAATCTAAAAAAATTCAAGGGGGATGGGGGGGTGTCCCACAGATCAGAAAACACTGATCTGCAGCAAATTGATCACTCCAAGAGTGATCAGATAGGGAGGCACTTATTGATCACTGAAGAACAGTGATCAAAGGGTTAAATGTCTTTATTTAAACTTTTTTTTCACTTTTTTTTTTTACAGTAAGGCAGTAACAGCATGTCTCTCTGTCTGTCTCCACCTCAGCAGTATGCAAGGTGGAGGGAGGCAGAGAGATCTGACAGGGACAGTATTTACAAATACTGTCCCTGTCATTCAGGTTCTGCAACATGTGATTCGCTTTTGAAGCGAATCGCATGTTGCAAAAATGTTTCTGCCGCTTGTTACTAAGTGTCCCGATACTGGGACACTTAGTAACAAGCGGCTTGAACTCTTCCATCGCTCCGTGCGGCCGCGATGGAAGAGTTTAACCCTTGACGTACCAGGACCGTCAAGGGTCGTTGGATCACATTTACCCTTGACGGTCCTGGTACGTCAAGGGTCGCTAAGGGGTTAAGAATACGAGTGCCAGCCACGGATCTGGAAAGTTGGGACAATTGGAAAAGTTTACCATCCACTGTAATCATTTACACTGAATGCAAGGAGTGTTTCCATAGAGGGAATTTGCTAACATATTTGGTGCTCTATTCTGTTTGCTATTTACTGAAGAAATTGTCACGAGATTTTAGTACATCAGTATCGAAGTCTTGAGCAAGAGTGGGCACAAACTGAGGTGGGTGAATGGAAGCAATGTCACATGACCATCATGATGTGACATCAACATTGTGCATACGCAGCCGCATAATACGGTGCGAGCTGGCTAGGGGTGGCACTGGGGACACTGAACCAGCTACACACTTAGATTGTCCAGGAATTAGTGCGACCAAGTATTGGTCATTGAATTTTGTCCAAAATACATAAGTGCATTATTATATTATTATAGTGCTTTTATATTGTATATTTTTATACGCAATTTTATTTTATTTTATGTATAAGCTTTTTGATTATTGGATTGAACACTTTAGGGTATACTTTATTTTGTTTCTTGATGTATATCTCTACAGCTATATTTTTATAATACTTTTTATTTAAAGCGCAACTACCATCCTTGAGTAAATTAATCTGTGAAGCTAAATGCAGCCCTAGCTGTCAAGAAAATGTATACCAAACTTCCCAGGACTATTTGTATATTTAGTAATCTGACCCGTTTTCCAGGGACCAAGGGCAAGTACACCGCAGCCATCTTGGAGATTTTCCTCCATTGTGTTTGGTTTTTTTTTTCTGTCGTGCACGCACACGTATCCTGTAAGGAGCAAGCCAGGTCAGGTGGTGCTGTGGGCTGTGACGCAGGAAGCATAGACCAGACGGTAGGAGGAACAACGGAGCCTTTAGGCTCCAAAACTAACATGCGCATTGAGGATTCAAATGGAACAGATGTCAGCAGGTACAATTGTATTGTGTACTTTATGCATTTTTAAGGCATTAAAAAAAAATAAAAAATACACAGTGCTTATGAACGTTGGAAGGAGATCTGATACAGGCTTATTCATTTTGGGGTGGTAGTTCCCCTTTGAGATAAAAGTTTTTTGTTTTTTTCTTCAGATAGTCAGTGCTGTATATATGCCTTAGGAGACTGTGTGCTTTATTATACCTGAAGGCTGCAGGGCAGTAACCAGGGTAGGTCAGAGCCAGCCCCATACAACATTTATCTTGTGGTGGATTTTGAGGGGAGTGTGTGGACACCAAAGAGGGCAAAGGCTGCAAGACCTCCAGGAAATAAAATATGAAACAAGCTGCATTTAGACACTTGTCAAGTTTCCTGATACCGTATCAAGTTTAGCCACTCAAGAGAGTTAGAGCCTCCATATTTCTATTGTACTGTATTATACTCTAAACATACTCGGTCGGCAGGAACTGAGGCACTGTCTATACACCTTGATCATATTGCCCAATTTTTTTGGTCACGGCTAGACTTGCTTCCCACGATTGATTGGCAATTGACATATATACCCCCCCACACATGCTATTGCTATTCAGAAAGCGATATATATACAGCAGCACTGGCACAGCCCCTAATTCCCATTGATTGAATTGTGACTTTTAACCCCTCAAGTGCTTACTGTGCTTTGCAGCATGTTGGAGATTTATCTCAGATCTCCAATGTGTTGCAAAGCACAGTAAGAACTTAAGGTGTTAAAAGGCCAAATTAAGTCAATGGGAATTATGGGACTTTGCTGATGTATCACTTTCTGTATATAGTATGGTTTTTGAGGCACGTATATATATTAGTATCTACAAGGTGCTTTGCGTTGGTGCCATTTTCTTTGGGTACTTATATTTTTGACTTGTTAATCACTGTAACCATATACTCATTTGCAAAGCTGTATTTGCCATAGCCCATATTATATATAGATATTGGTAAAACTTGTACTGTAAGAATGAAAATCAAAAACGGGTTTGAACACGAGAGGGTGTGGTTAATGGAGGGGTGTGGCTAAGTGAGTGGTGTGGTTAGGATGGGTAAAAGGCGGGGCTAGAGGCACCGGAGGGTGTTGTGCCTAGCGGTCTTGCTCCCAAGTGTCCGTCTTCAGGAGTTATTAATGGCACATACCTCCCCATTGTCCCTCTTTGAGAGATATTAGGGGTACATACCTGCCAAGTGTTCCTATTTAGGAGATATTAGGGGTACGTACCTCCTAAGTGTCCCTCGTTAGGAGATACTAGGGTTGATGTGTATATAAGTGTATCACCCTGGTGTCCCTGTGTTTAGGAGATCAGACTGTGTGGTGTGTGTGTATTTAAGTGCATCTCCCTGGTGTCCCTGTGTTTAGGAGATCAGATTGTGTGTTGTGTATATAAGTGTATCACCTTTGTGTTCCTGTGTTTAGGAGATCAGACTGTGTGGTGTGTGTATATGTGTATCACCCTGGTGTCGCTGTGTTTAGGAGATCAGACTGTATGGAGTGTATATAAGTATATCACTCTGGTGTCCTTGTGTTTAGGAGATCAGACTGTGTGGTGTGTATATAAGTGTATCACCCTGGTGTCCCTGTGTTTAGGAGATCAGACTGTGTGGTGTGTATATAAGTGTATCACCCTGGTGTCCCTGTGTTTAGGAGATCAGACTGTGTGGTGTGTATATAAGTGTATCACCCTGGTGTTCCTGTGTTTAGGAGATCAGATTGTGTGGTGTGTATATAAGTGTATCACATTGCTCCACACCAATACAACTCACATTAATGTCTGTTTAACCCCTTAATGATCACCTTATCCAGCGCATGGGTGGCTGTTAAAGACCAAATAGCTTTTTTCACAATGAATTCTGGGATGGCAGATCAGCGTGCAGCTGTGCTGCCATCCTAGAATTACATGAAGTGACAGGACCATCAACGGACTTTAAGTGCCGGAACTGGCATGACACACCATATGTTACTAAAGGGTTAAATCTCAGTATATATGTGTATAAATTAGTCTGTGTACATAAAATACTTTGGTCTTGTTCTAAATCATTTGTACACAAAAAGAGGTGACTAGGTCATGAAATAACCGAAAAATCTGAGTATGCGCTGCTCGTCAGCCACGATCCCAGCAACATCACCGAAAACACCAGTGTCCCTCTTTGGCCATTTGTAATGTTGGGAGATATGTTAGCATAGTTGATGAGGCTGAAAAAAGACATGTGCCCATCAAGTTCACACCATGCCAAATCACCCCTGTTGATCCAGAGGAAGGAAAAAAAAAAACAGCTAATGAATGTATTTCCAACTGAACAACAAGTGGGTATAAAAATTTCGTTTTCTAGGCATCCTGTACCGAGTCCTGTATAATTAGTACATGGTACTAGACATGGCAGGTTCCTTTTAATCCTTTGAGTGCCATACCCCTCTGGCATTAAAAGGGTAAACCAAGTGGTAACTTTGGGAATTTGTATTTATAATCCATGGTGCATTGGGTTTGTCACCGGAATTGCTCCATTTTTTTGGTAACAACTGTTAGGATTAATTGGGGGGAGGTAAAAGGCAGACAGTTGGGACCAGATGCAGAAAAGTAAAAGTAGAACAATTTTGAGGCAAACCAACTGCACCATAGGAGATAGAGAAACATTTATTTATCACATGGATCACATGCACTGGAGACATCTCCAGCATTCAAGAGATTAAAAACCTCATTTATATCCATGACTATTTTGGGAATGTGTATTTATGTATATCTGTGGTACTTTTGCTTTGCCAGGGAATTGCTTCCTTCTGCTCTGTGCATATGAAATTTAGTACCTGATTAGGTAAGGTGAGGAAACACACTCTCAGTACACAGTGCCAATACTGGGGACTTTTAGTGCCAGTTTACAGGGCTAGATTTACATCCCAGGCTCCCCTAGACAAGGCATTCTAGGAGCCTTTAGCCCCGCCCATAGTAACACCCCCATTCCTCACATGACCCTGCCCCAGTCCCATCCACTGTTCTCTAGCACAGAAAATACCCTTGGCCTATAACAAGGAAGAACAAAAAAGCTTTAACCCCTCGGTTGCTAGAGAGATCTCTAACTTATTGGGAAACAATGTGTTGGAGATCACTCTAGCATTCAAGGGGTTAAATAACATCTTGTAAATCAGTATAAAACAGGTGCAGTGACTGGTACTGCTGTGGCCACACCCACAATTCATAACGTGGGTGTGGTCAGCACAGCTGAACCAGCAAAGTGCTCCATGGACATGACATCCGAGGCTGATCCAACCTATTACCTCTTCATCCAAGGTAGAAAGACAAATGCAGAGTGGCCATTAGGATTTTCAGGCCATAATAAGCTGAGTAGGGAGTTAATATTAAGGAGGTGCTAGTGTTCCTTTAAGAAAGCATGAAAACTCAACATATAGATATTTTTATGTTTAATAATAATACTAACACTACGTATACTAATTCTACTAATAAAAATAATAATAAAAAGTTGATGGAGGTGTGGCAGTTCCATGGTAGTGCTGTTGGTTCCATTCCCAGTCACAAATCTGAGCCCATAAAGGAAAATCCATGGAACAGCTGCTGGTCCTCTGAAGCGATGGGTGGCTCCAGGGCGTCCGTGGATGAAAACGGGCTTTCCTCTGCCACATAAAACTTGTTCTTCTCCATCAGCTGCAGAGAGAAGATGCACGCATTTCACTATCATCTCATCCACGTTTATATAAACAATGGCCCATACACACAAGGGGGGCATGGACTAATACAATTACACTGTAATACAGGAGATGGAACATGTTATTTGGTGCTAGTCCTACCTAACACTAATTTACTAAGCAGTTCCCCTCCATATGCCTCTTGTACCGAGGGGAAGTGTACGGGTGATCTGGAGCCTCCCTTCCCTTTGTGCAGGGCACAGAGGAAAGTGTCAGAATGTTCCTTTTCCTTCACATGATATAGGGGAGGGTTCTGGACTTGATCACATTAAAGTCTGAATGACGATAGCGTGTGTGTGCTGGCCTGCACTAAAGCCTTCATACACGCGTGTTTAGTACATACCCCAGAGTGCAGACGTATGAGTTGGAGGCTAACATGAAAAGAGATGTGCTAGTGGATTCATACAAACCAGCTGCACAACAGGGAACTAATACACATTCCCAAAATTCCTTATGAGTCAAATGGTTCTTTTAACAATGTAAATGCTACAGAGGTCTCCAATGCAATGTACTGGATACCTTTCTAGTAGTCATTGGGTTAAAACCCCTATTTAAAACGATGGACATTTTTTGTTGTCCCCCATGGTCAGGGCCGGATTGTCATCTCAGGAGCCTGTAGGCACAGAAATCTAAAGCACCCTCCCCCCCCATTGGCCATCTCCACTGGACACCTACACAATGCTGCAAATCTCTACATTACCCCCCACATAACCATATTGCCCTCACATTGCCCCCATCAGCTCCAACTTGCCCCCATCAGCTCCAAATTGCCCTCACATTGCCCCCATCAGCTCTACACTGCCCCCATCATCTTCTCTTTGCCCCCCGTATCCATTTCCTACCTCCCTGGTGGTCCAGCGGCAGGAAAGGTCTGTGCCTCTTTCTGCACAGACCTGTATGCTGTTGCTCCCGTGCGGTCTTGGCTTCAATAATGCAGAGTGGTGGGAGATGATGTAATCTCCCAGCTCTCTGCATTACTAAAGAGCCAACGAGGGAGCAACAGCATACAGGTCTGTGCCGAAGAAGGCACAGACCTTACCATGCGGCTGTTTACTGCTGCCACTGTGCACAGCGGGAGTGCTGTGAATAAAGGTATTTTTTTTTTAAATTGATTTCAGTGACAGGCGACCCTCTGTGGGGAGCGCCTATAGGCAGATGCCTACCCTGCCTATGGTATAACTACACAGAAAACACACTCCATGCAGATGGGCGGCCTTTGATCATGCCCCAGTGGTTATATATTGGGAGAGATTCTCTGAGGTCCATGATCAATTTGGGAATGATGGACTGGCAGGGGAAAGCTCTCATACACTCTGGGATTTTATTTCATCTCCATTCACATGTTAATTAATGGGCTTGTACCCATTTACTAATGCATGAGTACGAATTTATGGTTACAGCGCACAGTATTCTTTAGGTCAGGTCCTTGCAGATGGAGTCCATTTAAGTCAACAGGGAGGATAAAGCTAAGCATTACACCTACAGGAAATTTAAATAATTACTATGACTTTAATTCTGTGCCCTATCTGCGCACAGTCCTACTGTCTGCTGTCCGACATGCAGGTTAATGTACTTACTTTTGGGAATGGTGGCTGTATGCGGCCTTTCTGTAGATCCTCCCAGTTGATACTGCGAAAGAATGGGTGGCTGCAGATGGTATCAGCGACCTGCTGGCGTCGAACTGGGTCTTTGACCAGGAGCTGTGGAAAGAAACAAGATCATTTGGTATCTTACTGTCTATTTGTAATTATATCTCTTCAGCCATGTCTGCAATGCTTTAACACTGCAGCTACGTTTAAACCTTAGGCACCCCTAAGCACCACCCATCACCACACCCCATTTGTTTACCTAAACACCGGTCCCCAGCTGTATTCCCCTTTTCCTGGCACAGAAAATACCCTCAGCCTATTATAGACTGGCACCAACTTTCACAGTGCGTAGAAATGACTCAGGCATCCAGGGTGTTAAATAAAGATCATTAAAGCGGAACTACCATCCCTAAAAAACTTGATCTCTAATAATTCCCCATCTGGCGACTAGCTGCTCAGTAGCGCTAGTCACCAGAATTATTATCTTGTTAAATAGAATTATCCATTGTTCCCGGGCTGTCAGGCAGGACGGAGCACAGACATCTTTCCATAGTGATGCCAGTGCTGTCAGTCCCAGCTGTCTCTAGGAGTCGTTGCTAGGAGCCGTTCAGCTCCAAAAGGGACTGACAGTGCAGGCGTGCAGACGTCACTATCGAAAGATGTCTGAGCTCCGTCCTGCCTGTCCGCCTGGGAACAATGGCTAATTCTATTTAATAAGGTAATAATTCTGGTGACTAGCGCTACTGAGCAGCTAGTTGCCAGATGGAGAATTATTGGAGCTCAAGTTTTTTAGCGGAGGTAGTTCCGCTTTAAATTAATGGTAATATAAACTGGTAAATTGTCTAGACAGTCTAGGAGCAAGTGTCTGGTACAGGGGAGTTGGGAATGTCCTAACCACACCCACAATTTGGAATGTGGGTGTGGCCATCCAACCTGAGGTGCTGCTGAACATTTGGAGGTGTAAGAAATTCTCTACTCCGGTCCTGTGTAACACATTATAAAGGCAGACTATGTCTAGAGAGGACTTGTCACCATCCGTCCTAAGGTTAATGGTATATTCAGGGCTGCGGGTCCAGTCTGGATCATGATTACACCATGCACGTGTTAAGTACAATCCATAGGCAATATGCTTAAAGGAAGAGGAGCAATTCTGAGGCAAACCAAGTGTATCACAGAGATAAATCAAATTCCTATTGATTTAAATGGGGCTTCTAATACTGTAAATGCTAGAAGTCTGCAGATCATTGCAAAACAATGTATCAGAGATCTAGCTAGCATTCAAGAGGTTAAACTGACCAGTACATCAATGGAAATGTTTATTTGTCGCTATGATACAGTTGTTTATCCCAAAATTGTTCCACTTTTCCTTTGTGTGTGTGGCCTCTGTGTGCAGGTGTGAACTGGAAGACCAACATGACTATATTAACCCTTTAAGGATCAGGGTGTGTGCAATGCACTTCTTTGCAATATGATACACACCCCTCTGGTTCTTATCAGATGAAGGGCCTATGTACATTGACTCTTCATTTATATCTCCAATAAATAGACCAATGGGCTCCATATGAGGCTGGTGACATTAGTGATCGCAGGGTATTGGATCTTCATGGCGGCCTGTATAACCCTACTCATACCTACCTTCCTGATCAAGTCCTTGGTGTGACTGCTGACTGATGATGGAAATGTCAGCTTCTGGCTGGATGGGGATTCTTCTGGAAATTCCCCGGTCACCATATTATACAAAATAGCTCCAAAGGAGTACCAGTCCACAGCCGTGTTGTACCGTTTTCCATTCTGTATCTGTCAGAAGAACAGAGAGAGAGAGAGATTACTTTCCATCTACTTGCAAGTCCAAAGCCATGGTACCTACCCATACACCTGCACAAAGCCACAGTAACTTACCCATACACCGGCACAAAGCCACAGTAACCTACAATGTACCGGCACAAAGTCACAGTAACCTACCCATACACCGGCACAAAACCACAGTAACCTACAATGCACCGGCACAAAGCCACAGTAACCTAACCATACACCGGCACAAAACCACAGTAACCTACAATGCACCAGCACAAAGCCACAATAACCTACCCATACACCTGCACAAAGTCACAGTAACCTACCCATACACCGGCACAACACCACAGTAACCTACAATGCACCGGCACAAAGCCACAATAACCTACCCATACACCTGCACAAAGCCACAGTAACTTACCCATACACCGGCACAAAGCCACAGTAACCTACAATGCACCGGCACAAAGTCACAGTAACCTACCCATACACCGGCACAAAAGCACAGTAACCTACAATGCACCGGCACAAAGTCACAGTAACTTACCCATACACCGGCACAAAGCCACAGTAACCTAATAATGCATTGGCACAAAACCACAATAACCTAACTATGTACAGGCACAATGCCACAGTAGCCTAATAATGCACCAACACAATGCCACAGTAGCCTACCAATGCACTGACGCAAAGCAACAGTAACCTACCAATGCACCGGCACAAATCCACAGTAACCTACAATGCACCGAAACAAAGCCACAATAACCTAACAATGTACAGGCACAAAGCCACAGTAACCTAATAATGCACCAGCACAAAGCCACAGTAACCTACCAATGCACCGGCGCAAAGCAACAGTAACCTACCAATGCACCGGCACAAAGCCACAGTAACCTACGAATGCACCGGCAGAAAGCCACAATAACCTAACTGTGTACAGGCACAAAGCCTAAGTAACCTACCAATGCACCGGCACAAAGCCACAGTAACCTACCAATGTACAGGCACAAAGCCACAGTAACCTACCAATGTACAGGCACAAAGCCACATTAACTTACCAATGCACCGGCATAATGCCACAGTAATCTACCAACGCACAGACACAAAGCCACAGTAACCTACCAATGCACCGGCACAAAGCCACAGTAACCTACCCACTCACAGGTACAAAGCCACAGTAACCTACCCACTCACAGGCACAAAGTCACAGTAACCTACCATTGCACCAGCACAAAGACACATTAACCTACCCAGACAGAGGCACAAAGCCATAGTAACGTACCCATGTACAGGTACAAAACCACAGATCTCTAACCATATACAGACAAAACCACTGTAACCTACAAACTCATAGGTACAATGCTACAGCATCCAACACACACAGGCACAAAGCCACAGAAACAAATCCACACACATGCACAAAGCCACTGTAACCAATCAACAGAGAGATAGAAAAGCCAGGCAACCAATCCACAGACAGGCACGAAGCCAGGGTAACTAATCTATAGACAAGCATGAAGCTGCTGGTGGAACGCTAGAGCAAATCAACTGCACCACAGGGGGAAGATGCAACTTCCACACATGACTATTGGTTTAAATGGGACCTTTAACCCATTAAATGCTAGAAAGGTGTCCAACCCACTGACTTAAACATCCTATTTAAATCAACAGACATTTTTATACATCCATTATGGCACAGTAAGCTTGCACTAGAATTGATCCACTTTTGTTTTGTGCATATTGCCCCTAGTCTATAGAGTAAACAAATAATACAGATGTGGCCCTTTTGACCATGGTATATAAATGACCTATCAGTAGGTGGCGATACGATTGTTCACCAGAGCCTTTCTCTCCTCTGAAATAATCTGTTCCTTACCTCTGGGGCAATGTAGCCTTCCGTTCCTGCATAGCCAGTTGCCTTTTGGCCGCAGGTCATGGTCTCCACAGCAAGCCCGAAGTCGCCTATTTTAGCGTGACCATTGCTGTCTATGAGTATGTTCTCGGGCTTGAGGTCTCTGTAAAGAGGTAGAATGTAAGTGCCATCTGTCAGTGAGTTATAGAATACAGGAGGCACAGCAAAATCTACTGTATAGAGCTGTGATAGGACAGAAATGATAGTACAGAGAGCACAAAGCTCTGATTGGAAAGAAAGGAGAGTGCAGTGCTCTGATAGGATAGATTGGAGGATGTGGAGAGAACCGAGCTGTGATAGGACAGAGAGGAGACAGCAGAACTCCAAAAGGATAGGGAGGAGAGCACAGAGAAGGCAGAACTGTGATAGAGAGGAGAACACATTGAGAGTGAGGAAAGGTATTTAGTATAGAAAGGAGAATGCAAAGAGAGCAAAACTGTGATAGGACAGAGGAGAGCTGAGAGAGAGAGAGAGAGAGAGCAGAGGTGTGATAGGTCAGATGAGAGCTCAGGGAGAGAGCAGAGCTGTGATAGGACTGAGGTCAGCTAAGGGAGAGCAGAGGTGTGATAGGACAGAACAGGATAGAACAGTGATGTGATAGGACAGAACAGGACAGAACAGAGCTGTGATAGGATAGAATGATTATACAGGTAATACGGGAACATTATTATTTACCGGTGGATGATGCCTCTGTTGTGCAGATATTTTATCCCACACACAATCTCTGCTGCATAGAATCTGATGAACAGAAGAAAAAACAAGGATTTAACAGGTTGAAATGGGATATATTCAGCCAAAAGAGTAAATTGTGGTTCACATTTACAATGTAGCAGACAGAAAAGGGTGTGACCTAAAGGCACATTAACCATATTGTCGTGATGACAAGGGCGACATGAGAATCTCGTTCTTTTCATGCAGGGCGAGATTGTTATGTTGCCCTTGTCATCACGGCGATATGGATAATGCGCCTTTAGGATGCATGCTATTTTGTCTGCTACATTTTAAAAGGATACAATAAATTGTCAGATCAGTCCACAATAGTGTTCTCTGAGCCTCCACCATTCAGGACATTTTTTATATTTAAAGCGGAACTACCACCCTATAAACAGTCGCCACCCAATAATTAGGAATATAGCGACTAGCTTCTTAATACTGTTATTAGCTTCCACAAGTACCACATTTTGAAGTAATCCTTTATCTTCAGAGAATGGCAACCAGGCTTGGACGCAGACATCTTGCTCAGAGACGTCTGTGCACCTGCGCTGTCCATCCCGGTCTCTTCTAGGAGATATTGAATGGAGGCGAAAGGCACCGGAAGGGACTGACGACGCAGGTGCACAGACGGCTCTTCAGCAAGAAGCCTGGCCATTAGTCTCTGATAACATAGGATTACTTCAAAACTTGTGGAAGATAATAGCAGTATTAAGATGCTAGTCGCCATATTCCTAATTATTGGGTGATGACTTTATAGGGTGGTAGTTCTGCTTTAATTTAGCAGAAATTTGTCCTGATGTTTGATATTTAAATGTGCTTAAGGGCCTTATGAACAACACAGTAGTGGAGTCATTCTGAGGCAAACTAACTGCACCACAAGGGAAGAAATAAAGATTCTCTGAAGTCCCTTTGGTTTAAATGGGTTTTAACCCCTTGAATGCTAGTAAGATCTCCAGCATATTGAGGAGTCATTTTTTGAGACCTTTCTAACAATTGATAGGTCAAACCCCATTTAAACCAGTAGAAAGTATTATTATTACTCAGATAGTATATTTTGTTCCAGAATTTCTTCTTTTATTTGGAAGATACGGCTATTGCAATGTGTTGTGTACCCCTCTGGCTCTCTGAAGGTTAACGTTTCTATTCCACCCACCTTGTGGGGATGTAAGTCCTACTCTACTTGGAATTCTATGGATTCCAGGGAACTTCATCCTACTGACCCCCTAGAAAGGGCTCATGAGATTTGACCAGGGGTATGTAAATTAGATGATATTGCATCATAAAGGGGGAGCTTAACTGGCTGGGGACTTGTAATTGTGATATGGACAGGAAGTGGGAAGAACAAGGTGGGAAGGAGGAGAAGTGGGAAGAATGGGACGGGAAGGAGGAGAACTGGGTGGGAAGTGGGAAGAACAGGTACGGGCTGGGAAGGAGGAGAAGTGGGTGGAAAAAACAGGTACGGGGTGGGAAGGAGGAGAACTGGGTGGGAAGTGGTAATAACAGGTACGGGTTGGGAAGGAGGAGAACTGGGTGGGAAGTGGAAAGAACACGTACGGGTTGAGAAGGAAGAGAACTGGGTGGGAAGTGGGAATAACAGGTACGGGTTGGAAAAGAGGAGAACTGGGTGGCAAGTGGGAAGAACACGTACGGGTTGGGAAGGAAGAGAAGTGGATAAAATTTTACAGTAAACTCACTAACCCCAGAGACCCAGTACTTAACTTGGGGCAGATCTGGAGAGTTCCCAGATATGATTCTATGTAAATAAGCTAATTGGCTTTCAGTGCCAGGCGCAGAGGGAACGTGATATAAGGATGGTGGAAACTTGGTTCAATGGGCATGGCTTTCATCACTGATCCTCCCCATTCAAATAGGGGGCACTTGGAGCTTCCCTACTGTCCCTAAATGCTATGACTAGGCTTCCTACACCCCACTTTCTATTTCTATACTTATCTACCACATTGTGTTGGCCTTACTTTGTGGTGTCAGGATCCAGAGGTCCATTCTCTTGAAGCAGCTGGAACAGGTCCCCTTTGGAAAGATATTCCATGACAAAGAAGATGTTGTCCTGTTCCGGAAGAGACAGTGGGACAGAGATTACAATGAGGAACTCGCTAAGAACAGAGTAAACATAAAATGTTCTCTGTCCGCACACGTGTTTATGTTTCTGTCATTACTATACACATAACTATGTGTCCTGTCCTGTCTATCAGACGTAATGCAATATATAAATAACATAAAGCACTAGCCTGTGTAGCTCCCTGTGTGCATAACCGCACATGCGCAGAAGAGACTGGCCAAACGCACTGATCCGGAGCGGGGAGCTCCGGACGGCTCACCGCCTGTCTGTGCTCCTGGCTCCGGGGCAGCAGCCGTGGCCTCTGGGTGGCACTTTAGCCAGTGTGTACACTGGCTTTCCTACTAGTAATGTATATAAGCACCGATGTCTCTGTCTTTACTATACACATCACAGGGTGACCTGTCCTGTGTATCAGACCTAATACAATATATTGTACACATTCACTCACGTCTCTCTCCTTCCTATGCATATTACTGCCCTGTGTATCAGTCTAGTTACAATATTGTGTATAGAAGTGTTTGTGTCTCCTACTGTACAATGTATAAAGGATTAGTGTAGGAAATTACCTGGGTCTGGAAGGCTGCATACATCTGGGTGAGAAATGGGCAGCCAGCAGCAGTCTCCATCACCCGACGTTCTACTAAAGTGGAGTCTTTGTCTCCCTCGAGGAGAACCTGCTTCTTGATTGCTTTCACAGCCACCCACTTAGAATTGATGGACCACCTTGCCAGCATGACCTGGAGGAGACAGGGACAGAGGCCAGAGGGTTAGAGGGGGAGTCCAGGGACAGAGGCCAGAGGGTTAGAGGGGGAGTCCCACAGGGGAGATCCTGTAACCATAGGAATATGTTTAATCCCTCAGATGGTAGAGCTCATATGGACGAACAATGAGTTGGAGATGTCTCTACCATCCCTGGGTTTAAGAGTGCCAGAGGGCTACTAGGGGTAAAGAGACACAAATGGTAACATTCAAGCTGGGCTTCAGATTGTGTTTAACCCTGAGATGATCAGAGGAGTGTGTCAAGTACCGCTTCACAATGCATCATGCACCCCATTGTCCTCAAAGGACTAATATATTGGTAGAATCTCATATGGTAAAAGAGATGAATTTCTTCATAAGGAGTTGGGAAAGGGGAATTAAAGGAATAGCAATGTCACATGACTTTATATAAATACACACACATGGGTGGGACTAGGGATGGAGCAAGTCTAATTGGTAGATAATTTGTGGAATTATTCTCTGTATCTAGAACATTTGCTCAACAAATGCAGAAACATTCAGTGTAGCAGAAGTTCCCGACTGTTTGTAGAATTTACACAGACCAATGCAGGAGTGATCAACCTGTTGCTTTCCAGCTGCTGTTACACTACAACTTCCATAGACTCAGCTGATCATTGTTTTTATTATGATAATCATGATGATAGGAAACAGCTGGACAACCACATGTTTTTCACTCATGTTCCTCAGGCTCAGATATCATAGTGAACAGGAGCGAGGTTAGGAAGTCAGGGAAGAGTTATGGCTGATTGGGGATATGAGAGCACTGCCCAGAACTAGGGCTGGATGGAGACAGGTTCAAGGAATGGGTTGAAGAACAGAAAAATTTGAATCGGGAAGTCACAAGAACGGGACGTGATGGACCAGAGGTCAAATAATTCATGGGAACAGAAGAATAAGTCAGATGGAGTCACAGGAATACAGCTAGATAGAAAGGTTCACCAAACGTTGCATTTAAAACATTGTGCAGCTCCGCTCTGCATTAAGCACATCGCTGTGATGAAAAGGGCGACATGAGAATCTCACCCTGCATAAAAGCACGAGATTCTTATGTCGCATCCTTAATGCAGCTTCAACTCAACCGGCAACATTAATGACATACCTAAGGAATGAGAAGCAACATTGGGTATTACAAATGTACCATGGTTAACACTTTCTAGGGGTGCACCGAAATAAAAATTCTGAACAGAAACCCACCAGCTCTACTTTGCCCCAGTCAGCTCCAACTTGCACCCCATCAGCTCCAACTTGCCCCCCATCAGCTCCACTTTGCCCCCACATGCTCTACTTTGCCCCCATCAGCTCCAACTTGCCCCCACCAGCTTTACTTTGCCCATCAGCTCCAACTTGCCCCCCATCAGCTCCACTGTGCCCCCACAAGCTCTACTTTGCCCCCATGAGCTCCAACTTGCCCCCACCAGCTCCACTTTGCCCCAATCAGCTCCAACTTGCCCCCCATGAGCTCCAATTTGCACTCAAAGAGTTAAGCTACATATTGAAGAAAGGACTAAAAACCCTAGATATGTTTGTTCGGTTTGTAGCTTAACCCTTTGAGTGCCAGAGAGTTTCCCAATGATTGGGGACCTCTCTGGCACTGAAAGGGTTAACCATGCTACAATTGTAATGTCTAATGTTGCTTGTCATTCCTTTTGTATGCCGGCAATGCTGCGGATTGAGTTGAAACACTGTTTAAGGACGTGATATGAGAATCTTGCGTTTTCATGCAGGGCGACATTCTCATGTCATCCTTTTCATTACGGTGACATGCTTAATGCAGTGCGTAGCTGCACAATACATTAAATGCAACTTTTAAATGAATACCTGATAGAAGAGAAGTCAAGGGGTGTGAGCATGACAGGAGAATAGAGCTGAGGGAAGCACAGAAATGGGGCTGGTTAGAAGACTGATCAAGAATTGGACTGAAGTCAAAAGGAGAGGGTTGGGGGAGTGACATGAATAGGGCTGGATGGAAGGGAACTCAAGGAATAAGCTAGGAACAGAAGAGAGAGGCTGGGGAGTCACAGGAATAGTACTGGGAAATGGAGAGGGGTTAATGGCACTTGGAAAAAATAATGGGTGTGAAGGGGAGACTCATTTAATTAATAAATGAATGTTTAGGGGTAGGAGGAGCATTGAAAGCACATAGGGGAGATTTAAGAGGAAATATGGGGTAACAGGAATGGACAACCCGGATATTTTTATACTGTGGTTTAATAATGAATGATAAAACCCTATAACTGATCTGGAGAGGACATCACTTACCTTTCCGTAGGTGCCTTCCCCGAGTTCTCGATAAAACACAAAGTCATTAAGACTTAGTGATGTCCCGATGTTCAATTGGGATTTTGGCAGTGGAACAGAAATGTCACCTTTTGGGATGAACAAAACAAGATATTAATCATTAACAAAAACAGCCATTGGATTTCTAATCAATGGAAAGTTGTCAGTATTACAAGACTGAGTGCAGCAGTCAATGATCAGGGGCATTAGTGTGGAGATGTATTAGATGAGGGGCAGTTTACACCTTTTATTACCCAGTGAGCCTACAAGGATTTATACTTTCTTACTCTGCTGGAACTTGAGTTAGGACTCAACGGGCTGTCACTAAAGCTGTTCTTGGACTGCATTTATCATCATCATCAGTAAGAGTCCAACAGAGGCCAACGGAAAACAAATTGTTCACTACATCATTATTTTCAGCAGATTAACCCTCTAAGGACCAGGGTGGTATGCCCCACATGATGCATTGCACATCCCATTGGTCCTTAACCCTTGGAGTGCCAGAGGGGTATGGAATGCATTGCTTTGCAATGCATTCCATACCCATCTGGCACTCCAAGGGTTAAAGGATTAATCCTTTGAGTGTCAGAGGGCTTCCCAGTGCATTACTCTACAATGCATTCAATGCCCCCCCCAGCACTCAAAAGGTTGCATAACCAAATTAAAGATGCTATTTAGTAAGTCATGAGAGAAGGCAAGCAACTGACGTCATGACTGTGTTCAGATACGGCAGTGCACAGATATTTACCACGATCTGAATAAGCTGCTCTTTTCCTGGGAGGTTCTTCATCATCCCAGTTAGTGGTGGAACTCCTCTTTGCAGTACAGCCAGATGATATGAGAGGAGCTGCCATTCTCTTCTTCTTCTTTTGATGGTACCCTTCTTTTCCAGAGTGAGGGCGCTTGGTACCCTTTGCACCAATCACTGCCATGATGGAAGTCATCTTGGTGGTCCCACCAAGACCTTTCTCTCCCTGCCCACCTCTCTCCTTCTTGAGATTTCTCTTACTTTCTTTCTTACTGCTAGTATGGATTTGTAAAGCGCAAAAAAATATCGAAGTGCTCTAACAGTCTCACCTAATGGAGGTAGCCTATTAGCTCTGAACATCTAGTGTCTGTTCTTACAGTTTGAAGCTACAGTTGAATGATGTCACAGTGTTCCAAGAAGCCACTGTACAGCAAGGTGAATGCCTACTATGGTAGCTCTAGCTATGAAAACAAGGACAGTTACTTATGTACTGAAGTCATTCTTGATTGCTATGTCATCTGGCTTGTTACCATGTCTAGTGATTACATCCTAATGTATAGAAATCAACTGCCTGTACCCACATGTAGATACGGTAGAGAGATATACAGGGCCTTATTAACCAACTCCAAATAAGTGCAGTTCTGGGCAAACCAACAACATCACAGGAGAGAAAATAATATCCCATTGATTTAACACATTGCATACCCCTCTGGTACTCAAAGGGTTAAATGGGACATTTATTGCTTTGAATGCTACAGAGGTCTATAATGTATTGCTTCACACTGTGTTGGGTACCTTCCAAGCAATTCAATAGGTTAAATGTCCCATTTAAATTAATGGGAATCTGTAGAATTTTCTTTCTCTCCCCCCCCCCCCCCCCACGTGGTGTAGTTGGTTTGTCCAGAATTGCACCTCTTTATTTGATGAGTATGGCCTATAATGTATTTTTACCAATGAGTGGAAGCATGGGCTGTGACTTACAGTGGAGCCAACTGCAGTCCAAACCAGTCACTGAGTAAAGAACATTTAATGGTCCATAGTTATAAAAGCAAATTAGAGTTATTCTGGAGTAAACCATCTGCATCATAGGGGACAGAATAACAGTTACTTTTAAATTAGATCAGGTTTTTAACCCCTTGATTGCTAGAGGTGTCTCCAATACATTGTGAGGCAATGCATTGGAGACCTCTCTGGCATTCAGGGGTTACAAAGCTGTACTCAACTGCATGGTAATTAGGGATTTTTATTTGTTACCTAGGGTGCAGTTGGTTTAATCCAGAATAACCACAGTTTTGCTCTTCCTCCCAGTGTGAGTAGAGATTTCCCTCCAGTCATGATTTCCTAGCTTGTAACTGACAGCGAATCACAGATCACAATGCCATGACCGTTGGCCAATCACAGTTCTCTAATTATGCTCTGTGATTGGCCGTCCTTCTCTTCCTGTATGGTGGCTTTACAGGAAAGATACATGCAGTAAAGGCAAAGAATTCTATACATGTGTAGGATTCTCATGGGACTTGTTCCTGGAGCAAAGTTTGCTGTGAACTGACACCTCTAGCACAAGGTTATATAGGACTGACCATGTCTCCATTTTCTTAAGTACCAGAGGGGTATGCAACGCATTGCAGTAAGGAGCACAAAGGGTTAAATTCTTTAAAGAGAGGGCTGTTGCTCTGGCATCCAATGTATTACATTTTATTATATTACATTATTTAGTAACATAATATTTGACAGAATTTTGCTGCACACCCTGTACTGGCACACAAAAAGGTCAATTGTTCATATTCGTTTTAACCTTTTGAGTGCTAGATGGGTATGCAACACATTTCTTTGTAATACATTGCATACCCCTCTGGCACGCAAAAGGTTAAGAGCAGTAAGTAATGCCCTCTCCTTCAAACAAGGTGACATATTAACACATATGTCCCAAATATCCCTCTTTAGGAGGGACAGTCTGTCTTTGAGACCCAAATCCCTCTGTCCATCTTTCCCATCCTGTTGTCCTGCCTCTGTCCATCTTTCCCACCCTGGTGTCCCTGTGTTTAGGAGATCAGACTGTGTGGTTAAGCAGGGGTAGATAACCATGGGACTCAAGAGTTAGCAACAGTGCATGTTTTTGAGAAATCTGTGCTTAGTCATTTTAATAAAACAACCTGTGCTGATTCAGGGATATCCTAAAAACATGCACTGTTGGTAGCTCTTGAGGATCAGGGTTGGCTACCCCCATGTGGTGTGTCTATAAGTGTATCACATTGCTCCACAGCAATAAAACTCATATTAATGTTTCTTTAACCCCTTAAGGACCATCACACATGTCCTGCAGTTAAAGGGATAGTAATGTCTGATTGAAGCAATTGTTATTTTGTAGATATTAAAAAAATGCATTATTTGAGGATAGTCTGGTCTCTCAAACCTTTATAGTTTGAGAGATATACAATGTTAAAGTTCCCCCCTCCACTTTCACAGACGTCAGCTGTATTGCTGACAGCATGAGATCCTGGTCCCGGGACAGGCCGGCTGCTCTTCAGCAGAGCCGAAATAGTGATACCTAAAAATAAATACTTAATTGGAAAGGTCTACAAAGTGTGCTTGTAAACCAGGCACACTTTGCAGACAGTTTCAATTAAGTATTTATTTTCAGATAGCGCTATTTCGGCTCTGCTGAAGAGCCGTCATCGGTTCGCCTGACTCGAATCTTCTTCTGTCAGCTATACAGCTGAGGTCTGAGAAAATGGAGGGAGGGGGGAACTTTAATATTGTATATCTCTCAATCTATAAAGGTTTGAGAGACCAGACTAACCTCAATTAATTTTTTTTAAATATCTACACTATAACAATTGCTTCAAAGCAGACATTACTATCCCTTTAAGGACTGGTGACAGTCTTGGCACGTCACGGAATTCCAGGGTCGGTGTGCTAAAAAAACATTGTGGTCCTAATGGCCACTCCCTGCCAGATCGGGTGGTGATTAGGGTGTTAAATTTCAATATATGTGATAATACCTTAGTTTGTGTAGATGTCAATAGGTCATAAAAATAACCTCAAGATTATTGGTAATTCCCCACCCCCAATCCACACCCCCAGCAACACTACCTAAAACACTAGTGTCCCTCTTCAGCCATTTGAAATGTTTGGAGATATGGAATCAGTCTATCACTGTGATGCTGTAATTATGACAAAAAATAAATCGTCATAATTGTTAGGATTATTTCATTTCTACTTAACACTCTGCAATGAGGAGAGAAACATACAGTTTAGGGATAGTACACACTTACACTCAATGGGGGAGAGTATAAAACTGAAGTAATAAAGAAAGTGTCTGTAAAATTGTGTCAGAGTAAAATAAAGATATGTATAAATGTTTAGCGACATTTTCACAATCTCCAGTCAAACTATTTTTTTTAAAAGTGGAGAAGAAATGGTCCGGAGGGGTATGCAACACATTGCGTTGCCTCTGTGATGCTTTAAACCTTTTTCTCAAATAAACAATTTGCTATTCCATTTACATGACAATGCAAAAGTAAAACACAAAACTGTATGACACATTCTTTTAATTTCACTTTTATTTAAACATAGATTCTTACCTTTCCATTTTCAGAATGGATAGCAAGACATATTTTCAGCTCTGGAAGGACAAATAATAGCTCTTGCATATTTCTGACAGGTGCAGGGAGACACAAATTCAGGAGGTCTCAAATATTCCATTGTTATGATAAACTTAAAAGCTATTTCTTCTTCTTCATCGTCTTCTGTGTAACCATATTGTAGTGGGTCCAATGTTGGTTTTCCTTCTAGAACATTCATCTATATGTAGCGTTGATGGTATGCACGCTTGATATGAAAGAACACTGTTGAGGAAGGTGGACACAGTTGAGAAAAATGTATAGTCTTTGCTTTGACTTTGTGGTACTGCTCATATCATATCCCATCACAGATGGTTTTGATGAACTAAGTAATTTTGTAATAAACAGTTCAGCATTTTGTATCATTTCTCCATCAAGAAGGGCAACCCCAAAATTACTCAATTGTTACTCAAAAGTTTTCCTGATGAAATTACTGTTTTAAGTGCCATAAGTTTTGTCCCTACCTTGCTTGTCGTATTAGAACCAGTTAAACTGTGAATAAGGAAATAATCAATCTGAAAGAGAGTATCACATTTATGTTGAGTACTTGCTGATTTACAGACTGAAGGTGCTAATTCTTGTAGGAACTTTTCCCACTGCTTTGGCCGTGACTGTTCATACTCCATTTCAGATTTTTTTAGGTGACCTGTGTCACCAAACTTCCCACTTAATTTAAATTCATAACTTTTTCCTTCTTAATGAAGTATAGTAGCACATTTTCTAAGTACATCAGTAGATCATACTTTATCCACAACTGAAACGTAGTCAATGTTGGATGCATAGACAAGCTGGGATAATGCCTTTTCCCTTGGGTACGAGAAGCATACACTGTCACCATACACCTCGATGATCATGGACTTCATTTCTCTGTTTGAAGTTGCACGGATTGGATTTTGCTTCATAAATTCATCATGAAGATCAGATAGTGTATAACCAGTTGTCTGAAAATTCCCACTCTCTGCAAAAATTTTTTGGTCTGAAAATTCCCACTCTCTACAAACATTTTTTGATAAGCTTGATCTTTGTTTTGATTGAGAATACTTTCCTTCGAGTTTGATGTTTTGAATTTGTTATTGTATGTTTTCATAAAATTACTATGATACATAATATCTGATGCAAACACACTTTCTTTCAGAAATGTCATCTTTAAAAACTTTGTTGCATCGAGAAATTCATGTGCTCTTCCAGGTTTGCACATGTGGAAAAGTTGTGTATCTCTCTTACATTTGGACTGGTTGTAAATAACATACTGTTGATTGTGGTTTTGCTCCACTTAATCTGGGCATGCGGTTTCTTTCTTGTGGATTATTGGTGTCTTTTGATGTACCTTGTGATGATTCTTGGGCTGAAGTTTTGGTTTCTCTCTTTGATCTTAGAATGTAAGGTCTGCAACACGTCATGTGGTAGAAAAAAAATAGTCTCTGTTTCTAAAATGTCACCATCATTTAACAGATCACAAGCTTCATTCACTTGCTGTCAGAGTCTGTCCTGTACAGCTTTTCTTGCCCCAGCGATCTGCACAAAACACAAACACTAGTTTAATCAGAGTCTTTTCTCTTCTTCTTTGGGGGAGACCGTTGCAATTCCACGGTGTCCATTTTAATGTTATTCCATTACAACTAAAAAATTACCTGAAACAGAAAAAAACACGATTAATGCATTTTTTTTGCAAATTGGAAGGTTCTGTGCTACTAATTATTAACTATTTTCTCATGGATTTTTATGAAATTCACACTTCTTTCGCTTTTAGCAAATTTCTTATGATTTTATGGCACTCCGCATACCTGAAAATAGATAAAATGATATACGGCAACCTTATATTAAATAAAAATAATTTTTCATATACAAGTCTGGGGAAAATCAAGATGGCGGCAATTTTTCAAAAATTACCACTAGCCAGAACATGTGACCAACTATACATAGTACAACTCGCCAAAGCTTCTGGCTCTCAAAATTACAGCAGAACTCTCTCCTAGCTGCTTCATTAAGTGTTAATGGCCTCATTTAATCATTTGAGTGTTAGGTATTTAAAGGGTTAAGTCAATGGGGATTTGGACACCTGTTTATTTGTGCCATGTTGGTCTGCCCCAGAATTTTTCTGGTACACTGAGAAACTGGAGGAGATGCACTAAGGTGTGATAAAGAGGAGATCATTTTTCCAGTTCCTATGTATTCTATGGAGCCAATTCACTAAGATCTTTCAGATTTTCAAGTTACCCCTCGGGACACAAGGACAGATCCCATTTTTACTATATCCCTTTTTTGATCACACGCTGGTAATCAGTAGCACAGTCATTCTGATTGACCCCCCCCCCAGGTTCTTAATTATGGAAACTCTTAAAATCTGACCTGATGTTGTGTCCTAAGGACTGGAGATGATAATCGCTGCTCTATAGAGTGGCTCTAAATACCTTACCTCTGGGCACACCTACAGGTGAGGATTTCAGGATAGCCTTAATTAATCAGAATTTGATTAATCACAAATACTGAGCTATTTATTACCTACTTGTCATCAAACAGCGATACCTTAAAAATATGCACCTTTGGGTTCCCTAAAGGCTATCATTGAGAAACACTGGATAATTGGAGAGTTTATCTCACTGGAAACACTTAGTACATCTATCCTTGTCTATAACTAAACCTCTCACATAGAATAACATAGGAACTGGATAGTTTATCTCACTGGAGAAGTTATCTCCTCTTTATCATACTTTTGTACATCTCCCCCTGTAGTCTATAACTAAAAGTCTCCCATAGAATAACATAGAGACTGGAGAATTTATCTCACTGGAGAAGTTATCTCCTGTTTATCACACATTTTGTACATCTCCCTCTGTAGTCTATAACTAAAACTCTCCCATATAATAACATAGGAGCTGGAGAGTTTCTCACTGGAGAAGTTAGCCACGCTTTATCACACCTTACTACATCTTCCCCTGTAGTCTATATCTAAAGATCTCCTATAGAATAACATAGGAACTGGAGAGTTTATCTCACTGAGAAGTTATCTCCTCTGTATCACACCATAGTACATCTCCCTCTGTAGTCTATAACTAAAACTCTCCCATAGGATAACATAGGAGCTGGAGAGTTTATCTCACTGGAGAAGTTAGCCACGCTTTATCACACCTTACTACATCTTCCCCTGTAGTCTATATCTAAAGATCTCCTATAGAATAACATAGGAACTGGAGAGTTTATCTCACTGAGAAGTTATCTCCTCTGTATCACACCTTTTTACATCTCCCCCTGTAGTCTATAACTAAAACTCTCCCATAAAATAACATAGGGACTGGAGAATTTATCTCACTGGAGAAGTTATCTCCTCTTATCACACCTTTTTACATCTCCTCCTGTAGTCTATAACTAAAACTCTCCCATAGAATATTATAGGAACTGGAGAGTTTATCACACTGAGAAGTTATTTCCTCTTTATCATACCTTTGTACATCTCCCTCTCTAGTCTATAACTAAACCTCTCCCATATGATAACATGGGGGCTGGAGAGTTTATCTAACTGGAGAAGTTAACAGATGAGAGTTGGTACAGTGTTAGCTATAGAAATACAGGAGGCAAATATAGTTTTTGATACCTTTTATTGCCTAATTAAGCAGATTTAGAATGCAAGCTTTCAAGACCTTAGGTCTCTTCCTCAGGCACGTTATACAGATAAATATGAAAATACCTCTCTTAAATACAAGTACACAATGTATTGTTTCACATGGAAATCAGATAAGAGAACTCAACCCAGATCCAGATATCTTTGATCAGTCAGTGGTAAATTGCACTCTTCCTCTGAGGCTTTAGAGGTATTTACGATGCTCTTGTGTCTGTTGGAAAGGTCAACCCTCTAAGTCAGTGGTTCTCAATCTTTTTTTGTTCAGGGCACCCCTAACACACAATCTAGAACATTCAGGGCACCCCTAACATATTTAATATACTTTATCAAGGGTATAATGAAGGGTACAATACATAAATATACAGTTATTATTAGGTCTTACAATCATAGTAACAAAACTATACATATTGTGCAGAACAATTTCTATAAATCTTTATTTAAAAGTCCATTTTTGTCAGTCTTCATAGAAAATGTGAGGCACCCTAAGATGATGTCCGTGGCACACCAAAGTGCCACGGCACTCTGCTTGAGAATCACTGCTCTAAGTGATAATGTGACAAAAACTCTGTCCTTATCCAAACCATTACAAATAGCATTGCATTTTAACATTAATTTTACCTCTCATACCTTTCTGTCCCTCTGAGTACGGAACCGTCCAATCAATACAGTTAACTTAATGTCCCTGACACTGTGCCCATTTTGACAAAAATGTTCTCCCACTGGTGTCTCTGTCTTTTTGTTATTAACACTGGATCTGTGGGAATTAAACCTCTTATGTAGTGCTTGTCCAGTTTCTCCCACATAGAGAGCTGTTGGGCATTTTGCACACATGGTGTTTGGAATTGGTATCTTGTCTATGGTATAAATATTTGCACAGGTTTCACATCTCTTTTGTAGGCAGGGAGATGTGCCATTTTTTGTATTTTTATTTAGGGCACTCCTCACCATCAGCCAAATTGGGAGGCTGTCTGAAGGACAGTAAGGGAGGCTATGGGAATATGTTCTTAAGTCTTTCATCTGTATGTAATTTCGTTTGAAGTTCTCTTGATATTTTGCGTAGAACTTCAACTTGGGGGTGGTAAGTGACCACCAGTGGCACCCGGTTTCCCTTATGTTGTTCTTTGTAGCACAACAGATTTTTTTCTTGGTATTTGGGTAGCCTTCTGTATCTGACTGTCAATAATAGTTGCGCTGTAACTGTGTTTTATAAAGTCTCCTCTGAGTTTCTGGAGATGCTTGTCACGGTCCATCATGTCAGAACAGATGCAATTGTATCTGATGGCCTGGCTGTATATGATGGAGTTCTTTGTGTGTTTTGGGTGGAAACTATGGTTTTTCAGATAAGTTGGTCTGTGTTTTGGTTTGCGGCATAGAGATGTGTGGATGGAGTTGTTTTGAATACTGATAGTTGTGTCAAGGAAGTTAATGTTTGTGCATTAGTGACTGAGTGTTAGGTTGATATTGGGGTAGAATATATTGTAATTATCATGGAATTTGAGAAGTTCCTCTTCATTGGCGGTCCAGATGATAAGAATATCATCTATGTAGCGGAGATAAACCAGGGGTTTTATCTGGCAGGTGGACAGGAAGTCCTCTTCCAATTTTGCCATAAACAGGTTGGCATATTGTGGTGCCATTCGAGTTCCAATTGCAGTCCCCATTTTCTGAAGGTAGAGGTCCTGTCCAAACTTGAAGTAATTGAGGATGAGAATAAACTGTATGAGTTTTGTTACCGGTTCCATGGGTGTGTTATTTTGTTCCAGATATCCCTATTATTAACCTGTGTGGGGAAAAAAACACAAGTTATAGGCAATTTAAAACATATACATTTAAAAATAGTAAAAGCTGGTAGGTAACATGTCCAATTAACTATTTCAGTGTCTGTTCACATAGAAGGAACACTGTATCCATTGCATTGCTCCACAATGTGCTGGGGACGTCTCTTGAACCCAAAAGGATAAAATGTCTGACTAAACAAGAGATAGGAGACCTTGGGGGTTATGCACTAAGGTGTAATAAAGAGGAGATAAAGTGGAGATCACTTCTCAGTAGTGGAGTAAGTACAGTGGTCGGAGGGGTCGCAACTGCGACCAGGTCCATCACTCAAGGGGCCCGGCCACCCCCTTCAGAGACCACGGCCAGCAACAAAAACTTGGCTGGTGGGAAGATCAGACTGATCTCCCCAATGGCAAGCTGAGGTTTGCTCCTTTTTTGGAACAGACCTCTATTAGCATCTCCCTCACTGTCCTCAGCACTCTAGTAATGCAGAGTGCTGGGATATGACATCATCTCCCAACACTCTCCATTACTGGAGAGAGGACCACACGGGAGCTGCTAATAGAGGCCTGTGCAGAAGAAGGCACAGACCTCTCCTTCCACACTGCATGCTGCTGGACCACCAAGGATGAGGCCCCCCTCATGAGCCAACAAAGGTAGGAGGTGGACAATGGGAGCCAATGTGGAGGTGGTCATTGGGGAGGTGGACAATGGGGGCCAATGTGGAGGTGGACAATTAGGGCAATGTAGAGGTGGACAACGGGGGCAATGTGGAGGTGGATAATGGGGCATTGTGAAGGTGGATAATGGGGGCATTGTGAAGGTGGATAATGGGGGCATTGTGGAGGTGGCCAACATGGAGGTGGAATAACCACACAAATTTACCCAATGGTAGAGGTGCTTGGGCGCTTGATACTACAAACTATAACACCTATCAATCTGTATATATGTGTAAATATAAGAATAAAAAGTACACGCATAAATAAATTGACTGCTAGAAAAAACTGGGTAATACCAAGTAACTTAATCTATATAACACAAAAAATATAATATATAGTAAGAAGTGAGGTGATCCCAAAAGTCATATATATACTATATCCAGACATACAGTAATTGTATGTAGAGGCCAGTCTTTTGTTTCTTTTTAATCCCTTTTCCAGTATATTGATAGATAGATACGTCTCTCTCAACTGAAGGGCTCTTCCAGATCTCTCTGCCTGGGAATGCTGCCCTCAGGAACGTTGGTGGACAACGTAAATACACTAAAAGAGAACACAAAAACATGGGAGCAAACTCTCTGAGAGAGTATCTGATGACAAATATCAAGATATTTTGCCCCCCTTCCAATCACTGCTCACCAGACCGATGATCACTGTAGGCTCTTATATATATGGAGTGGCAAGTTTCATTCCTCTGATCGTCCCTATTCTTCCACGAATCAGATAAGAACCAATACTCCAAAGCAGGTTTATTATAAAAATTACATTAAAAAACAAGTGTTCAAACACAGACGAGAAAGTGTTTAAAATCGACCAACGCGTTTCGTATCCCTAAATATGGACACTTTTTCAGGGGAACAGCATATGTAAAAGCCTTCAATAGCTTAATATATGTAAATAAATATAATACAATGTCATTAAAAATGCTTTTCATACCTTACAAAATCCCGTCCTGCATCCTCACCTCTTGCGTTGCGTAGTCAGATGTATCTGCTTCCGGTGGCTCACAGACTGACTCCGATGACCTCACTTCCTATACCACGATATACAGAGGTCTCAAACATATGTGTTTCACAAATGGAACACATGCATCGGCTTAGGCAAAAAACGTGCTCTCATTATGTTGCACTGTCTAAACTGCATCTTTAAAAATCTCTCATATATAGACTACTTCTCTCAAAAAATGGAGACTAGTATTAAGGAGTTTTAGCATACATATAAAATAGTCCTAATTAGAAAATAGTTTAAGCGTCTATGCTATATAATCACACATTTTGCATATCTCGTACTGTCTGTTCTTCCTGGTATTTATTACACATACATATATTGCACATGTTGTCTCAAGTACACATAATGAAATAAAATAACCATTAAACTTTAGAGTACCTTATATTGCATATCTCTTCTATTAAGGGATATCAAAATAAGTTGCCATTTTGCATCTGGCAATGTTGTCCTAAGATGGGTCGAATAAGCAGAGATAACAATAAAAAAAAAAATAAATAAAATATCAATAAAAAAGAGAGAAAATATTGTAAATAGTATAAAAATGCACAGATAGGAGCAGACTAATATTTTCTCCTAATTCAGATGTCATAATTCTAGATCCTCATTCAAACTATTAGGTGTTAAAGAATTCAGTGTTTGTATATCCAAAATGTCCCCTTTTTACACAGTATCTGGAATCTATTTGGAGTAGAGCGGGGGATAAAATCAATCCCCTTCACTACCGTATTCTCTAGAGCTCCTTGTGGACATACATTAAAGTGCCTAGGAACACTATGATCTAGTTGCTTTTTTTGAATATTTTGTCTGTGTTCCCTTCGGCGTTCTCTTAAGGTTCTTGTTGTTCTGCCCACATAGTTATACCGCACCCACAAGTAATCAAATATACGACATATGACGTGCCACAACTTATATAGTGATCTATATTAAACTGTTTTTCTTGTTGTGTTGTAACAAATGTTTTAGCTTTATTTTATTTGATTCTTTTCTAATATAGAATCTTACATTTCAGGCTTTATGGAATATGATTCTACTTCTTTCTGGTAGTTCATCTACTAACAATGGATCTTCCTTTAATATTACGATCCAGAATATGTTGTATCTGTTTTGCCGATTAATTTATTGGGTCACAAAGGATAAGTGTTGTTTTTGTTCTGTCATCTTTTTTGGCTTTGGCACCAATACTTGGTCCCTATCCAAATTCTCTGCTTTAAGGATAGATTTATCCAGAAGCTCCTCTTTGTATCCTCTTTCTATAAATTTCTGTTTCATTATTAAACACTGGTTCTCGAATTCGTCCAAATTGCTACAGTTCCTCCGTAGTCTGCTGAACTGCCCAAAGGGGATGTTACACTTCCATTTATCTAAATGGCAGCTTTGGGAATGTAGATAATTGTTCTTGGACACCGATTTCACATATACTGTACTCATAATTTTAGTATTTTCTATATACAACTGGAGATCCAAGAATTTAATCCTTTCTTCATCTAACTCCAACGTAAATTGAACTCCTTTTGTGTTGTATTAAAGAATTCTGTCATGGATTTCAATTCCTTCTTGGTCCCTTTCCAGACGATAAGAATGTTGTCTATAGACCAGCCATAGTAGACCAGGCTAGCCCCCCATGGCTTATTGCTCCAAACTTGTTGTTCTTCCCAATAACCCATGAATAAGTTGGCATAACTAGGGGCGAACCTGGTCCCCAAGGCCATACCCTGGGTTTGTAAATAAAATGTATTTTGGAAGGTGAAATTGAAATTGGATACCTTTTTAAATAAATTCCTTCTGTAGCGATGGTAACTTCCTATCCATATCCAAAAAATAAGCCACTGATTCCAAACCCAGATGATGTTTAATAGATGTGTATAGAGATGTAACATCTAAAGTCATCCACATATAGTTTTCAGAGCTCCAAGTGATGTTTGATAGCTGATGGAGAACGTGCTGAGTATCACTTATGTGTGATCTTAATTGGGTCACATACTTTTTGAAGAAAAAATCCAAAAAAGCAGACAGATTTGAGGTAAGGCTATTCATACCCAAGATAATTGGTCGTCCCGGAGGATTATCCAAACTCTTGTGCACTTTGGGTAGATGATAAAAGAAAGCTTTATTTGGATTGGGTATAAGTATAAAGTTGTGTTCTTCCTTACTTATAATATTTCTCAATAAAGCTTCCTGTAATAAGGACTTGAATGATTTCAGATATATTTCTGTGGGATTTGATAAGAGTTGTGATCTCCCAATAGTCTGTATCCCTCCTGCAAATAGTCTGTTGTATTCTGAACCACCAATGCTCCACCTTTTCCGCTTCACACAGCGTGATTATATCCCTAGATTTAAGTTCCTGTAAAGCCTTTCGCTCTCTTCCTGTCGGGTTGCCCTTCCCTCTCCTTGTTTTCTTCCCTACAAGATTATTGAAATCTCGTAAAACTCTATTATAAAAAGTCTCCACAAACGGACCCTTATAATTAGAGGGATAGAATTTTGATTGACCTTTTAAATTGGTGCATACATAAACACTATCCCCACTCACAGCCCCATCTATAGGATTTTCTCTTTGATCTTCATTTAGTTATTATCTAAAGTGACTTCATTTTTCTTACTATTAAAGAAACGCTTCAGAGTGAGTTTTCGTTGGAATTGATTTAAATCTATGAAAAAATTTAATTTGTTTGGATACTGATTGGGGGCAAAAGCCAGACCTTTTTGCAAAAGTGAAACTTGACTACTAGTAATAGTGGTAGAGGACAAATTAATTATGCGGTTTTTGTTCTGCCTGGTTCAATTGGTTCGTTATTGTTTCCTTTTTGCCTCCTCTGCACCCTCTAAACCTTTGCCTTTTCTTTTGTTCTGTTTGTTCGACTTCTCCTAAAGTGTTTGAATGGGGTTCTTCATTTTTTATATGATTAGTGCACTGAAGTAGACGGTATTGGGGAATTATTTCCTATTTCCACTCTTGACTGTAGACTCTCTTTGCTACAGACCACCTTAGGAGGAGAAATAGTCTTCAACTTCTCCCAACGAAACGCGTTGGGCGATTTTAAAACACTGTCTTGTTTTTTAATTTAATTTTTATAATAAACCTGCTTTGGAGTATTGGTGGTTATCTGATTCGTGGAAGAATAGGGACGATCAGAGGAATGAAGCTTGCCACTTCATATATAGGAGCCTACAGTGATCATCGGTCTGGTGAGCAGTGATTGGAAGGGGGGGCAAAATATTTTGATATTTGTCTTCAGATACTCTCTCAGAGGGTTTGTGCCCTTGTTTTTGTGTTCTCTTTTAATGTGGAGGTGGACAATGGGGGCGTTGTGGAGGTGGCCAATGTGGAGGTGGACAATGGGGGCATTGTGGAGGTGTACAGTGAGGGCAATGTGGAGGTGGCTATTGTGGAGATGGACAATGGGGGCAATGTGGAGGTGGCTATTGTGGAGATGGACAATGGGGGCATTGTGGAGGTGGATAGTTTGGATGTGAGCAATGGGGGCAATGTGGTCGGGGGGCCCCATGACAAGTTTCTAGTTATGCCTCTGCTTCTCAAGTAATATCACTTCTCCAGTTTCTATGTTTCTAATATCTGGAGAGCCAAACATTGTTCATTCCCTGGACTAGACTACAATTTACAACAAAACAGGGTTTGCTCTGAGTCAGGGATATAAATACACTTTCATGCATCAGCTCATCTCTTTCCAGTTCTGTGGAATATGAGACATTAGCTTAACATGTTTAATTGCTCTGCCCGGAGGAATATAATTATCCAGCAATACTGGAAATGCAAATTCTGATACTGATGCAAATAGTGCCTGCTGGAAATGACCGTCAGGGCAGGTCTGTCTGTGGTAATCAGGAAACTGTACACAAGTATTATTATTATTAAGCAATTAAACTTTAATTGTCTGTATTGCAATTGTTACAATAAAAATGGGAAAGAGCATAGTTTTATGGAGTGCTGTTTGTAAACCCTGTATTTTGTCAACAACATTTCAGCAGTCGTGTAACAAAAGTAATGTTGTCCAATGAATGTTGTTATATATATATATATATATATATATATATATATATATATATATATATATATATAAGAGGACTTGTGTGTCTGGCACACACACCCAGGGGTGACAGTAAGGAGGAATTATTCCTAGCTCCTCCCTACTGCCAGTTCTGGAGATACAGGGGTGTGTGAATTTGACTGGAGTGGGCAGGGGCCTATGCAAGAAGTTTCCCCTCCCTCAGCTTCCTCCTGAACGTGAAAAAGAGGCTTGGACTTAAATGAACTGAATGAGCATGCTCTGAACATGAAAAATAGGTTTGAAATACATGAAACTTACTGGACAGATGAAGAACACAAAAACGAGGCTGCTACACACACAGATACAGAGATACACACAGCCAACTCACCTCACAACATGTAAAAAACACACATGCCCTACTCATGTTCTCCACTCCATGCCTTACTGCCAGAGTCCACTTGCATGCAGGCCTACAGAATACCAACACTGAATGAGAACACCACCACCTGCTGCCAGTAGGAAACCTATGGCTCATGCAATTGTCTGTCTCCCTTATTGCCCAAGTCATCAAGCACAGCAGCTGAATAAAGTACTGTACTGTGTGACACTCATAGTGCAGAGGAGGCCACCTCTGTTCCACTATTACTGTCACACACTGTGGCTGCTTCCTCCGCTGCTGCCTTACCACTTATCACCCATACTTCCACTGTCTGGATCACTTTTCTGCAGTATAATAATCCACCTAACCTCACTCCCACTTCCTAGTCAGACAACGTGCAGTTAAACCCTTTGCGAGCCAGAGGGGTTTCAATGTATAACATTCTTCTGCCACACACTGTGCTGCATCCTCTGTTGCCTCCGTTACTTTTACAATTAATTTTGCTAAGTTGTTACTGGGAAAATAATCCTTACCCCTTGATTCTCTTTTTCTTAAACCTTTCATTGCTACAGTGGTACACAATGCATTGTGTACCTGTCTGCACTCAAAGGGTTAACCGCATAGTCTCCAGGATGTGGGGACTTTCTACTGAAACTCTGCCCACTTCTGCTCCTTCCCTGTCTGTTCCTCCCACTCCTGCCAGATTCTTTTCCTTCCACAGCCTATTTTTACAACTTTTTGCATGCCTGTTAAGCCACACCCCTTTTGATGAGAATTGCATCATTTTTCTCCACGCAGCTGCACAACAGGACACCCCTTCGGGGAGATTAAATATCAAACTTCCCAGGTATGGTTAACAGTTCTGATAACACCACTATGGTGGCTACCACATACTGAATATTGCTCACACTCCCTGTACTCATCTAACAATTACACATCGAGCCTAAAAGAGAGGTGACCAAACTGTGGACATCATTTTTTCTCTACAATAACCATCAGCATCAAAGCATGCCACTTTGAGGAGCTGTAGTCTGTCTATGAGCATGTATACTATTGAGCAAATACACCTGTTAATCGCACACCTAACGGACAGAAATAACACTAAAAACACATCACACACACACCAGGAAAAACACTGCAAGACATCACACACAAATTGGGAAAGACAATGCAATGGATCATATAACACAATGGGAAAGACACTACAAGAGATCATGCACAACAAGGCACACACTGCAAAACATCAAACAAACGGGACAGACTTCAAGACATCACACAAAGTGGACAAGACACTGCAAGAGAACACACACAGGAGGGCAGACACTGCAGGACATGACACACAGGAGGGCAGATAATGTAGGACATCACACACAGGAGGGCAGACACTGCAGGACATAACACACAGGGGGGCAGACACTGCAGGACATCACACGTAGGAGGACAAACACCGCAGGAGATCACACACAGGAGGACAGACTGCAGGAGATCACATGAAGGAGGACAGACTGCAAGAAATCACACGCAAGAGGACACAGACTGAAGGACATCACAAATACACACACACAAAACACAGTAGGACAGACACTTAAGGAGAACACACACGCAGTAGATCACACAAAGACACAAAAGCAAGTGGGCAGACAGTGCAGGACATCATACACACACGCAGCAGAGCAGAGACTGCAAGAGATCACACACCCGCTGAAGGACAGAGACTGCAAGAGATAACACACACCCGCAGGAAGGACAGAGACTGCAGAAGATCACACACACTGGAGGACAGAGACTGCAGGAGATCTCACACACATGCAGGAGGACAGACACTGCTGGAGATCACACACGCAGGAGGACAGAGACTGCAGGAGATCACACACGCAGGAGGACAGAGACTGCAGGAGATCACACACGCAGGAGGACAAAGACTGCAGGAGATCACGCATACACACAGGAGAATGAAGACTGCAGGAGATCACAAACACATGCAGGAGGACAGACACAGCAGGACATCACCCACACGCAGGAGGACAGACACTGCAAGAGATCATAGACACACACTGCGCCCTTTCAGGCTACGGTACACAATGCATTGCAAACTGTTACCTATCTCTCTGCCACACAAAGGGTTAAGCATTGCTCAGAATATATATATATATATCACAGAATAGGTTATTGCTAACAAAATTGTTTAGGTATTCCTTGTGTTCACCAATGTTTTTCAATGGCACTCCATAGAGTTTAGGAAGGGCAGGCCTTCATTGCTAGGCAGTGGTGTGAAGGAATCCAGCAAAGAAAGGGTGTTAAGCTAGGTTCCTGAATTCCACTAAAGACCTTTGAAAAAGTCAAGAGGCGAAATGATCATCAGGGTCACTGAGCACAGACTATGTGTATCAGTTTTTTGTGCAGTTCCAGTGTTTTCATGTACTAATATTACAGGAATCTCTATATTTCTCTCTTTCTCTCTCTTATTTTTTGGCCTATATTGATCACTTGCCCAGCGGGTCTATTACAAAATGATTTTTGCAGATGTAACCGCTGGGGTTTAGGAAGCGATTAGCTCCAATTTTTGAGTGATCAACTTTTGCGGCCACCCTCTCTTCCTACTTTCAGTATAGATTTATATAGGCAGGCAGGTAAGAGTGTACCCAGATCTTTCATAGAATGTAAGTGACACTGTTTCGGAGAAATAGCTACAATGTAGGACTCCTTTTGAATAAGCTACGAGAGAAACAGGCTTTCTTCATACCGTGTTTTTAGAACACAATAGGTGTCCGTAGATGAGCAATGCACTAACGCTACTCTTGATGTGAACTCTATTGTGGCGACACCAATATACACGTCCGTTAGGTGATAATACTATCTATGTAATCTTTTTATATTTTGGCGTATGCTTGTTTCTCCAATGTATTACAGGGATTAAGTTTTATACACACTGTAGGTTAGAGAGAGTATACTAAGAGTACAACCACGCCAAGATAGAGTCTTCTTTAACAATTTAAGGAAAGAAAATACTGGGACAGCCATTGTTTTTAATTCGCTGTTTTTATGAGGGCACCAATAAAAGTTAATTTTTATTTTGATTTTATTTTCCTTTCCCCCCATCTACCTCGCACTAGACTGACCCCGCTACGTCATAATATAGGAGAGGGGCTGGTGCTATTAGGAGATTTTCTTCTTCTTTTCCTCTTTCTCTTATTAGCATAACCGAAACTCTTGCATGGAGTGCCTTATAAAAAGTTTGCCTTTTGGACACATTTAGACTGGGAGTCAGAGACGCTCAACTAGGAACGAGCGTGCAATACAAATATGCAGGCTCCATAGGAATGGTATCCTACCCAGGGTGCATTCTCTTTTAGCCCACTAGTGCCTTTCACAGAGAGGAAATATCCTAAAGCATATCATATTTGTCCTGCCATTACAGCATTCCAACCACAAAATGACAGGCATTCGCTTTCTGAACAAGAGAAACAGACAACCCCAGACTTACGTTTCGGCCTTGTTGGGCCTCGTCAGTGAGGTGACTCTGATCTCTCTAAGCACTGTGAGCAAGGGGTCCAATGCTGGTGCCCCTATTAACCTTGGGCATACCTCCCAACATTTCAAATGGCCAAAGAGGGACACTTGTGTTTTAGATGGTGTTTCTGGGGGAGTGTCTGGTGGGCGGAGCATTACTGAGAATTTTTCAGTCATTTCATGACCTACTGACACCTTTTTGTGCAACTGAATAAATTATTTAAAGGAAGTCCATAGTATTTTATTTACACAGGGTAATCTATAAACACATATACTGATGTTTAACCAAACATTAATGTGAGTTTTATTGCTGGGGAACAATGTTATACGCTTATATGCACACCACATAGTCTGATCTCCAAAAAAGAGGGACACCAGGGTGGGAAAGAGGGACAGAGGGATTTGGGTCTCAAAGAGGGACTGTCCCTCCTAAAACGGGACACTTGGGAGGTATGCTTGGGGTGACTAATCCCAAGGATAATTGGCATATGTAGATTGGGAGTCAGAGACGCTCAACTAGGAATGAGCTTGCAATACAAATTTGCAGGCTCTATAGGAATGGAATCCTACCCAGGGTGGACACATTTGGCACTGTTGCTAATTTCTGATTAAAAAAAAAATAGTTTAATCTGTAATAGCTTTTGAATGAAAATTCTCCCAACAGTGGGCATAACCATGATTTACTCGGTAGGAAAAAGCATTAATATGTTTTCATTAGAAAAAAAAAGTTTTGACCAATCCCACAACTCGGCACTATGGGAGTGGCCAGCAAAGCTCGGATACCTCTCACAATTAGGCAACTCTTCCTTTTTGAGCCATGGAAACTGCTAAAATAGACTCAGCTGCATGTGGATACACTGCTTTATTAGACACTAATCACAGAATGGTAATAATACATTGTTTCAGTGATTTACACCTGTACATGTTAATGCTCGGTCACAAACACTCGCAGTCACGCACACAAACAAACACACAATCTTGCTCATGTATACAAAAATCAAGACACAATATTGCTCATATATACACAAATATACACACACACAATCTTGCTCAGATATACACAAATAAACCCACACATACATCATACCTGGGAAGTCTCAGGGTTTGACCCTGAGACTCAAAGCTTTAGCCCAAGTCTCAGGGTGAAGGGCAAATTCTCAAGGTAAGAAAGTCCAGTGCTAACGTCTATCTGCACCAAAGAACTGCTCATGTAGTGTCTAAATTAGTGGCATTTGTACCAGTACAGTAGTAGAAGCCCTGCTTGTCTTGTGAGCGTTTAAGAAGTGATATATCAGAACTGTATCATGTTAGAGGTTCCTTGAGAACTGGGTTAGACCAAACATTGACATAGCACCTAGAATATACTTTTTTGGGAGTGTTAAGGTTTAATATTTTAACGATGTTAGGGTGAGCTCTTTTCAAAATTTCCCAAGTATGACATACATACACATATTTACACACACACACACACACACAGCAGCATGCACACTCAGACACTTACATGCAGCCATGTACACACAAACACATGCACAGACACACACATAGACACAAACAGACATATGCACAGACTCACACACACACAAAGATGAATACACACACAGGATGCACACCAGGGGGAGATAAACTAAGGTGTGATAAAGAAGTGATAATGGGGAGATAACCTATCCAGTGAGATCACTTCTTCAAATCTGATCTAATACAATAAAGCCAATGCACTAAGATTTTTCCATCTTGAGAAATCTTAGTGCATTGGCTCAATAGAATAACATGGGAAGTGGAGAAGTGATATCACTGGAGAAGTTATCACTCTTTATGACACCTTAGTGCGTAACCTCCCCCCCCCCAAGATTGGTAGCTTCATAGCTTCATTTTCATTTCTATTAACTTCTTACTAATTAGATATCAATTGATACAAATAATCTTTTAAAATGTTTTATTGTTGGTTTAAAAGAGAAAAAAGCTTGTTTGATTTTAGTAAGCTAAAAGGAAATGAAGAAACTGCAGGAATTCATTAAATAACTTAATAAGTTTCTTGTTTGTTCTCAGGATTGAAACAGATTATACCCTGGAGTGCCTGAGGTGTGTGTGCAAATGAATAATAAATCTCTGGCGCTGAAAGGACTAATCTCCTGGAATCCAGTGATCTGAGCAAAATCCAAAAGTAGATATCCTCTCAACCACTGGGTGGCACTATTTCTCTTACTACAAATTCGGGTGGGACAAATTAATTCAATAGACGACATTGACTCCTGGGCAGGAGAGAGGACATGGGTAAAGTGAAATAACATTAGACAGTCACAGCTAGAGGGATCAATTAACACAGACAGGACAGTCAAAGATTGAGGCGTCACAGAGCACAATGACAGGGATGGAGATAGTGATAGGTGAGGGGCAATAACAAAGGTAGGGGTTCATTTCCATGATGTAAAGATAACAATTCATGTTAATTACAGGAGAAATGGAATAACATGCTCTATAATCCTGTTTACTTACCTTTAACCAGTTGATTGCCAGAGAGGTATCCAACACTTGGAGGGAGATTCACTAACAGGTGATAAAGTGGATATGACTTCTCCATTGATATCACTTTTCCAGTTCCTATGTTATTCTATACAGCCTATGCACTAAGATTTCTTCAAATTTGGAGATCTTAGTGAATCTCTTTATCACCACTTAGTGAATCTCCCCCTTTGGATGATACACTGGAGAGTTTTCAGTTAATACATTGAAGATCATTGTAGCATTCAAGGGATTACAATGAGCAATAATATATATCCTATATAATAATTCGCTAAAACGTGTGTAACTACAAAGTCATGCGCAGTAGAGACTGCCCGCGCCGAGGCTGATACAGAGCTGGACGCGAGTCCAGATCTGTATCAGCCTTCGCGCGGGCAGTCTCTACTGCGCATGACTGCCCCCCGACCAGCTGGCAGTGACACTGTGGCCCGTGTAACTGGATCTTCAACTAGTATATAATAATTCGCTAGAATGTTTGTCAGAAGCTGTCATGCTCAGTAGAGACTGTCCGAATGCACAGAATGCTGGGAGTTCTGGGCTGGGAGCATTCTGTGTGGAATGCTGAGAGTTCTGTGCTGGGAGCATTCTGTGGTTTCGGGCAGTCTCTACAGTTCATGACTGCTTCGGTGGCAGGATGCAGAGCACGGCCGGCCTCTTAACCCTTTGAGTGCCAGAGGGGTATGCAACGTATTGCAAAATCAAAGGGTTAACATCACCCGGACCTTGGCCCGTGTACACGAGCTTATACACTAGTATGTATGTGTATAGATATATATATATATATATATAAATATATAAATATATTGGTGCATAAGAAACTGTTTCTTTAGGTTTTATTTTTATGTGTTGGACACCCCTCTGGCACTAGTTATAGTAGAGGTGACAGGTATTGGGACGGAGGATCTAGGGCCACATACACAGTGAAATAAGTGGAAAAATAACCGTAACATAGGACTCAAATTTAAAAAAATTCCATTAATTTAAATGGGGCCTTGCAATGCATTGAAGAGCTCTTTAGCATTCAAGGGGTTAAAGGGTTAGTAATGCCCAAAATAAAGTTTCTATATATTAGATTTCAAAAAAATAAAGTATTTTGAAAAAGTCCTATTTCTCAGACCTTTATGGTTTGAGAGATATCCTCCACTAAACTTCCCCTTCTACTGATGTCAGCTGTAAAGCTGACAGAAGGAGATCCATGATGGCCGACATAAGGAGGCTCTTCAGCAGAGCCGAAATCGCTCAATTTAAAAAGAAATACTTCTTTGGAACGGTCTAAAAGGTGTGCTTGCAAATCAGGCACACTTTGTAGAACATTCCAATGAAGTATTTCTTTTTAATTTGCGCTATTGCGGCTCTGCTGAAGAGCCACCTGTTTCCGGACCAGGAACTCCTGCTGTCAGCTTACAGTTGACATCAGAAGTGGAGGGAGAGGGGAAATTTAGCTGAGGATATCGCTCAAACCATAAAGGTCTGAGTGATAGGACTTTTTCCAGATACTTTATTTTTGTAAAATCTAACATATAGAATCAACTCCATTTTGGGCATTACTAACCCTTTAAACTCTCCATTTAACCTTCTGAGTGCAATTGCTTTTGAAAGCAATTATTGGACATTAAAATTAACCATAGGGGACAAATAAATATCCCCCAAATTCCCCTTGATTTAATTAACCTTTCAAATGCCAAAGAGGTATCCAATTGTTGCATACCACTTTGGCACTCGAAAGGTTAATTAAATCAAGGGGAATTTGGGGATTTTTATTAATCTCTTATTGTTCATTTTATTATCCAAGAATTGGTCATTTTTTTTGTATTTGGACTAGACTAAGCTCTCACGAGCAGGGCCCTCTGATCCTCCTGTTCTACACATCTGATTGTACTATTTAATACCTCTGTATGTCTATTCCCCAATTGTACAGCGCTGCGGAATTAGTTGGCGCTATATAAATAAAGAATAATAATAATAATAATAATAATAATAATAATTTAGGCAGCCAGATCATCCGTGGACACAAATAGCAAATTCCTGTGGCATTGATACATGAGACCATTGCAGGCCAGTGATAACCACTGCAGCCCAGCAGCAGGCAGTTTCCACATGTGTCCAGTTATAAATACTTGATCTGACATCCACACATACGGCTCCTAATGGTGAGGGGGTCTTAGCGGTGCTGTTCATGCCCATACCTGGGAACAGTGGTGTAAACAGAGTCATTTGAGGGCCCCCAGTGCAAACATTTCAAAATTATGTTACAGAGGCATAACTAGAAACTTTTCTATCTTGGGGCAGATGGGGGCCCACTTTGATGTTGGGCCTTGGCGCACCTCCAACCTCTGCAGGGGTGTTTTAATCATGGGTGAACCTGGTCATTCACCGTGGCCTCCAGTCTCAGGGGGCCTCTCTTTAGGTTTACATTTTTATAGAAAGGAACCAATTTAATCCTTTGTTCAGATGGCCAGTGAAGAGTGAGGCAGTTCTGTGTGCACAACATGTAATTCATACCTCCCAAGTGTCCCTCTTTAGGAGATATTGGGGTCCCCACCTCCCAAGTGTCCTTTTTTAGGATATATTAGGGATCTATATCTCCCAAGTCTCCCTTATTAGGAGATATTAGTGGTTTATACCTCCCAAGTGTCACTCTTTAAGATATATTAGGCCTCTATACCTCTCAAATGTCCCTCTTTAGGAGATATTAGGAGTTCATACCTCCCAAATGTCCCTCTTTAGGAGATATTATGGCTCCATACCTCCCAAGTGTACCTCTTTAGGATATATTAGGGCTCCATACCGCCCAGGTGTCCCTCTTTAGGAGAAATTACAGGTTCAATACTCCCAAATGTCCCTCTTTAGGAGATATTAGGGGTCCATACCTCCCAAATGTCCCTCTTTAGGAGGGACAGACCCTCTTTAAGACCCAAATCCTTCTGTCCCTCTTTCCCACCCTGGTGTTTAGGAGATCAGACAGTGTGGTATGTATATAAGTGTATTACCCTGGTGTCCCTGTGTTTAGGAGATCACACTGTCTGGTGTGTATATAAGTGTATCACCCTGGTGTCCCTGTGTTTAGATGACTGTGTTTAGGAGATCAGACTGTGTGATGTGTATATAAGTGTATCACCCTGGTGTCCCTGTGTTTAGAAGATCAGATTGTGTGGTGTGTATAGAAGTGTATCACCCTGATGCCCCTGTGTTTAGGAGATCAGACTGTGCGGTGTATATATAAATGTATCACCCTGGTGTCCCTGTGTTTAGGAGATCAGACTGTGCGGTGTGTGTATATAAATGTATCACCCTGGTGTCCCTGTGTTTAGGAGATCAGACTGTGTGGTGTGTGTATAGAAGTGTATCACCCTGGTGTCCCTGTGTTTAGGAGATCAGATTGTGTAGTGTGTATATAAGTGTATCACCCTGGTGCCCCTGTGTTTATGAGATCAGACTGTGTGGTGTGTATAGAAGTGTATCACCCTGGTGTCCCTGTGTTTAGGAGATCAGACTGTGTGGTGTGTATATAAGTGTATCACCCTGGTGTCCCTGTGTTTAGGACAGTGGTTCTCAACCTGTGGGTCGGGACCCCTTAGGGGGTCGAATGACGATTTTCCAGGGGTCACCTAAAACCATCAGATATTTATATTTCGATTCATAACAATAGCAAAATTACAGTGATGAAGGAGCAACGAAAATAATTTTACTCGTAGGGGTCGCCACAACTTGGGAAATTTTATCAAAGGGTCGTGGCACTAGAAAGGTTGTGAACCGCTGGTTTAGGAGATCAGACTGTGTGGTGTGTATAGAAGTGTATCACCCTGGTGTCACTGTGTTTAGGAGATCAGACTGTGTGGTGTGTATAGAAGTGTATCACCCTGGTGCCCCTGTGTTTAGGAGATCAGACTGTGTGGTGTTTATATAAGTGTATCACCCTGGTGTCCCTGTGCTTAGGAGATCGGACTGTGTGGTGTGTATAGAAGTGTATCACCCTGGTGTCCCTGTGTTTAGGTGATCAGACTGTGTGGTGTGTATATGAGTGTATCACCCTGGTTTCCCTGCGTTTAAGAGACCACACTGTGTGGTGTGTATATAAGTGTATCACCCTGGTGTCCCTGTGTTTAGGAGATCAGGCTGTGTGGTGTGTATATAAGTGTATCACCCTGGTGTCCCTGTATTTAGGAGATCAGGCTGTGTGTTGTGTATATAAGTGTATCACTCTGGTGTCCCTGTGTGGCGTGTGTATAAGTGTATCACCCTGGTGTCCCTGTGTTTAGGAGATCAGACTGTGTGGTGTGTATATATGTGTATCACCCTGGTGTCCCTGTGTTTAGGAGATCAGAGTGTGTGGTGTGTATATAAGTGTATCACCCTGGTGTCCCTGTGTTTAGGAGATCAGGCTGTGTGGTGTGTATATAAGTGTATCACCCTGGTGTCCCCGTATTTAGGAGATCAGGCTGTGTGTTGTGTATATAAGTGTATCACTCTGGTGTCCCTGTGTGGCGTGTGTATAAGTGTATCACCCTGGTGTCCCTGTGTTTAGGAGATCACACTGTCTGGTGTGTATATAAGTGTATCAATCTGGTATCCCTGTGTTTAGGAGATCAGATTGTGTGGTGTGTATATAAGTGTATCACCCTGGTGTCCCTGTGTTTAGATGACTGTGTTTAGGAGATCAGACTGTGTGATGTGTATATAAGTGTATCACCCTGGTATCCCTGTGTTTAGGAGATCAGATTGTGTGGTGTGTATATAAGTGTATCACCCTGGTGTCCCTGTATTTAGGAGATCAGACTGTGTGGTGTGTATAGAAGTGTATCACCCTGATGCCCCTGTGTTTAGGAGATCAGACTGTGCGGTTTGTATATAAGTGTATCACCCTGGTGTCCCTGTGTTTAGGAGATCAGCCTGTGCGGTGTGTATATAAGTGTATCACCCTGGTGTCCCTGTGTTTAGGAGATCAGACTGTGTGATGTGTATATAAGTGTATCACCCTGGTGTCCCTGTGTTTAGGAGATCAGACTGTGTGATGTGTATATAAGTGTATCACCCTGGTGTCCCTGTGTTTAGGAGATCAGACTCTGTGGTGTGTATATAAGTATATCACCCTGGTGTCCCTGTGTTTAGGAGATCAGACTGTGTGATGTGTATATAAGTGTATCACATTGCTCCACAGTAATAAAACATAGTTTATTCATTTTCATAAATAGCTGTCAATAGGTCATGAAGTAGCATAAATACTCGAGGTAACACCCCACCCACCAATTTTAATTGTTGGGAGGTATAGATGTTGTTCCTACAAATAATAATAAAGAAAGAGGAAGGCTACAACTAAATTTAAGGATCCTAAATTTTAACTTATACCTGGGGCCTCCATTCACAATTCTGCTGAAGGCCTCATTGGGTCTTAACACTGTCCTGACCCTCTGCACCCGTTGTAGATACAGAAAATTACTTCCTTATGAAAACTCTGATGTTATCACGAAAAATAAAATAAAAAACAGCAACAAGGGGCTTACTGGATAATAGTAAATTAAAACAAAAAAACAGATATCCATGCTGAATTAATTATTAAAAATAATGAAAAAGGACAAAAGATTAAAAAAACGTAAGAGCTTTTATATCTGTACCCTAATGTTAACATTACTGGGAGATTCATCTGGTTTACCACATCTAAAGAACCACTGCAAATGTATAGTAATTATTAGTATTATATGAGACAATAATCTCAAAGATTAAGGGAACTGGTGTCCCCTATTGTCTATCAGTTGTTAGCTTTACATATACTCCGGCAAAAGTATACAACATTATATTATTAAAGAGCCTAGGTAATTAGCATATGTAAAGCTCTGTTGCAATTAAATTCTTTTTACTCCTAATTCATTATAAACAAAAAAAAACAATAGAAAAGAAAGCGGCAATAAAAAGTGCTGAAAAATTGTTCAGATTCTGACGCGTTTCACCCATTAGGCTTATTTGCAATGGTTCTTTAGATACAGTGACCAGCTGGATGAATGCCCTAGCAACGTTAAGATGGGTTTGAAAAAATATATTAGTCAGTCATGGGGAAGACAATGTTTGACTATCCAGCTGTTGGGATCTGTATCTCCCATCATCCCTAACCAGCCAATGGCTGGATTGTAGTCCCCAAGAGCTGGAGAGCCAAAGGTCGCCTACCCATGGTCAGCACGGGTGAATCAATCAGTGGTTCAATCCTTCTGAAGCATTTTCCTGTGTTAACAATATTCACTTGTGTTTAACCCTTTGAGTGCCAAAGAGGTATGCATTGGATTGGATACCCCTCTGGCACTGAAAGGGTTAATTGAGGAGATCCTAAAAACATGCACGGGGGGTGGCGGTGGGTGTTTGTGGACAGGTTTGGTTGTCTCTGGTCTATCTGGTTCGACATTTTGCCTAATTTCCTATTGCTTCTCTGTAAAAATGAAATTATAATTATTTTCCATCCTGGCACTGACACACGCGTTTTGGGATGTGTGAAGCATTACTCTCGGTGTGACAGTGAACAGCTCAATAAAGTAACCATAAGGCACAAGTATATTATGTAATATTCAGCTTCCAATATACTGAACCCAATGATCTCTGGCATCTTGGCAAAGCTGTTGACTGACTCACAGATCTATAGGTGTTTCAACACAAGGAATTACAGATGACCCAGATAGATCACCAGGTGTTCATCTGTCTGTCTCTCTGTATAGATGACAAGTCTCTTGATGACCTAAGGTTAATTATATTTACAATGAGAAACAAATCATGACTAACAAAGATATTACGCCAAGAGCTTTAATTCCCTAATTAACAGTTTCACTGCATGAATACAGTCAACATTCAAACAGTTTAACCCATGATTAACCATTTAAGTGACAGTGTGGTATCCAAAGCTTTGCAATGCAATGTGTTGAATACCTATGGTACGCTAAAAAGGTTAAGGAACACGGGATATATTTTTTATTTAGAAAATGTTATACCTGGAAGAATACATTGTGATTTCTGTAGTTTCCAAGCAATGCATTGCAAACCCCGCTGGTCCTTAAAAGGTTAAAAATAGTCATGTTTGATGAATATTTATTTGAAGTCTCTCTGTACACAGACGATTAAAGGGGACAATAAACATGCATTCATATGGTATTAAAGGGACAATAAACATGTATTCGGATGGTATAACTATTGATTGCCAAGTTAATGCAGCAGTACTATGGGAATGTGCACCTGGACAATTATTCTGTTGGAGTCAGTGTTACAACCCCCCTACTTCAATGTATATATAGAAAGTATTGCAGTATGTAATAATACCTTTTTTATTGGACTTGCAATAAAAGGTATTATTGCATACTGCAATGTATATATATATATATAAAATAATATACATTCGGGCAGTGGTCAGTTTTCGTTAGTTTTAACCCTTTCAGTGCCAGAGGGGTGACCAACACTCTGCAATGCGTTGTATACCCGTCTGACACTCAAAGGGTTAAAACAAAGGACAGAACTGTTCTACTTCATATAAAATACTTAAATGTGAACCCTATGTATAGAATACATTATTACCCCCTTATTAACACACTTATTTCAGGTTCAGGTTTTATTGCATAATTTGATTTAAACTTGTCTGACACTCCACGGTACCATGTTTTAGGCAAGTTCTATGTGATTAATTTTAACTAGGCTGACCAGACTTCACCTTTAACTGGGGACACATATGGAAAATGCATACTGCAGGGCTGCTTTATTTCAGTGCAGTCCTGAAATATTTCCTATGTGTCCCCGGTTAAAGGTGAGGTCTGGTCAGCCTAATTTTAACACATCATATCGCTTGCAAAATGGCTTTATAACAAAAGCTCCAATTAACTCCCTCATGGCTTAAAGGGATAGTAATGTTTAATAATAAAAGCGGCTCTGATTAATCATCATAGTATTTGGACTTTGGGGAGTGATATGTCAATTCTGTCAGAGTTGTAGTTCAAGAGTAATTCAGTGACAAAGTATCCCACTCTTACCCCTTTTACTGATGTAACACTGTTCAGCCAGTTCAGAAGGGAGGTGCCCAGGTAGACTGCAGAGAGGGACAATCTTCAATTAAGATAAGGAAAAAGAACAGACAGCAAACCTGCGCTCCTCCAGTCTAACTGTGAATAGAATGCTCTGTATTAGGCATATTATAATACTGTGAATATGTTTAAGGCATTAGTGCCTACATTTTTGGCCCAAAAACAAGGTTTAAGCTTACAACCACGCCAAGGTTCCTCAAGTGTGGCAAGTCCTACTCTAAACACTTGAAATCCCTATCTAAGAAAAGAAAAAAAAAAAAAAGAAAAAAAAAATTAAAAACTAAGAACCCCTCAGGAATGATGGTAATAACGCGTTGGGCGGGGGGACCCTTTTTCCTTTATTTTTGTATGCATGAAGGTCCCCATGTGTGCAATTAAAAACAAATGACAAACAATGTTTAGAAAGTGTAAGCGAAGACTTGCCCTGTGTGCCTGCATAGAGTGGACATCCAAAAGGTACTGCTGAACCTCCATCAGCCCTTATATACAGCTTGCGACCACTCCCACAGGCAACATGAGGAAAAATCACTTGGAAACAAACCTAAATGTAACAGCCATAGTTAACCTCTTAAAGGCCCAGAATGTATAGAAAAAGAATTAGTGCAATGAAACATTCATGTGTGTTAATAGTGACAGTAAGAAGCAGCTACAATAAACTAAAGGAGATAGAGACTAAAGAAAAACAAACAGCTTAGAGCACTAACTCACCGTGTGCAAGATTATATATGTATATATATGTATAATACTTTTTGATAAATTATTTTACATGAAGTGTCCATTAATAGAATTAAGATCACTGAATTGTGCAGCAAGGAATGTAAGGGTTCTCCAGTCCCCCAAACATCAGGCCAAAGCCCAAAGTGCAAACAGTACAGACAGCAAACCTGCGCTCCTCCAGTCTAAATGTGAATAGTGTGCCACTCTAGCTGGAGGAGCGCAGCTTTATAGTTGTGTTTGCTTTCTGTTGGGGGACTGGAGAACCCTCTTATTCCTTGCTGCACACTTCATTTACATTTAATTCTAATATGAGCACTTCACATATAAAAAAATGTAAAATTAAATAAAAATTACAGTCACACATGAATTATTAAATACTCACACTTACATTTTAAAATGCTAAGTGAGACAGAGCTGTAAGTTTTTGCTTTGCTTTTGTTTATATATATATATATATATATATATATATATACACACATATACGCACACATACACGCATATATACATACATACATACACATGCGTATTTACACATATACTCTCATGTACTCTCATTAAGACCCCTCTGTGCCATTGTCTAAAGCAGCGGTTCTCAACCTTTCTAGTGCCGCGACCCTTTGATAAAATTTCCCAAGTTGTGGCGACCCCTAACATTAAAATTATTTTTGTTGCTCCTTCATCGCTGTAATGTTGCTACTGTTATGAATCGAAATATAAATATCTGATGGTTTTAGGCGACCCCTGGCAAATCGTCATTCGACACCCTAAGGGGTCCCGACCCACAGGTTGAGAACCACTGGTCTAAAGGTGATAAATCCAAAACGCTTCCCTATGATTAATTTTATTAGTACAGTACTGCCATAAGATCTCGATAAATCCACCTTCTCTGTAGGGATAATCTCATTCATTCATTCATTTGTTCATTCATTTGGGATCTTTGTCATGCATCAAAAGACAGTGACAAGACACACTGTGTATGGGGTACCCCCTCTCTACATTGGGGGGATGTTGTCCAAACCCATGTCTTAAGGTTTGTTTGGTACGTCCCTCATACTGTGCCACACAAGGACAGTCTATAAAAAACAAAATTCATGTAAGAGTTAATCCCAAATTCTTCCCCCGTAGAATTAGACTTAAACTTATGTATCCAGTTCAAAATATAAGGACATGTAGAACATCTTGTAATCCCACATTTGTAACTACCAACTGTTTGTAAAAAATCTTGCTTGCATTTTGTTTTGGGATAAAAAATTTCCATCGATTTGTGCATTTACCACCTTGAATGTTAGACACATCTGCAGAGTAATAGAAAGCAATATGTTGGAGACCTGTCTAGCATTCAAATGAATTTAAGGGGACACTAATGTCCCATAAAATGTTTTCTTGTTTTGTAGAGTTTAAAAAAAATAAATCATGTGGCACAAATCCGATCTCTCAAACCTTTACGGTTTGAGAGATATTTGCATCTAAAGTTCCCCCCTCTCTCCCCTTCTCCTGACGTCAGCGCTCTACTGACAGCATGAGATCCCGGTCTTGGGACCAGCCAGCAGCTCTGCAGCAGAGCCGAAATACTTCATCGGAACGGTCTACACTATCAAGCATACAATCCAAAATTAAAACAATAGATACAGTCTATGCGTTTCGTGACCATACATGTCACTTCTTCAGGAACAAAAAAGAAAATGAGAATATCACTGCCTATCTACTCTTATACTTTTCTAAAAATGTAATCACTTAGTGGATTACCTCACAATAAACCACATTTCCCACCATAATCCATTTCCCTTTACACATCAAGCACTTCCTCCTCCTCATTGCTTCAATGGCAGCCAATCCCAATGCTGGACGGAGCTCACATGGCCCACATCTCCAATACAAAAAGCCTATCTCAGTGTGATGCATTCCATCCTTGAAACGCATCACCAAGCAATAATTATGGAATAAGGTCAGATGATGCTATTAAGAAGTCATCCCTCCCAAAAGTGTTTGGTAATCCAATCCTTACACAGTAAAGGACTAAACCCAAAGCTCTCCATTACTGGAGTGCAAACTCCATCCAAAATCGGTACCTTCTACCTGAAGCCAAAGGAGGAAGGAATTATATATCTTTATTTACATTTTAACTGTAAATACATCCATGTTTATATCAATGCCATCCATCAAAATAATGTATATTAGATACAAGACTGCACCCAAAACATATCATCGTGGCCATGCAGAAAAAATAAATGATTAAATGCGTGACCATTAACCCACATAATAGTAAGTGGGATACACTACTACATAATATCAGCATTTGTATGTCTCATATTCTTTCTCAATCTTGCATATATTTATACATACACAGTTCAGTAAATGGTTGGTTCAACAACTTCTATAACAGCACAGAGTATTCTAAGAGAAACTAACCATAACACCCTATGTGTGTATTTAACATTCAGATTTTATCTACCCTCACAAAACAAAAATTCAAGTATTATTATATACTCTTTCTCATATGCATACTATACACAGACACTTATTATATAGTGCTAATTAGGGATGAGTGAAAATTTTCGCCTCAAACTGAAATCAGCGAAAAAAGGCACTTTCCATCTGGCGAAAAATTTCCCGCGAAGAGTGCAGTTTTTTCTGCTTTTTTCACGCTTTTTTTACCTAGCTCATTGCATTGAAATCAATGGGTAGAGAAATGTTTTTCCACCTCATGAAAGTGTTCTACAGACATATAAAAGGCTGTCAGGCTCTCACAGCAGCCATTTTGTGTTTGTGAGAGGAGAGAGCAGCATGTTTTTGAGCTAGAGAAGATAGGTAAGTAAAGGGGAACTGAAGCTTAGTTTTAGGGAATCATTTAGATAGGACATTTGTTCTCTGTAGTAGGTGAGTCTAGAAACAGTGGGGATAAGAAAGATGGAAGGAGGAGGACCCAAAATACCCCCAAATTTGGTGTGACTGACTGGCAAGACACAGGCAGCTCGGGTCCAAATTGCTTGCTGATTTTACTTTTATTGTCTCAGTGCTGGGGAAGTCTGGGGAAAGAAGTTGTTGATTTTGTTTTTTAGTTATATATATATTTTTGGAACTAACTGTGATAAGATACAGTAGACCACTTAAAAATAAGTAATAAAAGAGAAAAAACAACTAATTAAACAAATAAATATATTAGACAGCTGACTGAGAGCACTGTGACTAAAGCAGATTTGATAGATAGCAGACGACACTGAGAATTTTGTTGAGAGCAAGGGCAAGACATCACCCTCCATCAATTTTGAGTAAAAACACACACAGTAGTTGAGTAATGTCTAGCAAATGCACAAGCGAGTGGGGGGAAAGCTGGAGGAAGTGCAGGGGCGTGGGAGTAAAGTGTTAGAGAAAAAACTGACTGCAGCAATCGTTGCTGCAGCATGTGCAATAAATGATGATGATCCCTCTCCTTTCGGAGTGGATGCATTTTAACAAGATCCCACCAATCACACCACACCAGTCCCCCACCTCCATTACCATACACATAGATATTGCAATATCCTACTAACTGGCCTCCCTGCTACTCATCTTTCACCTTTGCAATCTGTTTTAAACTCAGCTGCACAAAATCGCCACACTCTCCCCAAAAACTCAATCTGCTCACATCATTCTTAGACATCTGTCATGGCTCCCTATTCAGCAACGCATCAATTACAAAGTCCTTCTTCTTACCTTTAATGCTTTCCACACTGCTACACCTCCTTACATCTCTTCCCTCATCTCCGCTTATGTTCCAGTCTTCCTCCTTTGCTCAGCACACAATAACCTTCTTGTTACACCATCCACACTCTCTGCCCTCTCCCGTCTCAAACCTTTCTCTCTTTCTGCTCCATACCTATGGAACTCCATACCCCTCTCCTTACACCTAGAAAAATCCCCCTCTGTCTTTAAGTCTACCCTGATATCTTATCTTCTGGAGCACTAGGACCATGCACTACTTTTGGCCAAACTCAGCACTTGTAATCTCAGCACTTCACAACCTCTTACCCCACTGTCTGTCTCCTCCTTTTACCCATTTAGACTGTAATCTCCTTGGGGCAGGGACCTCTCTCCTATTGTTTCTATGAATGTGGCACTTATTTCGTCCCCTCCTTTTTATTGTAACATATGTCTATTGTAAGGCGCTGTGTACACTGTGTGGCGCTATATAAATAAAGATATACATGCATTCATTGTGGGTTGCATTTAAATTTTTTTAATCACTTGACAGCATCACGAATACGTGCCAGTGTCACTTAAGCAGGAAGTAAGTGTTGTGGGCAAAGGACAACTGCACTCTTCATGCTAACACATTTCTCAACGTATATGTTGCTGTAGGAATCACAACTTTGACCTCCAGCTACTTATTTCTCCACTACAGCCCTCAGAAGAAGTACTATTGTGCAGGGAAATGTTGCACCATATTAAGCATAGGAAAAAAATGTGTTGGAATAGTAGAAAAATGTGTTAGAATGTGTTAGAATAGGAGAAAAATATGTTGAATAGGCAAAAAATGTGTTAGACTAAGAGAAAAATGTGTTAGCATCCTATATAATAATTCACTAAAACGTGTGTTATGACAAAGTCATGCACAGTAGAGAAGGAGCGTCCAGCTCTGTATCAGCAGCGGCGCGGGCAGTCTCTACTGCACATGACTGCCTCGCGACCGGCTGGCAGGGGCACTGTGTCCCGTGTAACGGGCTTTTCAACTAGTAGGTGAATAATGTGTTAAAATAGGTGAAGAATTTGATGGAATAGGCAAAAAGGAGGAACAATTTTGCATTGGAGAAAAAGAGAAAATGTTCGTGAAAAAGCAAAAAATTGTCCGTTTTTTGCAAAAAGTCACAAGGAAAATTGTTCTCACTTTTCTCCCACCCCTAATCCCAACTTTAAAATATCTTCTACCGCCAAGTGATATTAACACTAAATATTCCCCCATTCCTTGAAATACAGAATGGAACAATGTGCAAACTCTGAAAACAGACGTGTCCACTAAGTACCACGTAATATGTGAGACATAGAATCAAAAAATAGCAACCCTTACAAAATTAAGAAATAGGAAAAAGAAGGAGAAAGGGAAGAAGGAGAGGTAGAAGGAGAGAATAGCTGGAGAAAAAGATTAGAAAAAGCGAGAAAAGGAGGGGAAAAGGGATTTTGGGGAGGGGATGGGACACATCTGGTATCTTCTAGATTATATAAAATAAGTAAGAGTTGGTTCAAATCATGGGGACGGACTCCCGTCAGTCCAGAGATTATGTCATCAGGCTAGTAGAGTGTCTAGAGGAGAGGGATCTTTTTCCTTCTTTAACCACGATAGTCTAATAAACAGAATCTGGTCTTCGACCTTCCTATTTTAGTGGTATTCTTTCTATACTACTTGTCTCTACGTTAATGAATAAAGATCAGTTTCTTCATTTAACCCTATACCCTCTAACAGGTTCAGTGTGTAGATCCAAAATGCCTCATGTTTGCACAACACCTGAAATCTATTGCCTGTCTCCCCAGGTATCACTTCCAATCCCATAACCTTAGGAACACAGGAGGAAAGTGTTAAAGAGACAGTTAAATCATGGAGTCCCTTAACACTTTGTCTCCTGTTGTAATGGAGATTTGAATAATTTTAACTATATTAACCTTTTATGGTGTGCTTGTGGTTGTTTTGACACAACAGGGTGGTTAGGCCTTACCTGGTTTTTAGAGATCGATAACTTCTGTGTTAAAGTTATGTGAATTTATCCTCGTGTAGAGTGTGTGTGTATAACAGAGCATATGTTACATATCCAGGGCAATTCTCGCTATTTATAAATATAGGCTATAGCAGGTGTGTCAAGCACCTCACCTCACATGCCCCTTTCCTTCTATTGCTGTGTTTCTCTGTTATAATGCCTTGGAGACCTCTCTGGTATTTAAAGAGTTGGGTTCAGATTGCATGTGTTTATGATGTAACACGTTACACAAGCACGTGTCTGAACTTCAGTATAAAAATATTCACTTAGGCTCAGTCTGGAGGAATGTATCAATTATAAATGTATCAAGTCTAATATATCAATGTAAAGTTTAATGATACACAGCCTGAACACTCAAATCTTTGTTCACCTTCCGGCTTCAGTAAGGCCAAAATGAATGATCTTCCTACACTAGCAAAAGGCATATATGAGAGTAGTACACCACCTACATTTACTCTTAGAAAGGTGAGTGTCAGGTGCATACCTCCTAAGTGACCCTCTTTAGGATATATTAAGGACATGCCTCCCAAGTGTCCCTCTTTAGGAGATATTAGGGGTATATACCTTCCAGTGTCCCTCTTTAGGAGATATTAGGGATCTATACCGCCCAAGTGTCCCTCTTTAGGAGATATTAGGGGTCCATACCTCCCAAGTGTCCCTCTTTAAGAGATATTAGGGTCCATACCTCCCGGGTCTTTTCATTTTGGCTAATGCTTAGTCTGAGGAAGTGGTCTAAGCACCACAAAACGTTATTAAGCTTGCCATTGTTTTTATTATTTTAAATTGTTAGAATCTTAATAGTTTTGTATTATCAAAAAAAGTTTTTTATTAAAAACAATTGAATATAAAGAAAGCAGCACCTTGTGGATTTTACACATCTTAAAGCATGTTTGCCTGAGCAGAGACAGGACAACATCTCTGCATGCTTTGTCTGTTGTAGTAGGGTGTATACCCTTCCACAACCACCATACTTGTGAGCACAATTTTAATTACAAATTTTAATATTGGTATAAAAGATAACAGGCACAATTGGGCACCCTCTTTTGTTCTTTTACATGCCTCCCAAGTGTTCCTCTTTAGGAGATATTAGGGGTCCATACCTCCCAAGTGTCCCTCTTTAGGATATATTGGGGTACACACTTCCCAAGGGCCCCTCTTTAGCAGATATTAGGGTACATACCTCCCAAGTGTCCCTCTTTAGGAGATATTAGGGATAGATCCCTCCCAAGTGTCCCTCTGTAGGAGGGACAATCCCTGTTTGAGACCCAAATACATCTGTCCTACCCCGGTGTCCCTCTTTTTAGGCGATCAGACTATATTGTTACATAGTAGTTTAGGTTGAAAAAAGACTTGCGTCCATCAAGTTCAACCCTTTTGCGTCCATCAAGTTCAACCCTAGACTATGTGGTATGTATATAAGTGTATCACATTGCTCCACTACAATAAAACTCACATTAATGTTTGTTCAAACTTCAGTCTATGTGTTTATAAATTAGTCTGTGCAAATAAATTTGTTTTGGTCTTGCTCTAATTTATTTATTCAGTTACACAAAAAGGTGTCAATAGGTCATGAATTAACCTAAATGCCCTGCCTACCAACCATGAAACCAGCGACACCACCTAAAGCAAAAATTTCCCTATCTGACCATTTAAAATGCCGTGAGGTATGCAGGTGAACATGGAATAGATTCATATTTAAGAGGTGCGAATGAAGTTTGAAAGGGCACAGGGTAGTTATTTTAAAAAGATAGAGGCCACATCATCTCATTCTATAACTGATGGCGCTTTAGGAGAGCAGGAAGTCTGAAAGGGATCAGATTGGGGCAGCTTTAATTGTGTGTTAATCATTTCTGTGCACCAGAGATATTGACAAACATGCTGCCATACAAACAGTTACTGCAGAATCTATTTATCTTTCCCTAACAGCACTTGCTGTAGTACAGTTCAGCACCTCTGTGCTCATCAGTATCCTTGCACTTTATCTCTCTGTAGTGCTTTTCCCCATCTGTATGTATACTGAACGCACATCTTACAGGATATGAGTATAGCACTGACCTCTCTCCAATATTTGGATAGGTGTCAGTGGTAGGGGTCAGTCCTTGAGGTCAACCTCAAGGATAGGGGTAAGTCCTTGAAGTCAACCGACAGTGTGAGTTGACCTCAAGGACTGAAGCTGGATAGGGTATCCAGGTGTTGAAGAGGGGTCAGCGCTAGACTCATATCTTGCAAAAAACACAAAAAAGAAGGCGCTCCTGGTACAATAACGTCTTAGTATAGCTTTAATTCACCAACCCTCCACCATTATTGGAAACATACTCACAGATTAATGTGCCCAACTTAACACTTATGTGCTAGCTGGAAACACAAACTTTAGGAGTATTTTCACTGTCCCCACAACAGCGTCACTTCACCTGGCAGCTCCCCAACTCAACTCGCCAAATGTGGTAGCATATAAAAATAAGAAAACAAACGAGGGAGCCCGATGGTGCCGGTTGTCTTTTTATACAAAAGTGAAAATATTTATAGTCAAGAAGATAAACTGTTGGTTGTAAAGGAGCTTATACTCAAACACAACAATCAGGCTTACAGAGAATTATCCTGTCTCTGTTCAGGCGACCTTAGAACTTGATTGAGAGGTCCAAAAAACATGCCACTTGTATGTCTCAGTGTTGATTTTAATTATAATTATTACTAAAATAGTCTTTAAACAAATACATATAGTTTGCAATAAAAATTAAAATGATTAAAATCACTAACTGAATACGATAACGTTTCGTGGTTACTCGAACACTTTTTCAAATTGATTCCAGCCAACAAAACAAAGACTCATATCTTATATGTTTTGGTTTATGAGGGACAAGGGGTGGTTGGATCCTTTTAGAACCTAAAAGATGCAAGACCCTTTCGGTTTGGAACTTTGTATCAGACTACTTGTGGCACAGTCGGCAGCTAAACTATTCCCATAAGTATTGTTACAATTGCCGTACCTCATTGGAATAGGATTTCTTACGGGTCGAAGGATCTATTAGAGCTTCCACATTTGATCTTTTCTTTTGAATGCACATCTTTCCTCCTCAGTAGGAGGAATGTACAAATTTGCCAGTGCGACCATATTAGTGATAGTTTCCAATTCCAGTGGCTGCACTTCAGGGTATACAGGACAGTGTGTGACTGCTATAGTGCATACAGGTGGACACACTCAGCCAGCATAGGACTTTTCCAGGAAGCTCCATGCCACAAGCCCATAGTATACAAGGGAAATGATGTACACTAATTCAGTTTCCTCTGAGCCGTGCCTAGTAAATTGACCTAGGGAAGGTGTGGGGGAACGCACCACAGAAAATGCCCACATTCTGCCCCATTATCCTTCCTTTGGTGCAAATGAAGTTAAGAGGATGAAATCTGGTATTCAGTAAATTGAAATTATACAGACGTAGGGAGGGAAAATCAACTTCTTTGCTTGATTTAGCATGGAACTGGTTTTGTACATTCATCCCAGTATACAATGTACCAGCCATGACTGAGTGAGAAGGGATGAGCGCCTCAAACTGAAATCGGCGAATAATGGAACTTTTTCGCTTGGCGAATAATTTCCAGCAAAATGTGCAGTTTTTCCTCTTTTCCCCTCCTTTTTCGCTTAGCTCATTGTGCATTGAAATCAATGGGAAGAAATGATTTTCTACGCCACATGAATGTTTTCTACAGTCATATAAAATGGTGTCAGGCTCTCACAGCAGCCATTCTGTGTTTGTGAGAGGAGAAAGCAGCACCTTGTTTGAGCTAGAGGAGATAGGGGAATTGGAGTTTAGTTTAAGGAATCTTTTAGGTAGGACATTTGTTCTCTGTATTAGGAGAGTCAATGAGGCATACTGGGGAGAAGAAGGGAGGAAGGAGGTTGACCCCAAATAATACCCCAAAATTCAGCCTGACTGACTGGCAAGACACAGTCAGCTGGGGACCTATTTGCTTGCTGATTTTTCTGTTATTGTCTCTGTGGTGGGTGTGGAAGTTTGGGGAAAGAAGTTGATGATTTTTTTTGTCTATGATGAGACAACAGGGTGGAAAACTTAAAGGGATAGTAACTTAAAGGGATAGTAATGTTTTATAATAAAAGCAGCTCTAATTAATCATCATAGTATTTGGACTTTGGAGAGTGTTATTTCAATTCTGTCAGAGTTGTAGTTCAAGAGTAATTCAATGACAAAGTATCCCCCTTCCGCCCCTTTTACTGATGTAACACTGTTCAGCCAGATCAGAAGGGAGGTGCCCAGGTAGATTGCAGAGAAGGACAATCTTCAATTAAGATAAGGGAAAAACCTGAAAAACTTGTCAAGCGGGGCAGGGCTTTCATTGTTCACATAGGAAGAAGACTGTCCCCTGCTGTTATCTGTCTGGTTTATAGACTGGATTCCACATCTGAGAAGAGATGGCTTACACTAGGTAAAAGGGGCGGGAGGGGAAACTTTGTTTGTGAATATCTCTCAAACCATAAAGGTTTTAGAGATAAGACTTATATCGTTCTTCGTGTTTTTTTTTAATGCCTACAAAATAAAATAAAGATAAAATGAAGTATTACTATCCCTTTAAAGAAAAAAAAGAATAAAGAACTAAATATATTAGATGACAGTGACAGACAGCTGACTGGGCTTAGGCAAGGCATCATACAGCTCCATCAGTTGTGTTGTGTACCATAGAGTAATGTCCAGCAAACGCACAAGGGGAGGGGTGAAGCAGTGAAGGTACGTGAGATTAAAGTAGCAGTTCAAAAACTGACTGCAGCAATGGTTGCTGCAGCATCAGTAATCAATGAAGATGATCCCTCCAATCCAAGGGAGGATGCAGTTTGTCAAGGTCTAAACAAAACTAGTTCTAGTACCACCATTGCCAGTAGAAATAAAGAACCATATAAGAAGAACACTGTAGACGACAAGTTGCATTCAAGTGTTGATGATGCTGGCAATAGCATAATAGATGAAGGTCTAGCAGCTGAACCACCTGCTTCATCAGATAGTGAGAAAACAAGCACTAAAACACCTGTCCTCGAAGTAGTAGGGAACTTTGTTGCCGTAAAAGTAAAAAAAAATTGTTTGAGACGTCCAAAAAGCTTAGAGGAATATAATGGTAGTGGGCAAGATTTGTCAGGTGATTCTGCTGCTGACGATGACCTAGTAATGACTGATGATGATGATGATGATGATGATGCAGATCTACAATATATTCCTCCAGAATCCTTCTCTTGTTCAGATATAGAAGAAATTGAGAGTGAGGATGATGACAGGGCTATAAGGTTAGCAGAAAGTCAAAGGCTGAATCTTCCACGACTTTTAAGGAGCACTGTGCCTGTCTATAAACTGTTTGAGAAAGTCATTCGAAAGCCTGACCCTGGACAAGCACAGATGTCAAAAAGCACACAGTCACTCTATCAGTCATCATCAGCATCATCGTCTCTTCAAAGTCCAGGTCCCACTCAGCCACACACATCCGTTTTGTGTACTCATCAGCAGCAACAGCATATAACGGTGCCTGTGATTGCCTCCAGCAGATATTGCCATACAGCGACATTATTCACTTCCTAGCTGTCGCTCTACACTGAGTCGCTATTCTTGTAGGTCACCATGCTGGTGAGGTCATCTCTCCACCCACCTGACAGGGTTTTTAAACCTCAGCCTGTTTCATTATCTTAGCCCTTTCATGGTGTACCTGAGCTTATTGCTGTGTTGGTCCATTACTGTTCCTGTGTATTACCTGGCTACGTCTGAGTACCCGTTCCGGCTCTGACTCCTGGCTACGTCTGACTACCCGACCCGGCTCCGACCACTGGCGACATCTGACTACCCGATCCAGCTCTGACCATTGGTTGCCTCTTGGTTCTCTCTCCATTGTTGTGCTCTTATGTCATTCCGTGCCTCGGTTTGGTTTCCTTGTTGCCTGTGCCTTCCGCTCTGCGCTCACTTCCGTTAGCGGCGCTTGTCGGTAATTCTGTGCGTTGACCTCCCGTGGCCATTCAGGTTACCAGACTATTGTATACTCTACCTCTAGAGTATCGTTGTGCTCCTTTATTCCTGCCGACTGTGTGTGTGTGGGAGTGTTCTGCACTGTCCTCACATCTACCTGTGTAAGTCCCAGGGCCATTCAGATTTTGCTCATCTGCCTAGTGAAGGGTGAGGAGAGTGAGTTCACTGTTCCTCCCTGGTCTCGTGAAGGTGTGCCATTCAGACCGTGTGCGTGGAGTACCTGCACTGCTATTCCATCTACTTGTGTGAGTCCCAGGGCCTTTCCGTTGTTGCTCTTCTGCCTAGTGAAGGGCGAGGAAAGTGAGTTCACTGATCCTCCCTGTTCTCGTGAAGATGTGCCATTCATACCATGTGTGTGGTGTACCAGCACTGTCCTCACATCTACCTGTGTGAGTCCCAGGGCCATTCCGTTACTGCTCACCTGCCTAGTGAACGGTGAGGAAATTGGGTCCACTGTTCCTCCCTGGTCTCATGAAGGTGTGTCACTATCTGCTGCCACTTCATGTCACTATAATTGCTACTGTTGTGTCATTTGTTGCCACCAGCCTGTTTCTTCATTTCCTGACATTATTGTACTTAATAAAGTTTTATCTTAAGTTCATCTGTACTTGTCAGTGTTGTTATTTCCTAATCACTCCGTGACACATCAACACAGGTTATTAACATCCACAATGTTAGATATGAAGAGTGCCTCTGCTGCTGTAAGTGCTGCACCTTTGACACCTAGTAGTAGTGGCAGTAGAGTTGCTTCAACATCTAGCCCCGGTAGTAGTAGCAGCAACAGTACCACCTCAGGAACCCCTCATTCCATAAAGTCCTCAGTATGGAGATACTTCACTCAGAATCCTCAAGCTAAGCATGTTGTTATATGTTGTCTGTGCAAAAAGCATGTGAGCAGGGGGAAAGCAGGCTCACACCCAGGCACCTCCTCTATGAGATCCCACCTGAAGCACAACCACAGATCTGACACATTATCAGCAGGCCAAAGGTGCCACAACTAGCAGCAGCAGAAGTACTTTAAGAAATTTCCAGGGCTCTAGGGTAGAAAAAAGAAGTAGTGAAGTTATTTATGTGTCAGACGGTGTGTTACTGCCAAGAACATGTCACGGAGTGACTAGGAAATAACGACACTTGACAAATACAGACGAACTTAAAATAAAACTTTATTTTAAACACAATAGTGACAGCAATGAATAACACACTTTGACGAGGCCAGGGAAGAACAGTGCACTCACTTTCCTCACCTTTCACTAGGCTAGTGCAATAGGCCCACGTCTGTACCCAGACGTTAGAGTAAACTCAGGCAACGGGAGTGAGTAGCTCCAGACACTGGAGCACACAGTAGCGACTCTAATGCCACCACCTTCACAAGACCAGGGTAGGACAGTGCAAGACACTTCCTCAACCCTTCACTAGGCATGTGTAGCTAGTATCCGAATGGCCCTAGGAACCTTCACAGACTAGATGGGAGGACAGTGTATGGCACTTCCCCAATCACAGCCGACAGGTGAATATAGTGCAACTATACCCTACCATTAGGGTATACCAAAGGCAAGGTAAACGGCACCTAGAGGGCTAGGTGAGGCAACACTCAAACTGGAACGACCATGGGAGGTCAGTAACACGGACTGACCAACAAGCGCCGCTACAGGTAGCAAGCGAGGTAAAAGGTAGGCCCAGGCAGCAAGGATCTCAATAGCCAGGGCTGGGTAGCCGAGGCTGGTAATCGCTACTGGAATGCAACAGAGGGAGAATAACCAGAGGCAGCCAGGGGTCCAAGCAGGATCAGATAGTCAAACAAAGCCAGTGGTCAGAGCCAGATTGGGTAGTCAGACAAAGCCAGTGGTCAGAGCCGGATCGGGTAGTCAGACGTAGCCAGGAGTCAAAGCCAGAACGGGTAGTCAGACGTTGCCAGGAGTCAGAGCCAGAACGGATAGTCAGATGGAGCAGGAGTAATACACAGGAACAGCAATGGACCAACACAGCACCAGGCTAAGGTACACCACAAAAGGGCACAGGTAATAGGACATGCTGAGGTTTAAAAGACCTGGCAGGTGGGCGGAGAGATGACATCACAACCACAGTGACCTGTAAGAACAGTGACTTGCATAGAGCGACAGTCAGGAAGTAACAATGTTGCTGTTACAACAATTACCCACTGGAGGCAATCACGGGCACCATGATAGGACAACAGTTAGTTCAGTCCAAATAACACCTATGGCTCCTGCTGCAGAGGAGTATGACTCTGGCTTTGCTGTAGGAGATGGCAAGAGTCATAGACTGTCCACACATGCTGCCTCTACCGCCACCACCTCCTCTAGTCATCTTATGAAAGCAATAAAGTTTCAAGCTTCTTCTGCTATGTCCTGGCAACCCACACTGACTGAGTTCCTGGGAAGGAGTCAAAAACGTCACAAAAACAATCCCAAAGTATGCCTGTGGAATAGCAAGGTTGCCAAGATGTTGGCAATGGACATGCTGCCATATTCTTTTGTACAAAAACCAAAGTTTCAGAGAACTTATGTCATGTGTTGCTCCACGCTGGAATACTCAAGCCGCAGTTATTTTTCCTGGATGACTGTGCCTGAATTGTACAAGGAGGTGGTTAGTGTGGTGGGCAAAGGGCTGAAAAGTGCATATGGCAAGAAAATCAACCTGACAACAGATATGTGGACAAGTGGGCAGAGCACAAACTAAATGACTGACTGCTCACTGGGTTTCCCTTCCAGCACTAACAGTGGAGAACACTAGCGTACAGCATCAGGTGAAAGCCAGTAATCGTGCTTCTGGTTCTGGCACTGTGATTAAAAGGTGGCAGAAGCAGGATAGCCTATATCATCATCACTCCACCTTGTGCATGCAGAGATTTGAGAGACAGTCCCACAAAACTGTATATGTTCAAAGTAAGCTAGAGCAGGTAATAGAGGGATGGCTTGTACCCACCTCATTAAAAGCTGGTTTTGTGTCTGCTGATAATGGCTCCAACATAATCACTGCTTTGAGAATAGGTGGTATGGTGCATGTGCCCTGCTTTGCCCATGTGCTAAGTTTAGTTGTGACCAGATTCCTAGCAGAATCCAAAACCCTCAAAGAGATGCTTACTATTGCCTGCAAAATCGGTGCCCATTTTAGTCGCTTATACAGTGTACGCAACACTCTATATTCCATACAAGAGCGTAATAACAGCCCCATCACCAGATGAAAACGAAGGTCCCTGCCAGGTTGAATTCCACGAAGTACATGCTAGAAAATTTGTACGAGCAGAATAAGGCCATTAGCTAGTACACCGTTCAAAACTGGAAGGCTTTGGAGGGAGCCACTTTGTCACCTGGCCAATGGCAACTAATGTGCAATGTATGTGAGCTGCTGAAACCCTTTGAGGAGGCAACCATACTGGTGAGTCGCATTGGGGCAGGAATTAGTGAAATTCTACCACTGATATTTTTATTGCAGAAAAAAATTAGGCTCATGGCTGAGGATTCTTACCATAATGACAACACAGACATGAACCAGCTGATAAAGGATATGTTAGCGTGCTTTGAAGAAGATCCTCGCATAGTGTCCATTAAAAGCAATGAGGAATACATTCTTGCCACTTTGCTGGACCCCTGCTTCAAACATAAAATTTCTGCCAAAGGGCCATCAGCAGTTTGTCATAACAAGGAGTCATGAAGATCAGCAGCAACTCTCTAAGTAATTGGATTCTGTCAAGGAATATCGAGACATGCTTATTGATCGAGTGGAGGGTTGCATTGTGGAGGAAGAGAAGGAGAAAATGAGGGCACAAAAAACATCTAGACAGCATAGGGAAAAAGAAGGCAGCAAAGCATTTCAACCAGCAGAAGCAGCTATATCATAAACCAGAATATCCCATTCGGAACACAGGGCAATTTATGGGTCTCAGTAGGGGTGGCAAAAACCCAACATTGGTGGTGGCAGCTCATCTCTCTGGGACTTGATCCCTGAGTATGGGTTGGTAACTGACACACAGGAACACCTTTTAGTTCCTAGAAGTGGTCCCACTGCATGTGAGATGGTTTCTGCATACTTGCAGGATAGCTACGTTTTAGGCAGAAACAATGACCCCATGGAATACTGGCAAACAAAGCAGTGTGTGTGGCCAGCATTGACACATACTGCATTGAAAAACCCTCAGTTGTCCTCCAGCAAGTGTTGAGTCTGAGAGGGTTTTCAGTACGGCTGGTTATATTGTCAATGACTGCAGGACACGGCTATCAAGCAGCAATGTTGGGAGACTAACATTCTTAAAAATGAACCAACATCTCATACCATCCGAGTATCAGGTAGCAGAAACCACTCATGACAGACAAAGCCAGGACAAATATATTAACAGCAGCACAGATGAGGAGGTGGAGGAGGGATGTGAAGAAGGGTTTCTACCATCTACCCCACTTGGGACCACTGCTATGAGCGACAAGTAATATGTGTCAATAATCTGAGAAGGAGGACAGCGATTTGGCACAAACCAGCCATTAATAACAGAGTGAGAGCCAGATAAGTACCAGCTATTAATGACTGAGTGAGAGCCAGATAAGTACCAGCCATTAATGACTGAGTGAGAACCAGATAAGTACCAGCTATTAATGACTGAGTGAGAAACAGATACGTACCAGCCATTAATGACTGAGTGAGAGCCAGATAAGTACCAGCCATTAATGACTGAGTGAGAACCAGATAGGTACCAGCCATTAAGGACTGTGTGAGAACCAGATAGGTACCAGCCATTAATGAATGAGTGAGAACCAGATAAGTACCAACCATTAATGAATGAGTGAGAACCAGATAAGTACCAACCATTAATGACTGAGTGAGAACCAGATAAGTAGCAACCATTAATGAATGAGTGAGAACCAGATATGTACCAGCCATTAATGAATGAGTGATCACCAGATAAGTACCAGCCATTAATGAATGAGTGAGAACCAGATACGTGCCAGCCATTAATGAATAAGTGAGCACCAGATACGTACCATCCATTAATGAATGAGTGAGAACCAGATACGTGCCAGCCATTAATGAATGAGTGAGAACCAGATAGGTACCAGCCATTAATGAATGAGTGAGAACCAGATACATGCCAGCCATTAATGAATAAGTGAGCACCAGATACGTACCAGCCATTAATGAATGAGTGAGAACCAGATACGTACCAGCCATTAATGACTGAGTGAGAGCCAGATACGTACCAGCCATTAATGACTGAGTGAGAGCCAGATAAGTACCAGCCATTAATGACTGAGTGAGCACCAGATACGTACCAGCCATTAATGACTGAGTGAGAGCCAGATACGTACCAGCCATTAATGACTGAGTGACAGCCAGATAAGTACCAGCCATTAATGACTGTGTGAGCACTAGATACGTACCAGCCATTAATGACTGAATTAGAGCCAGATACGTACCAGCCATTAATGACTGAGTGAACTCCAGATAAGTACCAACCATTAATGACTGAGTGAGAGCCAGATACGTACCAGCCATTAATGACTGAGTGAGAGCCAGATACGTACCAGCCATTAATGACTGAGTGAGCACCAGATAAGTACCAGCCATTAATGACTGAGTGAGCACCAGATAAGTACCAGCCATTAATGAATGAGTGAGAACCAGATACGTGCCAGCCATTAATGAATAAGTGAGCACCAGATACGTACCAGCCATTAATGAATGAGTGAGAACCAGATACGTGCCAGCCATTAATGAATGAGTGAGAACCAGATACGTACCAGCCATTAATGACTGAGTGAGACCCAGATACATACCAGCCATTAATGACTGAGTGAGAGCCAGATACGTACCAGCCATTAATGACTGAGTGAGAGCCAGATAGGTACCAGCCATTAATGACTGAGTGAGAGCCAGATACGTACCAGCCATTAATGACTGAGTGAGAGCCAGATACGTACCAGCCATTAATGACTGAGTGAACTCCAGATAAGTACCAACCATTAATGACTGAGTGAGAGCCAGATACGTACCAGCCATTAATGACTGAGTGAGAGCCAGATACGTACCAGCCATTAATGACTGAGTGAGCACCAGATAAGTACCAGCCATTAATGACTGAGTGAGCACCAGATAAGTACCAGCCATTAATGAATTCACAAATGGCAAATGTACAAGGAAATCTGCCATTTGCTGCTTGATGTATAGAAAAACCTATTAATAACCCCCGGTTACCCTACTTTTGTAAGAATATCCTAATGACTCCTATACATTTTGTTCTTGTGTCTTTCTTTAAGAGATAACATTTAATCAGTCCATGATGTCCTGTTCACGGAGGCAGACATGACAGTTGCTAGCAGGACCGCAGGGCACAAACTCCACTCACAGCGCATGGTAATCATGACCCTTAACAGGGTTAAGTAGGCTCATTCACCCTCCCAGCAACTGTCACATCCGCCTACATGGACAAAACATCCAGGACAGTTTAAAGAGGTTATGCCTTTAAGAAAGGCATAAGGGAAGAATTCATAGGGGACATTAGGATTTTCTGGCCATAATAAGTTAGGTAAGGAGTTATTACTTGAAGGTGTTATTTCTCCTTTAAATGACTAATCTCTGTTTAGAGCAAAATACCTGCCTGAAGTAGCATGGCCGCCATGGACTGTAAGCTGTTTACTGTCCATTCATTTTAATGTTTTATCAATAAACAGTGATTTTATTATATTGAGCATTTCTCTTGGAGTGAGGCTTTTCTTTGAATTGTTTCTTCTCCTTTAATGTCTTAATGATGGGTGGAATGTGTACACCCATGTGCGCTAAAAGCAGTGATTCTCAACACCAGTCCTTGAGACACACCAACAGATTGGGGTATCCCTCTGGCACTCATAGAATTAAAGGGATAATAATGTTTCACGATAAAAGCAGCTCCAATTAATCTTCATAGTATTTGGGCCATGGAGAGTGTTATTTCAATACTGGAGGCAAATATAGTTTTTGATACCTTTTATTGGCTAACTAAGCAGATTCAAATGCAAGCTTTCAAGACCTTAGGTCTCTTCCTCAGGCATGGTATAACATGCCTGAGGAAGAGACCTAAGGTCTTGAAAGCTTGCATTTGAATCTGCTTAGTTAGCCAATAAAAGGTATCAAAAACTGTATTTGCCTCCTGTATTTCTACGGCTAACACGGTACCAACTCTCATCTGTTATTTCAATACTGTCAGAGTTGTAGTTCAAGAGTAATTGAATGATACAGTATCCCCCTCGCCCCTTTCACTGATGTAACACTGCTCACCTCAGAGCAGCAAGACTGTCCAGTTGGATCACAGAAAGGGACAATCTTCAGTGATCATAAGGAAAAACCTGAAAAACCTGTCTCCATGGCCCATATACTATGAAGATTAATTGGAGCTGCTGTTTTTGTGTAGCATTACTATCCCTTTAATGATTTCCCTGAATATGCAAAGGCAGATCAACCACGAGACTGAGCCATAGATTACCCATCTGTGTTCATGTAGGGGTATTCAGAAAACCTGACCTGCTTGTGCATCCCAAGTACGAACTTTGAAAAACATTAAAGTGATCATACTATCTATTACATACCCCAAATTGTAGATGAGGCTAATATCTTAGCACAGAAAATGAAGCCATCAAAGCCCAAATATGAAGCAGAGCGCTGAGAACATATAAAGGCAGATATTGCTTTCTTCTGTGGCTAGTCACTGCTCAGAATCATCACATTTTAGCTCTCTAGTGCCAAAACACAGGAAAAATGTCCCTGTACATATCCGACTAAACACACCCAAAAGGGCAGTTCGGTTCTGAAATGTCAGGCAAACCTCCTCTACACAGGAATACCAGCAAACTCCAGACTACGTTTTGGCCTTGTTTGGGCCTCATCAGTGAGGGGATGTTGCTTTCCCTAGACACAGAGAAAAAGAGGTCCAGATCTAAGTTACCTTCACCCAGTCAGTAGCTTAAAGAGGGACACTTGGGAGGTATGAACCCCTAATATCACATAAAGATGGACACTTGGGAGGTATGGACTCCTAATATCTGCTAAAGAGGGACACTTGGGAGGTATGGACCGCTAATATCTGCTAAAGAGGGACACTTGGGAGGAACGGACCCCTAATATCTCCTAAAGAGGGGCACTTTGGAGGTATGGACCCCTAATATCTCCTAAAGACGTATACCACTTGGGAGGTATGGACCCCTAATATCTCCCTAAGAGGGACACTTGGGAGGTATGGACCCCTAATATCTCCCTAAGAGGGACACTTGGGAGGTATGGACCCCTAATGTCTCCTAAAGAGGGACACTTGGGAGGTATGGACTCCTAATATCTCCTAAAGAGGAACACTTGGGAGGTATGCTAGCATCTAAGGAGTTAAACACAAAATAAAGTTGATAGTGACATAATATTTTCTCTTTGTAGCCAGACACAGGTGCACGACATTGATAATACTTATCAGTCTAAACAATGGAATATATTAGTACTACACACACAGGTGCATTCAGTGCAGCAATGGATTTCTGTGTATGGAGCTGAAAGTGTCTGTTTATATAAAAAGATCTATCACATAAGCATAAAGTGAGGATTAACAAATAGGTGCAGATCTCACTCCCCCCACCCCTCCTCTACCTACAACTCCATTGTCACTTCTTCCTATTACCCAGTCAGACCTGTTTATGTCACTTTCAAGTGCCAAATGCAAATGAACGAATGATTGGGTTCCTATTTTATGTAGCTTAGACTAAGGGAGATATAAAAGGAAGTCACATCAGGGAAAATCCCTGATTGGCTGATTAATTCTCAGTGCTGTGTATCTGGCACAAATATTTAACAATGCAATTGAAGACTGTTGTGTAGTCAACGGTGTGTGGTGCTATTTTATCAGTGTGTTTATCTTGCTAGAGGTGACAGTTCTTACCTGTGTATACAGTGAGCGGAGCAGCAGTCACTGAGTATACAACACACTATACCTACCTGGGATCAGGTAAGTGCATCTGTTTAATGTGCAAGGAGTGAGGCTGGGATAGTATGAAGAATTGGAGCAGTTCTTGGGCAAACTAATTGCACTATAGTAAAATTAATATTGTATTATTATATTGAAAAGAGGATTTTAATCCTTCGATTGCTAGAATAGGCTCCAAAACGTTAATTTCATTGAGAGTTTTCCTTGGATGTGTACAAAGAATTTGAGAAGTTCTGGGGCACACAAGCTGCATTATGGGGGACAGATAAAAGTTTCAATAGATTTATCCCTTTGAGTGCCAGAGGGATACACAACGCATTGCTTTGCAATGCGTTGCGTACCCCTCTGACACCCAAAGGGTTAAATGGGGTTTTTACTCCTTAAGTACTACAAAGTGTCCACGCATTTCACAGCAATGCACAGAAGGGATTTAAAGTCCCACTTAAATCAATGGGATATGAGGAATTTTAAGTTGTCCCTTATGGCGGATGCATTGCTTTTGCTCCAGAATTGCTCCAATTATTCATGATATTACAGCCTCAGGGTTTTGTGCCTGTGATGTGTGTATAGGTAATGATATAGAATGCAATGTTATGGGCTGAACTGAGTCGCAGGTGTTCAGTTTATCACAAACAGTTTATACTGAATTCTATGGGAACATTTGCATGAAATTAATTAATTTTAGTTGAATTCATCCCAGTGTCTGTAATATCAATTATTAAATCAAACCCTTGTACCAAGTTACAAAAAAAAGGCATACGTATAGGCTTTCTAAAAAAACTATTATTTATATGCATAGGATTAATTATATGGTTACAACTAATAACAAAGTTTAGTCTCTTAGATACCTAGTGCATTGATTCTCTTAATTTGAAGATATTAACCCTTTGAATGGTAGAGGGATATTCAACGCATTGCGTTGAACACGTTGGATACCCCTCTGGCACTCAAAAGGTAAAGTATGCTTTTCACTTTGAAGAAGGTGTATGGGATGCAAACTTGTCCGTTGAGAGGAGAGCAGATATCAGAGCGGGGTGAAAGGACCTTTAGTTAGGACAATGGAAATGTTCGACTCACTGTTTAAAGATCCAGGGAAGGCACTGTAACTGAATGAAACACACAGGGACATGTGAAATAAGTTAAAGATTCATATTACTTGAAAAAATCTGGATTTTAGGAAGTTTCTCTTTTTTTCCATTAGAAGAAAGAATTGGCCAGTGTTTCACTGCACCTGTTGAGTACCACAGGGGAAGTAAGAGGCATCCCATGCTGTTTCCTAATCTTCTCTACAGTGATCAGTGGTTTATTGTTGCACTGATGTCTTGCGTGTAGTTTAGTTTTAGCTGGATAAACTTGAAGAATAATGCCTAGTAAATGGTTTATTCAATATGTTGGATACCTCTCTAGCATTCAAAGGGTTAAAATCCCCATTTAAGTTAATGGGAATATATATACCGTAGTCTTCTACGGTATAGCTGTTTGCTCCAGAATCGCTCCCCTTTTCTTAGCACATAAGTTAAAAAGTTACCCTGGTTTTGTAAGACACCATAATCTTCCATTGGAATAAAAGTTCAGCTTTCATATGATTTGACAAATCCTTTGCTGGCACTGAAATGGTCAATGCTTCCAATGTGGAGGGAGGCGGGGTTTGCGACACATTATGCACTCCCACTGGGTCTGGCACTCAAAGGGATATTAAGAGAGGAACTGCAAAATACAGGGGATAAACTCTTTCTCATATGTTTTGGGGAAGTGACTTACTTCGGACTGAACTTTATTACCCTTGTCACTGTGCCGCTTTGGTTTAATGTGCGTGTGTGCAGGGGAGTGGAAAAATAAATCATAAAAACACATCATTGCATTGTTACAAAGTTATGATTACCTATTTTCAATTATTTTTATATTTTTTTCAAAAAAGTGTAACTGGATCAAAAAGTTGTTGTTTTTAAAAGTCTTTTAAAGGGAAACTGTTGTCACTTTTTTGGGGGTGGGCTTGTGTGCTTATGCCTTCAAATCTTTTTTTTTTTTTTTTATGTTTATTTTATTATTTCATTTTTAAGGTTTAACTGTCAACATGTAACTAATGGATGATTTTGAGAAGAGCGTCCAAAGTCACCCATATTTATGTTAGTAATTTTTTAATTTCAAATAATAGTTACTGACATATTTAGCTATACTTATGTGTCAGTGTTATGCAGTTGGTTTAGTACTTCCTGGTAGGAAGTGACAGTTGGTAATGCAGAGCTATGTGAATGTTTGAGTCCTCCAGTCTTGCCTGGAGGACTTGCACTAACTAACAGATATATAAAGCTTAATATATTTTACATTATTGTTTGAAATAAAAAAATGCTTAACAAAAATATAGTTTGCTTTAGAAACCTCTTTCAAAATCATCTACTTGTTACAAATGACAGTTCTACTTTAACTATGTACCAAAACATAAAAAGTTTTATTTCCCCATTCTAACCCTGTCTACCTAAAAAACAAGAGTTCTCTACGGAGTGGTTTACAGTTTATGAAAACGTTCAACTCATGCAACTCTAATATGCAATTTGGAATTTTCTGAGCACCACTAGTATTTTATAGGCAATTTCTCAAGGACTTAATGAAGTGTAAGATAAATAAATATATATTCTTAAGTCTTACAGTCAGAAGGACAACAAAAAGCATATTGTGTATAATATTTTCCATAAGCACACATAAACTCAGCTTGAACATTTTTGCCAGAGTCTTCATTGAAAAAGTGGGGCACCCAGAGCTGGTATCCAAGACGCACCAAAGTGCCAGAACAGACTTGTTGAGAACCACTGACTTAGGTGTTGACACTTTGAGTGTCAGGGAGGTATCCAACACATTGCACACAAAGGGTTAATCTCTTTCTCCAAAGTGGTCCTTTGAGGCTGAATTGAATCAATTCTGGAGCAATGTTACTATATATTGTACATATGCTTCAGAAGAAGCTGTTACAGCAGCTTGAGGGTGATGTTCTAAGAAGAATTGTTGAGCGATGCACTAAGGAGTGATAAAGAGGGGTGACTTCTCCAGTGATATCACTTCTCCAGTTCCTGTGTTATTCTATAGAGCCTATGCACTAAGATCTCCAAAGTTGGAGAATTCTTAGTGCATGGGCTCCATAGAATCACATAGGAACTGGAGAAGTGATATCACTGGAGAAGTCATCTCTGCTTTATCACCTCTTTCTCACACCTTACCTCATGTGACTTCTTAGGTGGGAGATATCTTAGTGCATTGGCTCCATAGAGTAACATAGGAAATACAGAAGTGATGTCACTGAGATGTTATCTCTGTTTTATCACCTCTTTATAATAGGCTGACCAGACCTCACCTTTAATCGGGGAAGCATAGGAGAAATGCATACTGCAGGACTGCATTGATTTCAGTGAAGTACTGAAATATGCCTATTTCCTGTGTGTCCCCGGTTAAAGGTGAGATCTGGTCAGCCTACTTTATAACGCTTTAATGCATAACCCCCTATGACTTCTTTAGTTGGAGATACCTCAGTCCATTGGCTCCACAGAATAACATAGGAACTGGAGAAGTTATCTCTACTTTATCACCGATTTATCACTCTTTAGTGCATAACCCCCATAGAGAAGTTATTGGGCACTGTTGCCGAAAATTCTGGAGAAAATCAACTAAACTATTGGGGAAAGTAAAAATCCCCAAAATTCCCATTGGTTTAAAAAGGGCTTGAAACCACTGAATGCTAGTGAAGCCTCTACAGTCCATTGCTTTGTAATGGATTGGAGACCTGTCTACCATTCACCTGGTTAAACTTCAGTCTGAGTCAATGGCCATTTACAGTTGTCACCTATAATGCAGTTAGATTGTTTCAGAGTTGCTCCAGTTCTACATAGTAAATTGGTTTAAAGGGATAGTAATACTTCGTTTTAACTTTATTTTATTTTGTAGGCATTAAAAAACATGAAGAATGATATAAGTCTTATCTCTCAAACCTTTATGGTTTGAGAGATATTCACAAGCAAAGTTTCCCCTCCCGCCCCTTTTACCTAGTGTAAGCCATCTCTTCTCAGATGTGGAATCCAGTCCATAGACCAGACCGATAACAGAAGGGGACAATCTTCTTCCTATGAGAACAATGAAAGCCCTGCCCCCCCCTTGACAAGCTTTTCAGCTTTTTCGCTTATCTTAATTGAAGATTGTCCCTCTCTGCAGTCTACCTGGCCACCTCCCTTCTGATCTGGCTGAACAGTGTTACATCAGTAAAAGGGACAGGAAGGGGATACTTTGTCATTGAATTATTCTTGAACTACAACTCTGACAGAATTGAAATAACACTCTCCAAAGTCCAAATACTATGATGATTAATTAGAGCTGCTTTTATTATGAAACATTACTATCCCTTTAAGGGACCCTATAGGGAAGCTGGAATATAATACAGAACAGATTAGGGCATTCTTCTATTTACAGTGAGGCAGTAAGATAATATCCGAAGAGCTTTGCTTGGAAACGCAGGAGAGAAAATAATGCTGATCCCAATGAAATAAGCCAGTACAATACCTTTAGTCTTATATAGGGTGTGACACTAGTTTTTAGGCAGCTACACACACAATTTTTCAGGAACTGTGGGGAGATCTATAAAGTGTTCTTGTGAATGGATCCCTAAAATATCCTTATTCCTTCTAATGAGTGTTGGCATTTATAAAGCATACTAGTTACATATATAAATGTGGTGACCGTAAAAAATAATAAAAGTCAGACATGGTCTTGAATATTTGCGACAATTCTGTCACAAAATTTTCACATTTAACAACATTTATTTATAAATATACTGCGCCACTTTTTACAAACTTCCTTACTCCATTTTTTTTAAAGGGATAGTAATACTTCAAAATTACTATCCCTTGTATTGAAGCTCTTTAAAAACTGAATTAAATGCTACCAGCGGCATCTCTCAAACCTTTATGGTTTGAGAGATAGCCGCTTTTAAACTTCGCTCTCCCCTGACGTCATCGTTTTTGCTGCAGCAGGGAAATCCGGTCCCGGGACCGGTGGAGGCTCTTCAGCACAGCCGAGATATCGCTATGGAAGACAAGATCCTTCACTAAAATGGTCTTCTACTTGTGCTTGGTTACCAAGCACACGTAGAAGACCGTTTTAGTGAAGGATTGTTTCATCTATAACGAGAACTGGCTCTGCTGAAGAGCCTCTGCTTGATTCAATGAACGGATTACCCTGCTGCAGCAAGAACGCTGACGTCAGCGGAGAGACAGGGGAGAGCGAAGTTTAAAAGCGGCTATCTCGCAAACCATAAAGGTTTGAGAGATGCCGCTGGTGGCATTTAATTCAGTTTTTTAAGGGCTTCAATATAAGGGATAGTAATTTTGAAGTATTACTATCCCTTTAAATGTACTACACGGCATTATGTCCTCCTAAACTGTCGTTAATGCTTTTATAACTTACAGCCATTTTAACGCTTTTCCATTAACTCCACTTTTATAAATCACCACCAGTGAGTCCGTGCACCACAGAAAGTATTATCATCACAAAATCTATACTTTTATGCCAAACTGACAATTGTGTTATTTTGAAAATTATCCTAAAATAAGAAACGTCCATGAATCAGGGGCATTTAATGCACGGATGTTCACCCACCAGTCCTATTTTTATAGAAAAGAAGCAATCGATCAGATGGCCAGTGAGGAGTGAGACAGATCTGGATGCACAACATATACATGTGGATGCATTTTCCCACAAATAGGAAGAGAAGAAGAAGAAGGGTTTAACTAAACTTGTGGATCCTAAACGTTAAACTGTATTTGTGGGGTGGGTTCTATTCACAATTCCCACTGGGGGCCTTGGGGTTTTTTAAAACGGCTCTGCCATAAACAAAAGCTCTATTAACCCCTTAAGAACCAGAGGGGTGTGCAACGTATTGCAAAACCATACATTGCACAGTCCTCTGGTTCTTAAAGGGATAGTTACAATGAATGCAATTAATATATATTAAAAGTTATTTTGTAAAGATTATTCTCCTGAGTGCAAGAAGGGTACTCCCACTGCTGAGAGGTGTTAAATTCAAAAGTTATTGCAGTTCAAACTTTAATTTTTTTAGGTGCAATATCTCAATGGCCTGAAAGTTTACAGTGGTGCTGTGTACCACCCTATGGAAGTTTATGGTCAATTGGCCAGAACTTATCATAGGATGGTGTAGCAACAGTGCCACTGTACAATTTCAGGCTGCTGTGATACTGCACCTAAAAAGTTCACGTTTGAGCTGCAATAACTTTTGAATAAAACGCCTCTCAGCAGAGGGAGTACCCTTGTTTTACTCAGGAAGATAAACCCAACAATATGTATTTTTTTACTTTGTAAGTGTTAATATCCCTTTAAGGGGTTAAGCTGAATGATAGAGCTGGAAATACTAAACTGAAGCAAATTAATAAAAGTACTTTTTTTTTAAAGAACCACATAATATACCCAAACGTTATATATTTTATTAAAAACATATCAAGTATGAAATATAAAATACAAAGAATGACAACACTGCTGATTAACTACCAATGAACACATGAAGTAACTAACACTGTGAAATTATATCTGTACATATGACTAAGTGAATGCTCGACCACCGACACCTAGACGGGAGCCAAAATTGCACTGGCAGTGATGGATAACCAATATAGTAGCGATCAACAGCTCTTACTTCTGTAATGATAGGACCTAAGACTCAAACAATCTCATTAACCCATCAGGTGCTTAATCGTATAGATGAATATATACATGTCCAGATCGGCAAATCAAGCAGTTATGAACCAAGCGATATAGGTGTGCTCTTCAAACTGAACATACAAAACTTGAAAATCTCTGGCACAATTCAACTGCGATGTGTAATAAAAACAATAAATCTTTATTCTTTCAAAGTATAAAACGGTAAATACCTTGACAACATCCAGAAAAGTTCATTACAATGGAAGAGAGACTTTGAGAGGTGTACATATCAAACCGGCAGGTGTACTGAATCAGTTGCTCACCGATTCAATACACCTGCCGGTTTAATATGTACACCTCTCAAAGTCTCTCTTCCATTGTAATGAACTTTTCTGGATGTTGTCAAGGTATTTACCGTTTTATACTTTGAAAGAATAAAGATTTATTGTTTTTATTACACATCGCAGTTGAATTGTGCCAGCGATTTTCAAGTGATGGCTAACCACCCAGACAAAACTCACTCAATATAAAAATCACAGTATGTGTTCCCCTAATTCAAATATAAAATAAACATACAGAAAAAAAACGGATGAATCCTATAAAACAACGAGAGGTTAATGAGTTCACACTCTATACATTGTTGGGCCTGATGTGGCACAAAAAATAAAAATGCAAAGTAACAAAAAAATCCCCCCCCCAAAAAAATAGAAAATAAACAATAAGAATATAAATATTTAGTGCAACATTCTGGCCACAAACGGATGGGGTAGAGCAGGGCTTATAATTTTAAGTCCTTTGCTACTAGCCAGACCTGAAAAGTTGCTCGCCACTGCAAGCCATACCATACCCACCAGGGCTGAATTTCTACTCGCCAGGGCTAAATTTTCACTCGCCATTGGCTAGTGTCGAGTGGAAATTTTGAGCCCTGGGGTAGACAACCCCTCAATATCGCACAGGGGTTCTTTCAGCAGAATAATTAGACCTTTCATTCTTTTTAAATATTAGTGGCGCTTTGAATATTATTTAGATATATTTACTAGTTTGTCTTCGATAGTAGGGAGATTATTCATTAGCAGCCATTTATAGTTTTAGAGTATTAGTCTAGAGCATTGGTTCTGAACTCCTGTCCTCAGGACCCACAAACAGGCCAGGATTTGATGATTTTCTTGTTAGAGCACAGGTGTGTTAATCAATGTGAATGAGCCTCTGATCACATGATTTCCTTGTTAGAGCACAGGTGAGTTAATCAGTGTGAATGAGCCTCTGATCACATGATTTCCTTGTTAGAGCACAGGTGAGTTAATCAATGTGAATGAGCCTCTGATCACCACACCTGTGTTCTAGCAGAGAAATCCCTAAGTCCTGGCCTGTTAGTGGGTCCTGAGGACAGGAGCTGAGAACCACTGGTCTAGAGGACATTTGTTCCTTTTTACTTTTTTTTTTTTTTTTACAAGTGATAATTCAGCTGATTCAGAACCTACCCTACTATTAAAAAGAGCTCTTTGTAGGGGAGTTAGGTTTGTTCTGGATGGGAGGGGCAGGAGGTTTTGGGGTAGGGGTATGGGAGCTGGGACGGGTGCAGGGTGGGTTGGGAGCTGTTGTGGGTGAGATTTTGGGGGAAAATAAGAAAACCATGCAACTCAGGTCACTATCGAGTAAAACTCATTGTGCGATATGTATATCTGTATCTGCTGTTTGTTCTGCTATAAGTATTATATCAATTTGTTTCTGTAATGCTGCCTGATTACAATAAAAGACAATTAAAAAAAAAGAGCCCTTTGTAGCACAATATAAGAATGCTTAACCCATGAAAATCAACAAGAATGCAACAGTTACAGGTGTATATATATATATATATATATATATATGTTTTTGCCAAACGGCAATTATACTCATCGGAAAAGTACCTTGCATATAAAAATGATCTTAGATAGATTGAACCTGTCTGCGGTCCCAGATTTCTAGGCACAGTCCCAGGTTTTAGTTCCCTGTACCTTGTTCCTGGTTTTGTTCTTGGTTGTAAAATTGAATTTTAACCCCATATTCTTTTTTACACTGTAGATTGTACGCTTCCTAGCATGTTAACCATTTTGCAGGAAGTATAACTAAGTGCATAATATATGAAGTCATCTTGCCTAAACTGAATATATATTTTTTTCATCTCCCCCTATTTTTTGACCCTTTGAGTGCCAGAGGGGTCCGCATTGCAAAGCAATGTGTTGCCTACCCCTCTGGCATTCAAAGGGTTAACACATTTATGTCCCAGAGAGTGAGGTCAGTGAATTTCTGAATCCAGGGAGTTTTTAAATCATTGACAGAGGAAGTAGGGATATTTATACAATGTTGCAAGTACCCCTGTACTAATTATTCCTGTGCTGTATATGTCTTTTCTACATTGTTTCACTGTCTTTTTAAAGGGATAGTAATACTTAAAATGTAAAAAAAAAATATGTTGTAGGGTTTATCCCCCTGAGTAAAACAAGAGTACTCCCGCTGCTGAGAGGTCTTTCATTCAAAAGTTATTAATTTTCAAAGTTGAATTTTTTAGGTGCAATATCACAGTGGCCTGAAATTGTACAGTGGTGCTGTTGCTACACCATCCTATGGAGATTTATGGTCAACTGACCAGAGTTGTCCATAGGATCGTGTAGCAACAGCGCCACTGTACAATTTCAGGCCACTGTGATATTGCACCTAAAAAAATTCAACTTTGAAAATTAATAACTTTTGAATAAAACACCTCTCAGCAGTGGGAGTACTCTTGTTTTACTCAGGGGGATAACCCCTACAACATATTTTTTTTTACATTTTAAGTATTACTATCCCTTTAACATTGTGTTTTTTTTTCCATTGTTGTAACTTGTCTGCTTTCACAGTCCCACACAGGATGCTTTCTGGAAAAAAAAAATCAGATAGCTTCCTGTCAGGAACAAAACTATAAAAAATAGGTGAAGGAAAAAAAATAGGCAGTTTGGTTTTACATAATCTGCACATGCAGAATATACAATGTAAAAATAAAGGGTTATTAATCCTTTAACCACCACATAGCTGCATGTTGGTAAAGCAATGTGTTGCACACCCTCTCTGGCCCTTAACACATTAATATTACCTGTTGATTTGGTTCTAAGGATTATTGGGTCACATCTGTTCTGTTGAAGTTCTATGTCTGTTGAACAGAGTTTTCTGCTGGCATTGCTTTATACAGCACTGTGGATGGACCACTGGTACCACTCCGTTCTATGACTACCCGGGGGAAAATACCTCTAGAAATGTTTGTAAAGGTGCCAAGTATGATACATTCAAACAGAGTGGGAGTGGTGTTAATAATGGACCAGCAAATTAACAGGAATGCAAATGTGTATAGATAGAAAAATGTAGGACTATTCATTTGGGTTGCAGAAGCAAGCCTGTTTCATATACACTATAGGGTCATATCTGGGAACTCTCCCAATCTTCCCTGGAGACTCTAAGGTTTTCTGAGTTAATTACTGGGTCTTTGGGGACAGGGGGTGACCCTCTGGTTGATTGAATTCCCCAGTAATCCCACCCATTCCTCCCCACATGTTCTGCACTCCCTCTCCAGTCCACCTTTATTCAGGATAAACCTTGCCCTTTCTCAGTCCAATCCCACCCACTTCCATTAAGCCCCACACACACATTACGATGAGAATTGATCATTTGGACACTCCTACATCCATCTCCAGTTGTTACCCCAGGAGCTGTGGCCATCAAGGTTCCCTGGTATATGTATGGGACACTACTGGGGGAGTGTTTGATAGAAAATAAATTGGGAGAACTTGTAGATGACAGACTTCACAACACTGAAGCCGATGAACTAAGATGACTTAGGGGATTATGCACTAAGATGTGATAAAAAGGTGATAAAGTGGAGATAACATCTTCAATGATATCAGTTCTCCTGTTCCTATGTTATTCTATGGAGCCTGTCCACTAAGATCTCTCCCACTCTGGAGATCTTAGTGCATAGGTTCCATAGAATAACATAGGAACAGGAGAAGTCATCTCTACTTTATCAGCACTTAATCACACATTAGTGCATCTCCAACCAGGAGCACTTCTAGAGCCAACCATATGAACCACAGGGGGCAAGCAAATATTTCCCAAAGTCCCATTGATTTAAAAGGGGATTTTAATCCCTTGAATGTGAAGCAAATCATTAGAGACCTCTGTAGCATTCAAAGGGTTAAAAGTACCATTTACATCAACGTGAATTTTTAGTTTTCCTCTATGGTACAGTTGGTTTGCCACAGAATTGTTCCCTTTCCTCTAAATACATCAGCCTCAGTGTGCAGTGCCACTCAGCACACACACACGTACACACAAAAAACACACACACTCTGATGAACACCCCAGCCTTGTTCCTCTTTCTACACTGTTACTTTACTTCATCTGGGGAACTCATTTTACTTCTCAGTCAGTCCTGGAGTACCAGGGAACACAGTCTGAGAACCACTGCTCAGGATCAACAATGGAAATCTGACAAAGGTTGATCTTGATGGGATCATAATCTATGTAAAACTACTGGGTTTTCACACCCAGCTTGAAACATTGATCACACTGCATTGTGTTCCCCAGATCATATGGGAAGGTAAGACCCAGTGGGTCTAAACTGTGTTATATGTGAGTTAGTATTGTCTTTGAATGTGGGGTGCCCTTTCAACCAATGCTGTACATTTATAAATGGCTTTGTTTAAAGTCTAATAGAATAAAAAAAGGTAATGATAGTTTCTTGCTTAGAAGCCTTTATGTATAGCTATATAATTATATTTTATAGCAGTAGATATGAATGCAGTATTTACAGGATTACAACACAAGGAAGTTGCCACTATAAAAAACAATAACAATCGTAAATCTAATTTGAGACAGTGAGATACATATATGTCATCCAATACAGTGACAGAAGAGAGATAAAGGATTTTCCTAACTTTTAACATACTCAGAGCTGATCTGCTCCACCTATGCCCCCAGCTGTTGTTGGACTACATGTGACATCATACTCCTTAAGGTCCATATGCAGGCCAGGATGTAAAGATATTCCTTCCTGATTACAGATGGGTTAACCAAAATAAATCAGCCTCTGATTAACTCAGCTGTGCTTAAAGGGATAGTAATGGTTAATTTTAAGTTGATTTAATATTGTAGACATTAGAAAAAGATTAACATAAATGTAACTCTTATCTCTCAAACCTTTATGGTTTGAGAGATATAACTTGCTAAAGTTACCTTTTCCTGGCTGTTTTATTCAAGTCTGCCATCTAGCTGACAGCTGCAGATTCCAGTCATTTGACCAGACAAAGGCTCTTCAGCAGAGCTGAAATCACGCTATTTAGAAATAAATACTTCATTGGAACGGTCTACAAAGTGTGCTTGCAAGCCAGGTACACTTTGTAGACCGTTCCAAATTAAGTATTTATCTTTAGGTATCGTTATATTGGCGCTGCTGAAGAGTCACTTCTGGTCAAGTGACCAGAATCTGCTTCTGTCAGCTTTACAGCTCGTCAAGCAGAAAGGAGAGGGAGCAGAGAACTTTATTTTCCTATATCTCTCAAACCATAAAGGTCTGAGAGATACGAATAAGCAAAATTGCTCTCTATTAATTGTATCTACCATATAGTTAATATTTTTTTCTGACATTACTATCCCTTTAAATAGTCAACTTTCTAAATCATCAGCTCAGTGGGAGCATCCATTTCATAGGATTTGCTGGATTATTCCTCCCCATAAATCTAATCCACCCCTTTTGTGGAATTGGTGGCAATCTGAAAAGGAGATGTGAATAGGAGTGAGGACATTTTCAGCACAGGTGAATAAGCAATTATGCAAATTAAGACACGTAGGTCTGAGAGCTCAGCTCTGCTGGGGCTAAAGAGTCCCTAACTACTATACCAAAACCTCTAAAACCATAACACTGACTGAAAAACAAAAACCCAAGGTTTAAGCTGTGTTGTGATGCATCCACTTTAACCTCTCTATAGGGGTAATCAAGGATATACCAAAATCTGGCTTGTATACAGCCCTTGAGGACAAGATTGATACCCCTGCACTTGAGAACAGCTTCCTTTTGTTTCCCCAGCCTGATAATAAGCACGGTATGCAATATCTGTAATCCTGAGTTATTTGAAGGTGTGGAAATAGGCCTGTTTACAAAGGAGGCTGTTAGTGATGCAGCTCCAGGCACAATGAAAAGGCCCATTCTCATTAGTAGTGAGTAAGTCACTGTGGGCCATTACTCATCTCTCAAGTAGAATAACTGGAACTTGCTTGTCCTAATCCTTCAGAGATCCACTAACATCTGGATTTGAGAGTGTCTAAATAACATGATTACATCATTAAAATGGGTGGGGCTTTATTGGGGTGGGTGGGATTAGGAGGAGGGGAGGTGGGGTTTGACTTAAAATGACCAGAGAGTGCTAAGAACAGGGTGGAGACTGACCAGGACTGGCAGTAGATGGAACTCACTGAGTACTAAGAATCAGCCTCTGTCCCGGGAGACCCTGTAATTATGTATAAAAAAACAGAGTCTTTGGGTCAGATCTGGAGAGCTCCCAGGTATGACAAGGAGAGCCACAGCTTTGTGGCTTAATATTGATTGAAACTCTGAATAAAAAAAATATTTAAACATGCCCTGTGAGAGCTTTATTTTACTATCATCCACACTCTATGTACAGAACATTGTACATCCTTCTAGTAGAATAGCTTCAGCTGCAGGCATTTTAGGCCCTTAATCTGTCCCTGTGTGGAAAACTCTATATATATATCTGTAAATGCTTTTTCTATGTGACAAAATACACAAAGGGACTCCCTCAAAGAGTAATCTTTTTTTATTTTCCACGATGTTAGTTCCAAGTTGGTAAGTGTTCCTACTCACATCAAAAATTAGCCATTAGTGCCTGTGGAGGATATTTGATTAATCAATAGCACCTGTGGAGGAAATTTGATTGGTCAGTAGCACCTGTGGAGGATATTTGATTGGTCACTAGAACCTGTGGAGGATATTAGAAATATCCATACATAGATAACAGTTGGGCGCTCTTTTCTCATTGATAGCAGATCATATATCATAAACCAATGAGGAAGTATAATCCTTCATAGTGTGTATATATATATATATATATATATATATATATATATATATAAAAAAAACAGTAATAAGAGGAGAGCGCTAGTGAAATAGTTAAAAACAATTTAATACATGAAGCCTAGGATACAAAATATCTAAATAACATTCAACTTCATAAAATAAACAATCCTAGTGAAACTAGGATAAATTAGTGAATTCACTAATAACAATAAAAGTAACAATAAAGGAGTATCTACAGATACGAAACGCGTCGGACCTTGTTGACCCCATTGTGCTTCTATATAGTTCTTATTTCATTACATCTTTTATACAGTCTCATGAATACTTGGAATTTTATACTCCTATAGCCGGGAGGTGCTGTGGATTGTGGTTTACAGACCAGCCTGATTGTGCTCACCTGGCAGTATCAGCTGCTGTCCACTACTTCTGAGACAGACTTCTGCTGGGATTCAGACATTTGGACTTACAGCCAGGGAGCACTGACATATGTGCTTGAAAAACGTACACCTCTGCCCGCTGCTGAACAAGTAAGATCCTTATATTTTGGAAATGGATCCCTAATGATACAGCCGTAAAGACGGGAGAGATTCAGTATATCAAGTGTGAATATCATCTATTAAGCACCTGCCCGCCGGATATTAGCTTATTTACGGTACCGTTTTTTATACATGAGACCAAGTTTTGAACTCTGCACATCAAGGGGTTAATGTTTTTTTAATTTTTTGTTCCTTTATTGTTACTTTTATTGTTATTAGTGAATTCACTAATTTATCCTAGTTTCACTAGGATTGTTTATTTTATGAAGTTGAATGTTATTTAGATATTTTGTATCCTAGGCTTCATGTATTAAATTGTTTTTAACTATTTCACTAGTGCTCTCCTCTTATTACTGTTTTTTTTTTTGTAGTTATTTATTCTGTCCACCTCCAGAATGAGGATTGCAGCGACAGTGTTTTATTTATTTTTATTTTTTCATAAGGGTTTCAGTGTATCTGGATAGGCGCCATTACTTATACTTATTGTTTGTTTGATATATATATATATATATATATATATATATATATATATATATCCAATGAATGAGTATTGTAGTATATAATAATACCTTTTTTATTGGACTAACATTCAATGATTTCGAGAGACCTACTCCCTTTATCAAGTCTAAAGCTTTAGTTAGTTGATCCAATAAAAAGTTATTGTTGCAGCTTTAGACTTGATAAAGGGAACAGGTCTCTCGAAGGCTTGTCTCAATATTTTTGAATGTTAGTCCAATAAAAAAGTATTATTACATACTGCAATACTCATTCATTTGACCTCTACACCACTGGACTAAATATATATATTATACTTCACGTTAGATAACACCTGGGAAATCTCCTACTCCTGTCCGTGAAATAACTCTCTTAGGACGATGGAAACCCCTAAGAATCACATGTAGCTCATCTCAGTTTTTGAAATAAAATCTAATAAACAGTTAAAAACAGCATAGAAAACACTAATATGAAGCTTGTCTGAGACATTTCTAGGCCGGATGCCCCTTCCTCAAGAAGGTTTGCCTTATAATGTATAATTATAGCACTAGTAATTATAATAAGCCAAACCTTTCTTAGGAGATGCTTTATATTTCTGTTTTCTCTGTTGTTTTTAATTTTTTATTAAATTTTATTTTGAAAACTTAGTCCTGGGAGTTTCCATCTGATACAAGACTGGTGTTCGCTGGGCTTGAGGTGAGGGATTTCCGTTTCTTATACCAGTGAGCCCACAGGGGTATCATCTAATGTGAATATATGTACTCCAGATTTGGTTTATGGCAGGGCTGTCCAAATGCAGTCCTCAAGGGCCACCAACAGGCCAGGATTTAAGGATTTCTCTACTTAACCTCCTAACGACCAGTAGTCTGGGGAGTGGATTACCCTTAAGGACCGCTTTGATCTCATTCAGCAAGCTGGCACTCATGATTGATCACGTGTGCTGTCTCACCGAACAGGGCTCCAATAGTGACCACTCTGGTCTTGGAGTAGTCAGTTTAAGACCTTGCTAGTGCTTACAGAGATCCCGCAGTAGCGCTGTGAGCGAAATATACGTGACATGCTAGGACTGTGATCGGTGTTTTAGGGAAATTTACCAATGATGGTCCTAGCAAGTCACTGGTCACTGAGGGGTTAAGCACAGGTGAGTGAATCAAAATGAATGAGCCACTGATTAAGTCACTTGTGCTTAATCAGGGAAATAATTAAATCCTGTACTGCTGGTGGCCCTTGATGACTGAACTTGGACAGCCCTGGTTTATGGTATAAGATCTGCTATACAAAAAGCTCCCTCGTTATCTACTTCTTGCTGCTTTTCATTCCTATATGACCATTTTTTACTTTAGCAATAATGTTACTTTAGGATTTTCTATTGCCCACCTCTCTCTCTCTCTCTCTCTCTGTCACACACACACACAGACACACACACACACACATATATGTATGCATGCACACACACACATACACACACACACACACACACACACACACATATATGTATTCATACACACACACACACACTGTTGGATTTACATCTCAGGCGCCCCTAGGCAAGCACTTGAGGTGTACTTAGCTCCTCCTGTGGTCACACCCCCATTTCTCAATTGGTCTTACAGTCCGATCCACTGCTCCCTGGGACAGAAAATACCCTTACCCTATAACATGCAAGCACAAAAAAACCCTTTAACCATTTGGCTGCTAGAGAGATCTCCAATAAATGGCTTTGCAATGCGTAGAGGATCTCTCTAGCATCCAAGGGGTGAAAAAAATAATCATCAACCATGTATATAAACTGGTGTTGGGATACTGAGATTAAACTAGACTCCCGCACAATTCAAACTGTGTCTGTGGCCAGCTAGGGTGACCACATTTCCATTCTGCCATTTCAGGGACATGTGGAATGAGAGCAGTGAAATACTTGACCTTGGCTGTAGTGCAGCTATGTGGGAGAGGTCACTATATATCATTGGACATCCAGTGCATAAGTTGCTGTTTCTCCGGCGCACCATAGTGTTCTAAACACTAGAGGGAGAACTGCCCATTGAGTGCTGTGCCTGTAGTGGGCTACAAGTAAATACACATGATGACCATACACTTAGACTAGCCTTACACTACAACAAAATTGCACTGCGGCTCCTTTTTGATGTCAGGATCCAGGCTCAGTTCTCTAGACTGTAAGCTCTCACGAGCAGGGCCCTCTGATCCTCCTGTTCTACACATCTGATTATACTATTTAATACCTCTGTATGTCTATTCCCCAATTGTACAGCGCTGCGGAATTAGTTGGCGCTATATAAATAAAGAATAATAATAATAATAGTGTTTAGTGCTCTGTCTGGAAGCCATTTTCTTGTAGCCCAGCAGAGGCATCACTTCCTGTCACAGTAGGCAATGGTCAGTTCTCCTTCTAGTGTTTAGACCTCTGTGCACTAGAGTCTTCATTCTATGACTTTGTATTGAACCAGAAGGGGAGGGGGTGCCCACGATATAGGACACATATTTAAAGGAGCAGTAAACTTTTTTTATGAAAACACAAATTTTATAGAGCATTTCCTGCTGAATAAAATAAGGGTACTCCCATCACTGTCAGATGTTTTATTCAAAATGTATAGCAGTTTAAATAACCAGGAAGTGAATTTACTGTGTTTACTTCCTGATAGTTCTAACTGACAGGAAGTGACAGGCAGCTTCTATCACATTCTATGGTGAACTGTATATCACTGACTTTTCTGACTTTCCTCTCCATTAGAATCTAGCAGGAAATCTAATTAGAATTTGACCACTAGAGGGCACTGTTAATGTAAAAAGACATGGGTTTAAACTGTAATAACTCTGGAAATATAAATCTCTCAGCAGTGGGAGTAAGTTACCTTATTTTACTCAATAGGAAAATCCCTACAATGTGTATTTTTTCATAAAAAAAGTTTACTGCTCCTTTAAACTCTGGGATTGTCTTGGGCAATCTGGGACATTGATCACCCTATGGTCAGAAAAGCACCCATCAAAATTTGACACTCTAGGTAGTTGTCTGCTTTGCTTAATGGGAAAACCGGACACACACACAAAAGCGTGCATGTACACACACGCACACACCAGACACGGATTGTCTGTGCTACAGCATAATGTAGATTTTTTTCCATTTGTGATGCTGTCAGACCTTTGTGCAACCTGTTTGGAATCAGACCTTCTTGGAGCCTGTGTGGTTGGCCAGGTGCATAGAGTCTATTTACAAAGCAGCCACAGCTTGTGTAATGTGTTAAAGGAGCAGTTATGTTTATTTAATGGGACAAATCTACATAGGCAAAGACGTGCACATCAAGCTGGAATTTTGTATGCTGGGTAGCTGTGGGAGTTGTTGCTACTGCTATTTCCATAGAGATTCAGTATGTAACCAAACTGTTCAGCAGACAACAACTAAACACTGCAGTGAGCTGGTCATTAGGTGATGCTTTTGTAAAGGTTTGAACTGTAATATCCTTTGAATGAGGTATCTCCAAAATGTGAGGAGTACTCAGTACCCTTGTTTCACTTGGCAGGAAAAACTCCTAAATAGGGAAAAAATGTATGCAAAAAAAAACACAGAGGGGGGGCAAATAGTGTCTTATCACTATGATAATACAACTAGTAATACAATGTTAATTGCACTCAAATTTAACTTTGGTTAACAGGGAAATATATCATGTTAACTTAACCAGCTTGCAGAGAAAGATCCCTATCTCAAGGAAACTCCACAGATTAAAAAAACTTCTCCCAAAGAACAGTTTATTCTAGAATGCTTATCCCAAAATGTAGGGCAATTTATTAAAATACCTTGCTATAAAACTATACTTATTACAATTGGCAAGTCAACGCATTTCACGGCTCTGTGCCACTTCCTTAAGAATAATTGCATGTTCCACTCCTTCTGGATGATTAGAAAGGAGCTGCCTCTACTATTAGAGATGCTGAAATCACAGTGTTTTTTTGGGAAAGTTTAACCTTTTGAGTGCCGGAGAGGTAGCCAACGCATTGCAACTCAAAGGGTTAAACACCCCATCTGTGTTTGTTTCTGTGGGACATGTAAGTATCACTTCCAGACACTGGCTTTGTGAGTAAGATTCCTCTTGCTGCTGTTGGTGAAGGTGACAGAGTTTTACCATCTAATATTACACTAGGAGCACCTCCTTGTTCTTTATTAACATGAGAAAAAGTATTTATCCTTTAACCCCTTAAAGACCACCCACACTGCTGCACGGCAGGCACTTATGGACCACGGGGGATTTTTTATATATTTATTTTTCACTATCGGATTCAGGGCTCCCCGAATGGCTGGCAGCCCTGAATTCCATGTCAGGGCAGGACTGACCCTTTAGGGAAGTTTTCCCATGACATTCCTGGCACGTCATGGGTCCTTAAGGGGTAAATAGCTGTACTGATACCAAAAACATTTGAATGTTTAATGCCTTTTAAACACAATTTGATATAAAAAATTCTCTAACCTTTGCAATGCGTTGCGTACCCCTCTGGCACTCAAAGGGTTAAGCACGGTGTTGCACACCCCTATGGCACTCAAAAGGTTACATAAATGTAACTTTCAAACATGTTTGTCCTTTTCTTACATTTTTCTGTCATGTGTCCATACCTCCCAAGTGTTCCTCTTTAGGAGATATTAGGGGTGCATACCTCCCAAGTATCCCTCTTTAGGAGGGACCGTCCCTCTTTGAGACCCAAATCCCTCTGTCCTTCTTTCTTACCCTGATGACCCTGTGTTTAGGAGATCAGACTGTGTGCTGTGTATATAAGTGCATCACCCTGGTGTCCCTGTGTTTAGGAGATCAGACTGTGTGGTGTGTATATAAGTGTATCACCCTGGTGTCCCTGTGTTTAGGAGATCAGACTGTGTGGTGTGTATATAAGTGTATCACCCTGGTGTCTCTGTGTTTAGGAGATCATACTGTGTGGTGTGTTTATAAGTGTATCACCTTGGTGACCCTGTGTTTAGGAGATCAGACTGTGTGGTGTGTGTGTGTGTGTATATGTGTATCACCCTGGTGTCCCTGTGTTTAGGAGATCATACTGTGTGGTGTGTTTATAAGTGTATCACTCTGGTGTCCCTGTGTTTAGGAGATCAGACTGTGTGGTGTGTATAGAGGTGTATCACCCTGGTGTCCCTGTGTTTAGGAGATCAGACTGTGTGGTGTGTATATAAGTGTATCACCCTGGTGTCCCTGTGTTTAGGAGATCAGACTGTGTGGTGTGTATATAAGTGTATCACCCTGGTGTCCCTGTGTTTAGGAGATCAGACCGTGTGGTGTGTATATAAGTGTATCACTCTGGTGTCCCTGTGTTTAGGAGATCAGACTGTGTGGTGTGTATAGAAGTGTATCACCCTGGTGTCCCTGTGTTTAGGAGATCAGACTGTGCGGTGTGTATAGAAGTGTATCACCCTGGCGTCCCTGTGTTTAGGAGATCAGACTGTGTGGTGTCTATATAAGTGTATCACCCTGGCGTCCCGGTGTTTAGGAGATCAGACTGTGTGGTGTGTATATAAGTGTATCACCCTGTTGTCCCTGTGTTTAGGAGATCAGACTGTGTGCTGTGTATATAAGTGCATCACCCTGGTGTCCCTGTGTTTAGGAGATCAGACTGTGTGGTGTGTATAGAAGTGTATCACACTGGTGTCCCTGTGTGTAGGAGATCAGACTGTATGGTGTATATAAGTGTATCACCCTGGTGTCCTTGTGTTTAGGAGATCAGACTGTGTGGTGCGTATATAAGTGTATCACCCTGGTGTCCCTGTGTTTAGGAGATCAGACTGTGTGGTGTGTATATAAGTGCATCACACAGGTGTCCCTGTGTTTAGGAGATCAGACTGTGTGTATGGTTGCCACCCAGCCGGTATTTTACCGGCAGGCCGGTAAAAAATTGGCTTCTGTCCAATGTTAAGTCTATGGAGAGAATGCCATGGCCGGTATTTTTTTTACAAAAAGGTGGCAACTCTAACTGTGTGGTGCGTATATAAGTGTATCACCCTGGTGTCCCTGTGTTTAGGAGATCAGACTGTGTGATGCGTATATAAGTGTATCACCCTGGTGTCCCTGTGTTAAGGAGATCAGACTGTGTGGTGCGTATATAAGTGTATCACCCTGGTGTCCCTGTGTTTAGGAGATCAGACTGTGTGGTGTGTATAGAAGTGTATCACCCTGGTGTCCCTGTGTTTAGGAGATCAGACTGTGTGATGTGTATAGAAGTGTATCACCCTGGTGTCCCTGTGTTTAGGAAATCAGACTGTGTGGTGTGTATATAAGTTTATCACCCCGGTGTCCCTGTGTTTAGGAGATCAGACTGTGTGGTGTGTGTATACGTGTATCCCCCTGGTGTCCCTGTGTTTAGGAGATCAGACTGTGTGGTGTGTATATAAGTGTATCACCCTGGTGTCCCTGCGTTTAGGAGATCAGACTGTGTGGTGTGTATATAAGTGTATCACCCTGGTGTCCCTGTGTTTAGGAGATCAGACTGTGTGGTGTGTGTATACGTGTATCCCCCTGGTGTCCCTGTGTTTAGGAGATCAGACTGTGTGGTGTGTGTATACGTGTATCCCCCTGGTGTCCCTGTGTTTAGGAGATCAGACTGTGTGGTGTGTATATAAGTGTATCACCCTGGTGTCCCTGTGTTTAGGAGATCAGACTGTGTGATGTGTATATAAGTGTATCACATTGCTCCACAGCAATACAACTCACATTAATGTTTGTATAAACTTCAGTATATGTGTTTATAAATTAGTCTGTACAAATAAAATACTTTGGTCCTGTTCTACATAATTTATTAAGTTACACAAAGAGACGTGAATAGGTCAAGAAATAACCAATAAGTTCTTGATCATGCTCCGCCCACCAGCCACACCCCCCAGCAACGCCACCTAAAGAAAAAGTGTCCCTGTTTGTCCATTTGAAATGTTGAGAGGTGTTATGTGTCTATTTCATTTTTTATAAGAAAACTCATGTCATATAATATGAGGCATCTTCAAGAGTTGAATAGGACAGTTACAGTATGCTTTTTGCTAAACTGAATTAGTTTACTTTACTGGTTAGTATTAGGCTTCACTTTAATAATTATATATATAATCCAAAAAGCACTTGTGTTTCCTAGGCCAATACAATATTTAACTATTAAAGGGATAGTAATACTTCATTTTATCTTTATTTTATTGGTAGGCATTAAAAAACATGAAGATAGATATGTCTTATCTCTCAAACCTTTATGGTTTGAGAGATATTCACAAGCAAAGTATCCCCCTCCCGCCCCTTTTACCTAGTGTAAGCCATCTCTTCTCAGATGTGGAATCCATTCCATAGACCAGACAGATAACAGCAGGGGACAATCTTCTTCCTATGAGAACAATGAAAGCCCTGCCCCCCTTGACAAGTTTTTCAGGTTTTTCCCTTGTCTTAATTGAAGATTGTCCCTCTCTGCAATCTACCTGGGCACCTCCCTTCTGATCTGGCTGAGCAGTGTTACATCAGTAAAAGGGGCGGAAGGGGGATACTTTGTCATTGAATTACTCTGGAACTACAACTCTGACAGAATTGAAATAACACTCTCCAAAGTCCAAATACTATGATGATTAATTAGAGCTGCTTTTATTATGAAACATTACTGTCCCTTTAAGGGTTCACTTGTATATACACAAATATAAAATGACCATTAATACCAGGAAAAAATATAGAAAAAATATTCAAAAGTTAAATAAAAAAGAACTGTATGTAAAAATAATACTTGAAAACAGATAATGAAAAAATAAATAATGATATCTGAAAGAGAAGAACCTTCTCCACACTCCCTTGGTTTCAAAATTTCAGGACTGGATTTAAGATTTTAGTCTGTATCTGTTGTGACAGGGTTTTATACTCCTTTTTCCTTGATCATCTCAGTCTCTGGTAGTGCTTTGCGGTTCTTTAAAGATCCCTCTAAGTCTTTTGGACGCTGCCCTTTTGTTCTTAGCACTGTGATAGGTGCTGGTCTTCATGGAGAACTTCGTGAACTATATAAACAAAAGCAGAACAGGGTTCAGAGCCATCTAAGAGTAAATCTGTATCAACCTGAGGTAATTAATACCCCCCGCTTGTATGCACTGGATCTTTGAAGCAATCTAGCCTTCAAGTTAAACAAGGAGAAATCCTGTCCCATTGTTCTTTTCCAAATTCCTCTCCAGTCTCAGGTTTTTAGCAATATCACATCCAGATATATTTTCCAAAATGTATTATAATGTTAACAAATTTTTTACAAAATCAATTATAAGTCCTACGCGTTTCGTATCTTAATACAGACATTTCCTCAAGGACTGCATTCAATAATAGTAAAACATAATAACTGTTAAAACGTACCTTAAAAAAGATTTGGAACTTAAGTATTCTTCTGTCGTGTTTCTCTACTGGCTTACATCTAACTTCGCATACTGCGCATGTGCCAATCTCGTTTCGGCTCTATGATCTTGGACGACTATTCTATTGTGCATTCCATATTTGGAACGCACATCGATTCGATCATAATGAAACATCACTCTTTAAACAGTAAAGATAGTATTATTGTCCTAAATCATTTCTAAGAGCTCTAAGAAATATTCAATAGGCGGTGTATTACTTAAAAGGAAGTAAAAGAAAAGCCAGAGAGTTAAATTATGTTTAAGCCAGTGATTCTCAACCAGGGTGCCGTGACACTTTGGTGTGCTGCGAACATAAAATTAGGGTGCCCCATGTTTTCTAAGAAGACTGACAAAAATGTGAATTTTATCTTTTAAATGAAGAAATATGGAAATTTTTATCCACAATATGTTTATTTTGTATGGCTATGACTATGAGGAATAATAATATCTGTATATTTATGAATTGTACCCTTTATTATGCAATTGATAAATTACATTAAACATGTTAGGGGTGCCCCAAAAGTTTCAGATTGCATATTAGGGGTGCCTTGAGTAAAATAGGTTGAGAACCAATGGTTTAAGTGATACAATAAAAGACTAACAGACTGATAAAATCACTCAGATTAAAAGGGTCACATAAATAAATAAATAGATCTATAGTACAGACATTCCTAGCGGAAACCATACAATTAATATAGAAAATGCTATATAAATCTTGAATATGAGAAATGCCCATACATGCACATTAAACATTTTTTGGATATGGGAAATGTCCATTCATGTAAATTACAAATGCATTCACATACATATACCTGTATGAGAAGGCAAATATTCATATTATAAATTCTTATACTAGACACTCTTATATAATATTAATAAATATTTAAAAAATATATATATAAAAATATATAAAATATAAAAATATATATATACTCTATGCACATGTATCTTCATCATACTCACGTGCTACTATAAAGTTGGTTCATATAAGTGTATGTATATATACATACATGAATGCATTAAATACATGAAAAATCTTCCATCTACTTAACCCATATCCTGATTCAGATCATTTCTTTACTCAATACTACTTTTGCACCGTACAATAAAAAATACTAAAAGGTTAAAAATTAAAAAACTTATAAAAATCCATTATCTCAAATATCCCAAGTCTATTTCTTCATTCAAACCATGGGGACTTAGAGTTCCTAATTGGAAAATCCAAAAGGACTCCTGCTGACATAATTTAGTATATCTATCTGGATGTTGCCTAGATATCTGTTCAATTCCCATGATTTTGAAATTAGATACTCCTCCTTTTGGGCACTGATTAAAATGTCTATGAATACTATGTTCTCTGCATTTTATTATAATATTTCTTCGATGTTCCCCCAAAGTTTTATCACAACAGAAATAGGCCCATCAACAGCCAATCAAAATAATTTTTTGGAGAAAGAATCCAAAATAACATCAAAGATGAAAAATCCAATTCAGAAGATGTAGGAAAACTCCAAAAACTAAGATGAAAAAGAGAGGAGGGTCCAGATTCAGAGGATGCAGAGGAGAACTAATTGGACCAAGGACATCCAGAAATGGTATTATAAATTTATCTGATAAAAATTTAACTAATGAAGAGATTGCTCTCCTGAGAAAAGGATTATTCATTGCACCAAGTCAGAATCCGAACGATTTACATTTTTTCATAGATCTTAATAATTTTATATGTAAATTAACTTTGAAATGATTTTTTTAATAATAAAAATAAAGAATCTGGACAAATGCAAGACTCCGTTCTAGAAAATTTGGAAGCTCTAGAATTAGAGGGTAAAGTAGAAATGGAGATATTAGATCTGGAGACTACAGCAAATGAACCAAAGTTCTTACGTACTAATTTTAAGAAAAAGTCTAATTTGTATCCTTTATCCTTTCATTGAAATGTTTTACAGTGTGATAATTAGAGAATATATGTAGGTTACTCTAGATGTCACAGCCCTATATACATATATAGGTCATCATTTAGGTTTGGAAGCTATAGCATATTTTTTAAGTCAGGATTTAAATATGCCAGAAGCACAAAAATAATTTCTTCTTATGGGGATATATTTTCTACTCCATGACAATTATTTCACCTTCCAGAATGATTTTTACTTACAAATTAAAGGAACTGACATGGGAACCAGGTTTGCCCCCAGTTATGCTAATTTATTCATGGGACAATGGGAAGAGGAGCAGGTGTGGAATAACAACCCCTGGGGGGCAAACCTGGTATACTATGGCAGATATATAGATGATTTATTGATCATCTGGAAGGGTGAGATACCTGAAATTAATGGTGGAGTATTTTAATAACAACGAAAAGGGTCAATATTTTACTTCTGACATCCAAACAGAGTCAATTAATTTTTTAGCTTTAACTCTCTCCCATGCAGAAGATTTTATTTCAAGTATAATTTACACAAAACCGGTTTCAAACAATGCATATTTACATGCAGATAGCTGTCACCACAAACAGTGGAAAGATAATATCCCTTACGGATAGTTTAATAGGTTAAGACGAAACTGTAGTAGTCTACAAGATCTTGATATACAGGGAGAGGTAATGAAAGAAAAATTAAAACAAAGAGGGTATAATGAAGTTCTGCTACATAGAGCTATGGGAAAAGCAAGACCTTTGAGAAGACATGTCTTATTGCATCCAAAAAAGAAGAAGAAGAAGGAACACGACCCCGTGACATTTATCACTCAATTTAATTCAGCAGCATTGAAAATATCAAGTATTATTAAAAAGAACTGGAATATTTTACGGGAAGACACTTTGTTGAAAGAGGCTATTCCAATCAAAGGGAAAATTATATTTCTGAAAGCTAGAAATATAAGATCTATAATTGCCAAATTAGTAAGCCAAAAAGAATAGCAAAGACCCCAATACAACCTATAATAAATTCTACAGATCCAGTTAAAGGCTCATTTAGATGTAATATTAGCAAATGTGCAAATTGCATACAAATGGGACACAAGATAAACATCTTCCAAGATAAAGACAGGAAAAAGAAGTATAATGTAGAACAGTTCGTTAACTGTGGGTCAGCCTATATAATATACTTGATTACTTGTGGGTGTGGGTTACGGTACATAGGACGCACCACAAGAACACTCAGAGAGAGAGTGGGGGAACATCGAAGAAATATTATTAGAAAATGCAGAGAACACAGTGTTCGTAGACATTTTAATCAGTGCCCAAAAGGAGGAGTATCTAATTTCAGACTCATGGGAATTGAACAGATAACTAGGCAACATCCAGATAGATATACTAAATTATGTCAACAGGAGTCCTTTTGGATTTTCCAATTAGAAACTTATATCGTTCTTCATGTTTTTTTAATGCCTACAAAATAAAGTTAAAATGAAGTATTACTATCGCTTTAAGGTATGTTTTAACAGTTATTATTTTTAGAATGCAGTCCTTAAGGAAGTGTCTGTATTAAGATACGAAACGCGTAGGACTTATAATTGATTTTTTAAAAAATGTATTAAAATTATAATACATTTTGGAAAATATATCTGGATCTGATATTGTTAAAAACCTGAGACTGGAGAGGAATTTGGAAAAGAACAAAGGGACAGGATTTCTCCTTGTTTAACTTGAAGGCTAGATTGCTTAAAAGATCCGGTGCATACAAGCGGGGGGGTATTAATTACCTCAGGTTGATACAGATTTACTCTTAGATGGCTCTGCGCCCTGATCTGCTTTTGTTTCTTTAATAATTATTTAACCACAATTACAAATAAAAGATTTAGAAACTAAAAAGCATTGATTATCTAGCACTTTACATAATGACAAAATAATTCACCTTATGTATTGCTCAGATGAGGTAACGTTCCTGTGATCTCCCATCCCGTTGCATTACTGATGTACTTTAGAAAGCTGAATGATTACCTCCAGGTCAGTTAGGCAATAAAATGTTTAAAGTTCAAATACTCTTTTATAGGACTATTTTTCTAAGTATAACAAGAATACTCCCACTGCTTTATTAAAAAAATTATAACTATCGAAGTGACGACTCTGTTATGTTAAATTCTCTGGATGACTGTAGTCTTTGGTTCACCTCTCCCATAGGGTGCAAAGTAACAATTGTCTGGATACCAGGTGACCTGTATGTGAACTGTATGGACACCAGATTTAAATATTTATGCATGAAGAAAAACAGTTTTTTTTTTGTTTTTTTTATTTTGAATTTTTATTGGGATATTTTCAGAAGGAGTACAAAAGGGAAGGGAGAAATCGGAAAGGATAGAAAGTAAGGTGAAAGGGGGTAACATCAGCAATATTATGTATGAGAAATCACTTTGTTAAAATCTTACACAAGTACAGTCATCAAAAACTAATATCTGTAACTCTAAATTGAAAATAAGTGTCTCTGTCTTAACCGCCTCCTTTCTCGTAATCAAAATAAATCATTGGTATGTGTGCATGGACAATAGCCAGTAGGTGTACCTATAGCTACTTCTCACAATACCCTTTCACTATTCTTAATTATTTTTACTTACATATTCATATGTAATGTCAGTATAAGATTCCATTGCTAGCACATAGAGAACTAGGGACCAGAGACATACCTACTTGGTCCCATCTGTAGATCAAATCGAGTGACAAAGAGCCGTTAGATCCCATCCTGGCAGATGGGCATTTGGACAGTGACATTATTAATCTTTTAAAATTGGGTGGAAAGCCCCCAACCTCTAGTTTATGTTCAAGAAATGACCAATGGACTATATCAAAAGCTTTTTGTGTCTATTAATATCAAAATCAGTATATTCTTTAATGTTAAGGCTCTATACGTCATGTTGAGGTGTTGGAGATATCACATGCTCTCTCCTAGGCATATGCCAACCTTGTCCAACCAGGTTTGGGAGGAGAGCAGGGGAGGGCTGGCAATGTGTGGCATGGGGGCCAAATACAATCAAGTGGCCATTTCTACTATCGTTCCAGCCCACTGTCCCAGGCCACTCCCTTTTATTAATTTTAAAAGTGGAATTAATGTAAAGTAAGGCAAGTGAAACCATGTAGCTTACAATTGAAATGGGGCTACACTAGTGATACTACAGCGCTAGAGCTTCCAATTAAAATGGAGCTATATGAGCGATTACACAAAGCTTTCAATTGAAATGGAGCAACATTAGTGATACAGCAGAGCTTACAATTTAAGTAAAACTACAATAGTGTTACCATAGAGCTTATAAGGGAAATGGATGATTTTGCTAGTGCAGCTCCATTTGGATTGAAGTTCTGTGGTATCACTAGTGTAGCTCCATTTACAGCAGGAGATTGAGTGAGGTAGTGGCCCAATGGCCCAGACATATGACAAGTCGAGGGGTAATTGCCCCCTGCCCCCCAGGGGAGGCTTAAGACTCAGGGTCAAAGGTCCTGTAGAACGGGAGAGAGGATCTATCTGTGCCAGGGGCCTTTTCAAGAGGGGTGTCCTTAAAATTTCCAACGTCTTCAGCCCTGTCCTTATAAGTGGCAAAGCAGCCTCTTTAGTATTAGCAGATATTGTATCTAGCATAGTTGTTATAAATCTGAGGAAAAAAGTTTTGTAATAAACCAATAATTTTGTAGGGGGTATCTGATTGTTTGACCTTTAGAATTTTTGAAGTCATGGGTCCTTTTCTTGCGAACAAGTGAGTGTCAGGCTAGTAGCTTACCAGTCTTATCCCTATTCCCCACGTTGTAAAGTTTCATTGCAGGTGAGTTTAAGACGATAACAATCTACTATTGAATCATTTTATTGGTACACAATGCATTGGATATCCTTCTGGCACTCAAAAGTTTAGTACATATATCTGAACAAGCCATAGAAGAAAAGAACCCTCAGAAATGCCCATAGACTGCCAATTGCCCTCCCCTTGGCTATGGGTGTTTGTAGGGGGAGCAATTTAGGCATTTTCCACACCCTACACTTGCCCCCTACCATCCTAGATAAACATTGGCATACCTCACAACATTTCAAATGGCCAAAGAGGGACATGTGCGTTTTAGGTGGTGTTGCTGGGGGTTTGGCTGGTGGGCGAGGCATTACAAAGCATTTTTGGGTAATTACTTGACCTATTGACACTTTTTTGTGTAACTGAATAAATGATTTAGAGCAAAACTAACATATTTTATTTACACAGACTAATGAATAAACTCATATACTGATGATTTTATTGCTGTGGAGCAGTGTGATACACTTATATACACTACACAATCTGATCTCCTAAAAAGGGGGACACCAGGTTGGGAAAGAGGGACAAAGGGATTTGGGAATGAAAGAGGGATTGTCCCTCTTAAAGAAGCACACTTAGGAGGTATGCATTGGAGCTGGACAGGCTGCCTTGGGCATATTATGCCTTTGACACCCCCATCCCCCACAAAAATGTCCCTGACCACCTCTGCACAAACAGCATTAAGTGGAAAACATTCAGTGTAAGTAACTAAGTCATGTTAGGCAGGTGTAAGGCTTAAAGAGCCTCTTTTAGCTCAGAATCATATTTTTAACAAATTTAAAGGGATAGTAAGTAACACTTAATATAGTAGCATTTATATTTTAAGATATATCCTCCTGAGTACAACAAGGGTACTCCCACTGCTGAGAGGTGTTTAAATCAAAAGTTATAGCAGCTCAATTTTTAGGTGCAATATCTCAGTGGCATGGAATCTTACAGCGGCGCTGTTGTTACATCATCCAGTGGAAAGTTCTGGTCAGTTGACCATAAACCTCCACAGGATGGTGTAGCAACAGCGCCACTGTAAAAGTTCAGGTCATTGAGATACTGCTCCTAAAAAAATTCAAGTTTAACCTGGAATAACCTTTGAATAAAACACATCTCAGCAGGGGGAGTACCCTTGTTGTACTCAGGAAGATAAATACCTTACGATATAAATGTTACTATATAATAAGTGTCACTATCCCTTTAAAGTCACTAATAGGTATAGCTCCTTTAACCCTTTATGGACCAGAAGGGTGTGCAGAGCATTGCACTGCAATGTGTTGCACAATAAATTATAACAACTTTTATTGAGAATTTTCCTTTCACCCCTCTTACCCTGATGGGGTTAAATATAACAAAAGAAAAAAAAATAGAAAAGTTGGCACGAGAACAAAAAAGCTGTTTATGTGCTGGATAAGTCTACAGGTTGGAATCCCTCTCCGCTGTAAAGTAAGACTCACGTTGTTTGCACTATAATATTTACTTGGCTGAACAATGAACTGTAGCCCTGTCTAGCCATGTAGGCGGGTAGGATGATTATCAGCTGCATGAAACCTTTGAGCCCCGGAGGGATATGCAATGTATTGCTTAAAAAATGCATTGTGCGTCTCTCTGGCACTCAGAGGGTTACCCCCAAGAATGCCTGAGATGTCATCTGTAGAGTTCATGCTAGAAATAACAGTAAAGATCTGAATATGGACCTGCCACCCTAAGAGATAAATTTAGATCATTTTAACCCTTTGAGTGCCAGAGGGGTACGCAATGCATTGCAAAGCAATGCGTTGAGTACCCCTCTGGCACTCGAAGGGTTAAAGGGAATTAAAAACTGCCTAAACTACACACTAGATGTTTGTTTTTAGTAATATAACTTTGTTTTTGGGAAATTAACCTTTACTTGCTGGTGGCACGGTCTGGCATGCATGGCCGGATTTACCAATAGGCAGACTAGGCATTTGCCTAGGGCGCCAGGTTTTTAGGGGCGCCTGGCAGTGGCCTATCACTGTAGCCCCTGAGGAAGCTGCCAATAGCAGAGGTGAAAAGCAAAGGGCAATTTAGGGGTTACATTTGATACCACACCGCTCTTCTTATGTGTGGTCTATGAGCTGTGTATACCCCATTCCTATCTGTAACATTTTCATCCACCTCTGGAAATTTGCCACATAACTGTGAAGAATAAATCTAAATATGGTTTTAGCCACACAAGAGGGTGTGGTTAGGTGAGGGGGTGTGGTTAGGTGTGGGTCCAAGGCGTGGCTAAGGGCGACAGTGGGGGCTGTGCCTAGGGGTGCTTGAGATGTAAATCCGAGCCTGCTAGCATGTTATGCTAACCAGTTTCTACACTGGGCCTATATTATCATACACTGCGCTATGAATGAATCTGGGCAGCGCCCACACACCACGGCCATTTCTAACAGCGCAGCGAGAGCTAGATATGGCCTCAAACATAACTAATTAACATACTGAGAAGATAATTAGCATAAAATGCCAGGTACAATGGACCATAAAAACATAAACGTTAATTTTTCCAAAGCTATTTATTTTAAGGAATATTAGTAAAATATAGGCAGCTTCTGTAAAATAAACATAACTTGTCGTAACATTTGGATAGGTTATTGATGCCCTAGGGCTTTGCCTTGCAATGCATCGGAGACATCTTTAGCACACAATGGTTAATGAATATTCTGAGTATAGGGAAACTAGACAATGGCATGTTACTACAGATTTATTTAAAGGGCAATTACCAAACAATTCTAAAAAAAAAAAAAAAAAAGACTCAGCATTTTGCTAGTTAATCACCATTTCTCTGATATCTGCATGTAGATCTATTATATATATATGCAGCCTTTGTGTACATGTCCAACCCAAGCATCTTGTTCCACCTCCTGCAAGAGTTAAAGCTGCTTGAGTGGTGCCTCATTATGATTGGCTGTCACTTTGCACTGTGTGTGTGACAGCTAGATTTAATGTGAAAAAGAAAGAGGAAAATTTATGTTTTAAGCAAGATACTTTATTAATCGACTACTGAGATCACAATACTGGACAGTTACAAAGGGTTAAAAAAACAGATACTTTAAGGGATTCTCTTAACCCTTTTAGTGTCAGAGAGGTACAACATTCTGGTACCCTTCTGGTACTCAGAGAGATAATGCCCTAATATCGAGCTCATTAGGAGGGATGCGGTAATATTATTTTCCTCTAAACTAGGATCTGGAATCAATTTAGTAGCCCTGAGTCTACAGTGGCAATCAACTGCTGTACCTCCAGCTGTTGAGGACTATAGCTCCCATAATCCCCAGCCATCTGTTGCCAAACAGAACGTGTAGTACCTTCTTGCTAAGGCTTGGGAGCACGGTTGCCACCATTTGTTCTTGCCAAAACCAAACAGAATCAAGATGCTTTGTGCTAAATGAAGTACAATACATCACAGTTTTGGTGGTGAAATTCTAACTTTATAATTATTTCCAGTGGAAAGCTTAATTTATGCCCTGCTGGTATGTTTTAAGCAAATAATGCATTGAAAGGATTAAAAGCCCCATTTAACTCCTTAGTGACCGGCTGCGCACACACTCGGCCGCCACTTAACTCCCAGCTAGGAATTTTTTTTTTCCGCCAAAGTAATCCGTTGTCCCCGAACAGCGTGCAGCCGCGCAGGGACCCGGACTTCCGAGACATACATGTACATCCTCTGTCACTAAGTGACAGCTTCTGCGGGACGACCATGTACGTCCGTTGTCGGGAAGGGGTTAAATCAGCAGGCAGCCACAGAGTCGATTAGAATTAGTTTTTTTGTTGAGAGATGTGTGCTCTAACCAATGGGAGTGGAGGAGCTTGAAAATAAATCTGTTCAGACTGAAAATGTAACAGTGGTAACAAAACCGGACAGGGACGCACAAAACTAGGCTTTCCTGGTCAAAACAAGGGGCAACCCTACTTGGAAGCCATTTTCTTGTAGCCCAGCACATGCCTCACTTTCTGTCACAATTGTGAAAGGGCAGTTCTCAGTATAGTGTTTAGAACTCTGTAGTCTAGAGTCTTCATTCCGTGACTGTGTATTGTCCCTGAAGGGGGCTTACTGGGACAAAGGACAAACTTTTAAAATACAGGACTGTCACTGTATCATGCACCTAGGGCTAGGGTGATTGCAGGTGGACTTACTTTGAAAGACTTTATATTAGCTAGAGGGACGAGGCAGGGATGCCCTCTGTCTCCGGGCTTATTTGCTTTGGCAGTAGAACCACTTGCGGCACGGATACGAGCTGATTGTAACATACAAGGATTTCGCATAGGTAACAGGGAGGAAAAGATAGCTTTACATGCGGATGATGTCTTGCTTTTTCTGGGGGATGCAGATACTTCACTTAATAGACTCCTTACTGTTGTGAATACTTTTGGGGATTTTTCGGGTCTACGAATTAATTGGTCCAAATCCTTCCTTCTGCCAATTGATGAGCCGGTTCAACAGGCGAGACTTCTTGACACTCTGATGAAATGTGTACAGGTCTGTGACTATCTTGGAATAAAGGTGACGGTGGAACCTAGAAAATTTATTGAACATAACTTGGTTCCTCTTGTGGCCAGACTGAGAGATAGGGTCACATCGTGGCAGACGTTGCCTCTTAATGTAATCGGTAGATCCAATCTATTTTAAATGATTTTCCTACCCAGGTTTCTTTATATATTTCGGAATTCCCCGACTCTCATTCCTAGTTCTTATTTTAAACAAATTGATAGTATCTTAGTGTCTTTCTTGTGGGGAGGAGGGCGCCCCAGGATTAAGAGGTCGATACTTACTCAACACTCCAGGCAGGGGGGCATAGCTCTTCCGCATATGTACAGATACTACTTAGCTGCGCAGGGTCAGTACGCATTGGCTTATTTAGATCCCCTGACGTCCCATCAATTTATTCATATTGACAAATCTTTACTACTGCCACCTTATGAACTGAAACATTTCCTGACTGCTGGTCCGACTGTGAGCAGATGTCCTATTCCATTATATACTTTGTTTTATAATACCTGGAATACCATAAAAACTATTTCCAATTACAAAGTGATTGACCCGGATACCCCGTTATGGGGTCCGGCTGGCTTAGCTCCGCTACATACACGAGACTTTGGCCAATTATGGACGAACTATGGAATAACAACAATAGGTCACCTCTATGCTAACAATTTACTGAAATCTTTCGAACAATTGCACTTAGAGTTTAATATTCCTAATACTCTATTTTATTCGTGCTTATGCCTCCGACACGCCCTGCATGCGTATTGGCGTGGCCGTAATGTGTCGCTTTCTTCATTTCCCCTACAGTTACTGTTGACTGACAAAAGGCCTGTGAAACCTCTGTCTTTTCTTTATAATTGGATGCAGACTGGAGTAGAATGTACTGATACCTCGCTCAGGAACTCTTGGGAGGTTGATGTAGGGAAATTGTCGGATTGGGAGTGGGAGACGGCAAAAATGAGCCCAAAACATGTGGCTATGAACACACGTCACCAACTTATACAACTAAAAATTCTATATAGATCATATTACACCCCCTTAGAATATTTAAAATGGGAAGACTGGGGCCGCCGTATTGTCTACGATGTGCTGGAGTGGAGGGCTCGTTTATACATCTTATGTGGGACTGCCCCCTGGTGAAGAAAGTTTGAGTGGAAGTGATTGGGGTCCTTTCGGAGGTGTTAGGGCGAGGTCTCCCCACGTCTCCAAGATTGTGTGTCCTTTCATTGCTCCCCGAGGATATCCATAGAGTTGACGATAAGACATTACTTAGGGAGCTTTTGGTCATGGCTCGGAAGGTGGTGGCTATGTGCTGGATGTCTGTTAGGGCTCCTGAGAAGCGTACTTGGATTAATTTGGTTACTTCCAATATCCCCCACTATAAACTGGTCCATATACATAGGGGGTCGGAGTCTAAGTTTGTACGAACCTGGGGCGAGTGGTTCCTGAAAATAGGATTGTGTGATAGCTGCAATTAGTGACGAGGGAATATGATTCCATGTTTGTACTATTTTCTTTTAATATGATCACGTGCTCTGCTATGTGCGGTGGGTGATGGTTTCTTGGGGGGGGGGAGAGTGCCTCGTGGGGTTGAGTTGGGGGGAGGTTCTGTATTGGGGAATTGGGTTTATTTTATTTTGTAAAACTGCAAGTGGATTGTATTACGCTGTTGTTATGCAACTTACAATGTATATGTACTATCCTTTTCTGTATCATCCTTTTTGCATACATACTAATAATGTGAAAGTACGGTGTAACCTTTTACAGTCCATTTGTCAATAAATACATTTTCAAAAAAAAAAAAAAAATACAGGACTGTTCTGGGCAGTCTGAGACATGCGGTCAGATATCTCCCAAGTGTCCGTCTTTAGGAAGGACAGTCCCTCTTTGAGGTCCAAATCCAGATGCCTCCCTTTCCCTCTCTGGTGTCCTTCATTTTTAGGAGATCAGGCAGTGTGTTGTGTCTGTGTCAGTGTATCAAATTGCCCACAGCAATACAACTCGCATTAATGTTCGTTTAAAGTTCAGTATATGTGTTAATAAATTAATCTATGTACATAAAATACCTTGGTTTTGTTCCATTTGTTCAGTTGTTCAAAGAGGTGTCACTAGGTCATGAGATAACCTAAAAATTCTTGGTAATGCACCAGCCACCCCCCAGTAACACCACCTAAAACACAAGTGTCCCTCTTTGGTCAACTGAAATGTCGGGAGGCATGGATATCTGTATTCCAGAGTCTTCATTCCATGACTGTGTATTGTCCTAGAAGGGGGCTTCCTGGGACAAAGGACAAACTTTTAAAATACAGGATTGTCCTGGGCAATCTGGGTGGGGTATGTGATAACCCTATAACACTGTCCAGCTCTCCACAAAGAGTTAACAGGCAGGGCAACTGCAGGTGCAGGGCAGGTATTGTGTTGTGGAAGGGAACTCAAGTCTATGATTAAATCCCTTATTTATCAAGATAAAGAGATGCTATTCTGGAATATAAAGATTTGAGATGACAACTACACAAGTTTCCATTTATGTAAATGTGGCTTTTAACCCCTAGAGAAGTCTCCAACCTGTAGTGAAGTCAAATGTGAATCAATGGGAGTTGTTAGTAGTTTTACAAGGTGCAGATGATTAGTAGAATTGTGCGTCTTACTTCACAATATTTTGGAGACCATGCTAGCATTCAAAAGGCTTGAAGTCCAGTTTACATCACTGAGAATGATCATTTTGTCTCTATGATGCAGACGACTTTCTCCACAACGGCACCTCTTCAGCTTGATGATAAAGGTTCTAGGGTGCAATTATGGAACCAGTTGCACTGTCACATACCTCCCAACATTTCAAATTGCCAAAGAGGGACACTAGTGAGTGTTGCTGTGGGCGTAGCTGGTGGGAGGGGCATTACCGAGGATTTTTAGGTTATTTCATGACCTATTGACACTCTTTGCTTAACCTAATAAACAGTTTCTGACAAGACCAAAGTATTTTATTTACACAGACTAATATAAAAAACACATATACAGTAGTTTACACAAAAATTAATGTGAGTTTTATTGCTGTAGAGCAGTATGATACACTTATATACACACCACACAGTCTGATCACCTACAAAGAGGGACACCAGGGTGGGAAAGAGGGACATAGGGATTTGAGTCTAAAAGATGGTCTGTCCCTCCTAAAGAGGAACACTTGGGAGGTATGCTGTCAGACCTGCCTATTGGATCTGATTCCTGGATTTGTCTCTTTTGGCACAGATAGATTTTGTGCATGTTCTAATCCAGGAAGCTAAATACAGAACACTTCTTGAATTGCGCATGAAAAATTCCATTTTACTACAAAAGTACACAGACGTACAAATTAATTCGCAATAGCAGTTCTTGCATTAGGCGCATTCGCTATTCCACTCACACAGATTTGTTAATCTTAGCCACGCCCACAAAAAATAAATATACGCAGCCGTTCGCTAATCTTGAATTTTCATGTGCAATTCAACAAAATCATGGGCAAACCTATTCCCTAGTGGTTTTCACACGTGAAATAGCGATTGCGCACGTTTCCTGCATCGTGCCATTTGTCCCTGGATCCTGCTCTCCCTGGGTTTAGAGCGGAACATTCACATTGAATAAAGTCCCCCTCCAATAATTAAACATATGACGACTAGCTTCATAATAGTTCTATTAGATCTCAAAAGTACTGATTCTAAAGTAATCCTTAATCTCTGGAGACCGGAATCCAGGCATCAGCGCAGACATCTTGTCTTAGAGACGTCTGCGCTCCTGCGCTGTCAGTCCCGGTCTCTTCTAGGAGGCGTTGCATGTTACATTAAGGTAACCGGAAGAGGCTGACGGTGCAGGAGGCACTAATCTGGACGTCAGTCTCCAAAGATTAAGGATAAACTTTAGAATCTGGTACTTCTGAGATCTAATAGAACTATTATGAAGCTAGTCGCCATATGCCTAATTATCGGAGGGCGACTTTATAAAAAATTTCCACTTTAAAACTGAGTCTCAATCCTATATTCGGTGTGCTTGTCACTAATAGGTTGATAGGTTCTGAGATTCCCTGCATATTAATATTCATGGGAACTTTCAAAAAGAGCTGACCCTGGGATCTTTAAATATTAACCCTTAATGTTCATCTATTCAGATACACAAAAAGGTGTCAGTAGGTCATGAAATAATCTAAAAAATATGTTTTTAATGCTGTACCCACCATCTCTGCCCCAAGCAACACAACACGTACAAAACCAGCAAGGAACGGCGGGAGCTGACTGCTCCGGTGCTGGAGTAGTCAGTTAAGCCTAGCTGCCAGAATTACAGCATGCCATGTGATCATTAACCTGTGACGTGCCAGGTCTGTCATCCATCCTGGAATTTTGTGATGGCCTTGGCACATCATCCAGCGTAAAGGGGTTAAAAAAGACTCTATTTAACTCAATGGGATCTTGTGCAATATTAACTATATGATGTACTTGGTTTGCTCCAGAATTACACCTTTTTAGATTGATTAACTAGGCTCTTTAAGAAACTATAAACCTGTTGTGTCCATGTCTAGCAGACCGGCACCTTGGAACGTTTATCAGAGTTTATGGACAGACAGATGTGTACTGTGATAGCGTGCAGTGTGTAGATTAGCGAGGTGTGCAGTGCACAGAACACAGTGCTAGCAGGTCACATAAGGACTCCTCTTTGTGTGAGGCTGATTCCTGTCTGGGGCAGTCTCCCCTGCTGTAATCACATTCCCTTCCATTTGTCTTCTAGCAAACCAGAATGCTAAAAATACAGTGTGCGCTTATAGTTAAGATCATGTAACATCCAAATAATGGGCTTTATGCACACAAAACGTGGAAAGATTATTGGGCAATCCAACAGCATCACAGGGTACAAACACAAATTCCCATTTATTTAAATAGGGCCTTTAACCCTTTGAATACTAGAGGTCTCCAATGCATTGCAAAGCACTGTGTTCGAGACCTCTCCAGCATTCAAGAGGTTAAAAGCCCCATTTATCCCTTTGCGTGCTACAGAGATAGCCAGTGCATTGCATTGGTATGAGTTGGATTCCTCTCCGGTGCTCAAAGGGTTAAAGATAATTTGCCCCAGATTTGTCCCATGTTTCTTTGTGCTGTGGCCTGTAATGTATAAATGTTCCCCTGACTTAATAGACTTTAACCCTTACCTTTACCATAGTCTGTGTATAAACAATCCTGTGGTCTTGCTCTAAATCATTTATTCAGTGACACAAAGAGTTGTCAATAGGTCATGAAATAACCTAAAAATTCTTGGCAATGCCCCCCCCCCACACACACACACACCAGACACGCCACCTAAAACACAAGTATCCCTCTTTGGCCACTGGAAATATTGAGTGCCAAAGGTTGCATATCCCAGATACAGAGATTATCCTGTGTTCACAACACACCAGCATGGACGCTTTCCTAGGGTGATTAAATGTCTATTCTGCCATTCAGGGACACTGCGGACATGAGAGCAGAAGACTACTTGTCCTCAGGTCTAGCACACCTATGTGGTAGGGGTCACTATATATCACTGGACATCAGAGCACAACTTGCTCTTTGTCCGACACACTACAGAGTTCTAAACACTAGTGAGAGAACTGACCATTGACTGCTGCGACAGAGCTGGAGTCTTCATTCCGGAACTTTATTTTGTCCCAGAAGGGAGCTGAACTCATTCAAAATCAGGGCCTCTCCTAGGCAATCTGGAACATGTGGTCCCCCTACACTTTCCCCAGATATTAAGGGGCTGTAGGAAGGCAAGTGTGAAACCATGAAATATGTTGGATACCTCGCTGCATAGCAGGGAACTTGCTGGGTTTCACCCGGAGACTCTGGATTTAGAGCACTGTCTTCGGGTCTCAGGATGAAACCTTAAATCCTCCGGGTAAGATGCATTTGCTGATCCTGTCCTGCAGCTATTATTGTAAAAATAATAATAATAAACATTTCAACCATAATTTAAATCAATGCAGATTGTACTGGCATCATGGGCTTCTGGCTTATATAGCCCTTAAGGTGAGGCTGAAGGCTGGTGGACTCGCATCCGGGCAATAAAATATATCCATATATCCCAGTGTTTCTCAGCTCCTGCCCTCAGGACCCACTAACAGGCCAGGATCTGATGATTTCCTTGTTAGAGCACAGGTGAGTTAATCAATGTGAATGAGCCTCTGATCACACATCTGTGCTCCAGCAGAGAAATCTCTATGTCCTGGCCTGTTAGTGGGTCCTGAGGGTAGGAGTTGAGAAACACTGATATGTCCACAAGCAGAGAGATGTGCTTGTGGACAACCAGCCACTGTTGTTTGGCGTTGCAGAGGAGAGGACATGAGGAACAGCTGTGTGATGATGATGTTTCTGCATGCATGGCATCGCAGGGCATACTAAGTGGTAGAAGCAGTGAAGGCAGAGCTGAGCAGAGAACCTGCGCTACTCACCTCTAGCCAGCCAGCATTATAAGTTCTTAGTTTTCTCATCATCATCCTGTATTATAATTCGCTAAGGGTGTTTGTCAGAAGCCGTCATGCTCAGTAGAGACAGCTATGCGCGCTGCAGTGATGGGCAGTACAGAGAGGACTACGGTCTGAATTCGGAGAGCCCAGCGGGCAGTCAGTACTGTGCATGGCTGCAGCGCCGCCAGTGTTGGCCCATGTACACGGGCTTTAAAACTAGTCAGCAATAAATGAATGTCTCATGAATGATCATCATTCTGGCAGAGCAGGGGGAAGAGGAAGCTGTCACTGTGCTGTGGGATCATCCTGTTAGTGTCTGTGTGAGTGACTTCAACTTGAATTTATGTAAAATGCAGTTGAGTAAATTGGATCTAGCCAGGGGGGACAACCACACTGTCTGGTGGTTTACTTTTTTTTAGAACACGGTACAAAAGGTTGTTATTGTTGTTTTTTTTTATTATTATTAGTTTTTTAATCTCAGGGTGAGCTATTCCTGAAAGTTCCCAGGTATGCGTCTCTGGCACTCAAAGGGAAATTTTAAATGTATACCTAGATTCAGGGCCGGATTTGCCATTAGGCGCCTATAGGCGCACGCCACCGAGGGGCGCCTGCCATTGGGATTTTTTTTTTTAATTAAAAAAAACAAAGTAGCCACCTCGCTGGCGCTGCCCCCCCGTTCCCTATTTCCTACCTCCCCGGCGGCAGGACATGTCTGTGCTTCCTTGGCACAGTCCTGTAGGTGGTGAGCTCCCTCGTCGCATCTTTCGGAATGCAGAGCGCTGGGAGATGACATCATCTCCCAGCGCTCTGCATTCCTGAATAGGAGACCGCACAGGAGCTCCATCAGCTACAGGACTGTGCCAAGGAGGCACAAATGACAGATCTCCTACCAGGGAGGTAGGAAACGGACCATGTCAGGGCAACATGGAGATGGTGGGGTCAAGTTGGAGCCGAAGGGGAGCAATGTGAGGGCAACATGGAGATGGTGGGGGCAATGTGGAGCTAATGGGGGGCAAGTTGGAGCCTATGGAGGTCAATATGGAGATGGTGGGGGCAATGTGGAGCTGATGGGGGGCAAGTTGGAGCTGATGGGGTTGGGGGCAATGTGAGGGGATATGGAGATGATGGGGCAATGTGAGGGGCAATTTTGAGATGATGGGGCAAAATGAAGGGCAATATGGAGCTGATGGGGGCAATATGGAGATTATGGGGGCAATGTGAGGGGCAATATGGAGATGATGGGGGCAAGTTGGAGCTGATGGGGGCAAGGTGAGGGGCAATATGGAGCTGATGGGGGGCAATATGAAGCTGATGGGGGGCAAAATGGAGCTGATGAGCACTGTGGAGGTGTCCAGTGGAGTTGGCAAATGGGGGGGGGCACTTCACAGTTCTGTGCCTACAGGCTCCTGCCTAGATTTAGGGGCCTCCACTCATAATTTCCCCAGGTGCTTGGTTTTTTAAAGCAAACCTGGCTATCTGTGTGAAACACAATAATAGATTCACATGGGTATTACATGCAGAAGTATATCTTATGTGTGTATTAAATCGGAACTTTCATCATATAACAATAGAGCCTCATATGATAATTATATTAGCGATATGCACATACCTAGCTTTATTTTCAAGAATAATTGCTGCATTAAACAAAAACAGACCTTCTAGGCAGGCAGGCACCGGGGAACAGCGCAGACATTTTGCTGAGCTGGCTTCACTATGTCTGCGCTGTCCGTCCCCTTCAGCTCCACCATTGGTGAATTGAAGGCCTTTATGCTGAAAGGCATCTGAAGGGACTGACAGCGCAGGTGCAGAGAATGCCTACAGCAAGATCCCAGCCATGCCTGCCTGCATAGATGGTTTTATTTTTGTTTAAAGGGATAGTAATACTTTATTATTACTATCCCCCATATTGTAGATATTTGTAAAATAATTTAATAGCCCCCACGTTCATCTCTCAAACCTTTATGGTTTGAGAGATAACCAAAGGCAAAATTACCCCCTCCCTCCCCCTTCCCTGAAGTCAGCGTTGTGCTGACTGCAGGGATATCCTGTCTGACTTTCATCAGGCAGCTCTGCAGCAGAGCCGTGATCGCGTTAGTGAAAAAAAATTATTTCACTGAAACGGTCTTCTACATGTGCTTGCAAACCAAGCACAAACCAAGCACAAACCAAGCACATGTAGAAGACCGTTTCAGTGAAATAATTCTTTGTCACTAACGTGATCGCAGATCTGCTGCAGAGCCACCTGATGAAAGTCAGACCGGATATCCCTGCAGTCAGTACAACGCTGACTTCAGGGAAGGGGGAGGGAGGGGGGAACTTTGCCTTCGGTTATCTCTCAAACCATAAAGGTTTGAGAGATGAACGTGGGGGCTATTAAATTATTTTACAAATATCTACAATATGGGGGATAGTAATAATAAAGTATTACTATCCCTTTAATGCCACAGTTATTCTTGAAAATAAAGCTAG